>VZRR01008594.1:47996-471624 GCA_013398015.1 Oreocharis arfaki
TTTTTTTTTTAATATGATGGAGGATTATAAACATGGCGCCTTAAAAAAACTACAAAATCATGTACACACTGTTCCAAGGAGATGGGGGAGAGGGGACAGGGGAAGGGCTGGGCACCAGGGGAGGGGGCAATCCTTCCCCGCGGGGTGCCGTATGAGGAGGGGGGAGCAATTATACTTAATAATAAAATGTGTGGGGCTGCGGGGGGGAGATGGAAGGCGGGATTTTTTTATTATTATTATTATTTCATTTTTCGGAGTGGGCAGGATTATCTCTGGCAGCCCGCTTGGAAACCGAGGAGGAGAAGGGGACGGCGGCGGAGCGTGTGTGATTATTAACGGCGATTATTTTTGTCCCCACACCTTCCCCGGTCGAATTTCGGCTGGGAGGCGGCGGCGGGTCCCCCATGCCCCCGTGCCGAGTTGCAGCCAGCCCCGGGGCCGGGGCGGGAGGAGGTGGGGTGGGGAGAGGGGCGCTCCGGAGAGAATCGCCGCTTCCAGCGCTCCGCGCGGGCCTGCAGGGCGCGGGGGAGCCGGGGACTCGCGTGAGAGGCGAGGCCGGGCAGGGTGTGGTGCAGCCCGGCCTCAGCCCCGTCACCCCCCTGGCCCCGCTTTCTCTCACAGGCGGGGCCACCGCTTTGCTCCCCACTCTTCCCCGTTTTCCTTTCGCTCACACACCCCCGCCGCCGCCGCATTTCCTCGCTGGGGAGGGGGATGCCTGCTTGGAGGACGGGTCTTGGCCCGAGTAATGGCAGCTGCTCGACAGCGCCGGGGCTCCACAGGAGAGAGACGGCGGGGCCCCCGCAGGCCGGGCGAGGGGCCATGGCTGCCGTGCCCGCGGGGGGCAGGGGAGGGGACGGGGAAAGGGTGAACTCAGAGCCCCAGCCCTCCTCCCCCGGCGGCTGCGGGCGGTGCCAGCCCCGCGGCCGGGACGGCCTCGCTGCCTGGCGGGGCAGCGGGGGTCCGGCATCACCTCGTCCCCTGCACAGCCCCGGGGGCTTCCTCGCCTCCCCCGTGTGCTCTGGGGCAGGGCCTGCGAGGAAGAGGGGGCGATTTCTCCGCTCTTCCCCTTCGGCTCCCCGCGCGCTCCGGGCAGCGCCGGGAAGGGCCCTCCCGGGGCTGTGCCGGACTCGGCGGTTCGGGGAATGCGAACTGGCGACGGGCTCGCTTTTGTTGGCGTTCTGGGGAGCTTTGTGTGTGTGCACCCCCGAAGCCGTGTCTGCAGATAACTCCCCTCGGTGCACTTCGTGGGGTGTTCGCCTTCTCCCCCTCCCTCGGGGCTGCTCAGAGGCCTGTCTCCTTTCTTTTTGGGGAAAGGATGGAAGTGTAGGTGTGGGAGTGCCCGTGGTAAGGATGATGGGGAACTTCGGTGCGCTTTCCTGACCTTTCGTGTGTTCCAGACAACAGCCCTCCTGTAAAATGCTGATGTTAAGGATTTGGGAAACTTTGTGTGTCTTTTGGGGCTTATCCTGAAACCAGCAGACTTTGGGAATTTTTTTTTTTGGTCTTCTGTGAACTTTACAGATGCTCGAGATGGGGTGGCTAGAGAAGAGGAAAAGGAGTGAAAAAACTTTAATTCGGTGCTGGTTGGTTTTATGATTTAATCTGGAATCATCTGGCATGGTCTCTGTATTGTAGGAGTAATTCTGTTTATTGTAGTTTTAAGAAGATCTTGTCCAAGTAGAAAAGAGAAAGAGTGGAGTATGCTTTCTTGTCCTACATAACGTTGGTATTTTTTCATTTCTCTTGCTTTTGTAGGAAATTGTTTAATTCTTTAGGGGTGAATGCTGAGACAGGTGTCAGGAGAGGGGAAAAAATGGGAGGGGAAATGCCAGTTTGTGGTTCAGGTTGCACTCCTTTGGGTTTTTCTAGTTCCTCATCCTTCAGTATGAAGGACCTGGCATCTGTCCTTTTTTTTTTTTTTTTTTTTTTTTTTTTTTTTTTTGATTATCAACCGCTCTTGAGTGTGCTACAGAAAGTCTTTAGGGAAGTAGACTGTTTGCTGACTAATATTTAGTATAAAAGTGGAAGTGCCCACAAAATAGTTCCCACTTCTATGGGATTTATGGTATTAATTAATTCCCACTGTGGATCTATGGCCTTAAAATGTCAGCTTTTCCATGCCTAAACAAACCCTCTCTGCTTTGACCAGATAGGTGCATGGGGAAGGGAGGAAAGGGAATGGTTCATGGGGTAGGTAGTTCAACAGAGAGTACTTGATCTTGCTGCTCGTGAGTTTGGTTTTAGTGAGCGGGGAAGAAAGTGACTGTGTTGATGACTCTGTTGGTTGTGCTATGGATGGTGGTCTCTGCATCTGCAACTGATACTTGGTATTCGGTTCAGTTGCAAAGGTCTGAGCAAGAAAAATGTCTCTTCCACTCTACCTCATGAACTGGATAATGTGATGGAAATTGTCTTGTGTTGAAGTCAGCTTTGTAAGGGGAGTTGTGAGTCTGTGGATGTTGCGGGGGGGGGTCTTAAAACTTTGATGATATGCTAGAAGATACTCTTCAACAGTTTGAAGCTTTCTAGCAAAAGTTTTACAGGGTAGTTCACCTCTGAAGGTGTTGTTTGTTTTGTTTTGCTTTTTACATCTAAGCAAGCACTTGCAGCTATTAAATATAAATGTAAAAAAAAAAATTGAGTTTGTTCACTATAAATCAAAATTCTTAGTCCTTAGTTTGACTTAGTCCTTTTGTAGTATGAGCCAGAGCAATGCTTCATAACTTTTTGGGCAAAAAAATGAGCGCTATTGGAGTGACAAGAATTTCATGACTGGAATTGCTGTGCACACAATCTGTGACTGGTAGGTTGTGCTGTGTGTCCATGCCGTTTGCAGACAGCAGGCATTCTGTGGGCATCTACTGTGTAGGTGTCCTGGGTTTCCCCCTGCATTGGAGCAGAGAGGAGAATGGACTGTTCAGGATCACCTGAGGCTTCTGCAGCAGGAGGGCCTGGGTTGTGTTTTCAGCCTAAGGTCATCTCAAAAGCAAGTGAGACGGTGAAAGGCTGTGAAGTGTGTTTCTGTCTGCATGTAAATAAAACATACTGGGTGCTGTTAGTGACATGGTGCTCCCCGAGAGATGTGGATTGGCTATGAATTTGGCCTCAAACTTGCCTTGCAGTGGCTCAGGCTCCATCTAGACTGTTGTGCATTTCTACCAGTGCACCGCTTCTTGGGGACCACTGAACTGTGCCATCTGCAGTCACTGTGTTAGAATAAAATACTTCAAAAGGAAATAGATAGAAGATAACATTGAAGATGTTTTCTTAATTTTAGGCATCTGAATATCTCCGTAGATGTCTGCATTATCTAGTTAATTAGCAAATTGTCTCATTTCTTCTTCTCTGTCTTCATTCATTGAGAATGAGGACTAACAATCAAATTAGGAGACATGTTTTGAAATTGAAGACCCAACTTCAGTCAGCTAAAGTTTGCAAATTTTGGACGTACATGTAACTCATTTTCATAGTAACTGCCTTCCACAGTCTTTCAGAGCATTTATCTCTGGTAATGTGTGAAGACTTCAGGCGGTGTGAATCAGTCCAGGCTAAAAGTTCTGGAAGAAGGACAAGGTGATGATGAAGATGTCTTCAGTAAATTTCTGATTTTCTTCTTAATGACTTTTTATCTAGAACCAGATGGTTATAAAGATGTCTTTTACCCATAATGCAAGTTATTAAAAATGCTAACTAGAACCATAAACAAAATTAATCTCTGCAAGGTATATGTGCCTCACACCAGTGATGAACTTGGTTCATAAGATGTGGAATTGTTTAAAATTACTGGCCAAATGCACACAAGATTTTACTTTCTTGAATGAAGTAGAGTTTGGAGATTTTTGCAGAAGTTTGGTCAGAATTGTTGGAGCAATTCTTTTTCTCATATCTATCCAGCAAATATATAAATTTGTTTCGAATTCTGACCCCTGATTTTATTAATTGCAGTGGTTTTCCTTCCATATAATAGGATTTTGTTTAGCCGTCCTTCTTGGCATGATTGTTTAGGAGCTAATGTCAGATCATGTTCTTTATCTGCAGAGGGTTTTGTGCCTTGCTTTTGTTGTGTTTGTTTAGTCTCAGGATGTGGTGAACACTCCCATTGTACGTGTGTAGTACCTGGAGCATGGTGCCCTTGGTAGCTGGGCAGCACAGCGTATGTCATCTTTTATATAGCTCATACGTTTTAGGCTGTCAAGTGTTGCTTGTGCTAAACATTGTGAACAAAGATTGTTCTTGTCAGGTTCTGGATCATTTTTCATCAGTTGAATGTAAATTTAGCTCATAATTGGGTTATTGTTCTAGGGTTGAATCTTCCAGTCGTGAAAATACAGCCTGCAAAATAGGTAGTTTATAAGATGACGTAATGACTCAATTTTTCAGGAATTTCTTTATTTGTTATTGGTGAGAGTATACAAAATGCAAAACAAATGGTTTGTGGAGAGCTCCACAAACCCCTTTACTCCTGGGTGTAGTGGAGGTAACTGAGAGTAGACTGATAGACACCAGAGTGGCTGTGTACAGTACAATAACCGCTGTGGCCTCAAGCCTGCACAGGTGAACTTCTGTGGCACATGGGGCCATCTGATTTCCAAGGCCTCTCCACATGCAGCTCCCAGAAACACCAGGGCTGGATCGAGCCCATTTTTTTTCACCATATTTTCAATTGTAGTCTTTAAACGTCATTTTATCATCTCTTTAAACCAATGTCTGCCACCAAGTAAATTGTGAAAGCCTGGACTCTGTCTTTTTGTTTATTTCTGTCATGATGTGGATACTGAATTATGTGGAGAAAAAATAAGGCTAAACCTAGCATTTTAGTAAGGTTTCATTCAAATTTTTTTTTTCTCTTTTTTTTTCCCGGAAATGACCAGGGTCTTTAAAGTCCTGTGGGCAGGTGACAGCAGGCACAGTGGTGATACATTCTGACATGTCCATGAACCCAAATTGAAGCTCATGGTGTCTAATTTAAGCCAGCTTTGGTAATATCCCATCAGAGCCTGATCCTGTAGCTGCACCATATAGATACATCCAAAGTGTAGCTACTGAGAGTTTTGTGTACAAAAAGACTGGTTTTGATTTTCTCCCAATGTCTCAATTTACACTTCTTTAGAATGCAGAAGTGTCTGTTACGAGAATACAGAAAAATGTAATTTGAGTTTAAAGTATGTTATTGCTTAAAAAGGCAGTAGTATTTGTAATTTCAAAATTAGAAATACATAAAAAAATCTAAGTAAAATATGGTTTATCGGTGTACTTACTAACAATCAGAATATCTTTACATATAGCTTCACACTGTATTCAGTTTTAAATTCAGGATTAAATAATTGCAGAATAAAACTTTGTGAATTAATGATTCATAGAACTCTCACTTCTAGTATCATATAAAACTGATTCTTAACAAATAATTTTAACACCACACACAGTGTAATTTAAAGTACTAAAATCCACTTACTCGTTAAAAATTAATTATGCCAACAAAAATACCAGTAATATTCCATTCACCCTCTTTGTGGAAATTTCGTTTTTTGCATGCAAAGAACTGGGCTCACTGTCTTAATTAATTTTTTATCCATAATAGGATACTATTGATTTGAGGTCTAGTAATTGAAAAAAAGAAGAGTTAAACATATTCCTGCTTACCTCTCATTTCTCCTATGTTTGCTACTATGACGAATTTTTAACCAATTTGCGTTGTGTTCAAATCTATGATTTTAATGCAGCTGACTTAACTATGTTTTGGTTACAGACTGTAGGTCTCTGCTAGTAGGTGTATTCCAAAGCAGTGTTTTGGCAAGTGGGTATTTGTACTTTGATCCCGTGCACTTAGGGCATGGCATTGTTATCTGGTCTTTTAAAGAGAGGTGGATGGGAGTTGCATGCTGTGACTCACGGGACATGGCACTTAGTTTACTAATTTTAGCTGAGCAATTCTTATCTGTCAGCCTTAGGTTTTATTTGAACCTTCTGGAAAAGCAAGGAAGTGAAACAAAATGGAGTTGAGAGAAGATGATTAGCAGAATCCCAAAGTAGCTAGAAATAGTATGCAGTGAAAAAGAAAGTATGTAAGATATGTTTATTGCTTAACAAATCTTTATGATCTGAGAGACTGATCTGAGAGCTTTATCTTTCGTAGCGCACTATCATTTTCTGTTAAGTCTCACACAACATTTATGCATTCAGTAAGAGAGGATCTCGCACTACAAATACCTGTTTGCAATTACAGATGTTTCTCAAGTCAGAAACCAAGCACCAGCCAAGTCTGCATTGGCTGCTTGTGCCTTATTACTATTTTCTTGGTGTCATTGCTTGTAAAAGAAAACTTCCGAAGAGGAGATAGTCTGTGCCTTGCATAACACTGCAGTGTGTGCATTCACATGCACAAATTAAAGTGGAAATTCTGCCTCAGAATGGTGGGGGGGGGGTTCTCCAGTTTTCCTTCTGGTCGGTTGTTAATTTTATGATCAGTGTCTTGTGAGCTGTCATTGACTTCGGAGACAAGCTGGAACTCAGAGTTTATGCATATAATCTACTTCCTGCAAGCAATTACTAGGATCCAGGTTGAAAATTGTACAAAATCAAAACAAAAGAATTGCTATTTCATAAAATGTAATCACAGGCCACACAGTTACTGATTGTTCACTGATGAAAATTGATATTCACTATTCACTGCAGAAAATTCATTGTTGCCCATAGATTAATATTAACATAATGATGGAGACCTTGATCATATAAGCACTTGTTCCCCACAGGCATGAAAATGCATAGGCCTTGCAGCATATTGATGAATAAGTTTAGTTTCACAAAATAGTTTTAAAAATTAAAACCTTATGTATGACTCCAGTATTCCAGGAAGAACACAGTTAAAATTTGTTGTGCCCATACAATTTTATATAATGCTGTATTTTTGATTCTTCTACAGGAGCTGCATAGCAGTGTTACATGAGCATTTTTATGCCTTTTCAATATCAGCAGTATGACTGTTGGTTTTTTTGCACATGCTAGATTTTACATTGATGACTGTTTCCATTGAAGCTAAGGCACTTTTCCTACATGTACATTAGTCTTTGAAGGAATTTACAATGCTTATGAAAAGAGCAGAGAAAATGTGGATTTTTCTGTTAGTGATTTCTGCCATTTTCTGTATATCTTAAATCCTGTGTGTTACAGAAAACCTTAATTATAGGTAAAGAAAATTGTAAAAGAAGAAATTCTTACTGGAAAAGCCAATACCATTATGAGAAGAAAGGTTATTTTTACATTAGGAAAGCTAGAGAACAGATAGTCAGGAAACTGTGTATTTTAACATAGTTTCAAAATTACGGAAATTGTGAATGTGCAAGCAGGTTAAGAAATCAAAAATTTTTTATCATAGAACATAAATTAAAAACCTGAATTCTGAAAGTTGTCTTGATCCATCCTGTTCTTATAATTTACCTGAGAACAGTAGGCAAATCTAGGCAGTCCTTTTTGCTCCACACAACAAATTGTTAAGGGCGGGTAATGTTCTCCTCACCTTGTGCTTCTATTCCTTCTTTTTTAAACATTCAGAATTGCAGGAAACTTTTTTTCTTTGTTTTTAATTACAAGTTGTTATTAATTGTTAATTGTTGTTATTTTATTGGTTGTTTATTGTTATTGGTTAATTGTTATTGGTTGTTTTCCTAGGAACCAGACTGGCACCATTTTTAGCTTCACAGAACTATAGCTGAGAATTTAGGACGTTCCTAAGAACTGGCTGCATGGACCTTTTCTCAGGAATCTTCAGTGTCAGTCATCATGTGCAAGCTGACACTTGAATCCAATATGGCACACTGAATAATTTGGCATTGGCACTAATATATATAAAAAAAAAGAAAATTCCCAAATAAAAATAGCTTTCTTGAAACTTTTCTTGGTCATAGTAAAATGTGAGGAACAGTGAGAAGGGATGTACACTTGGTCACAGATAACTCAGGGTGTCTGACCTCTTAGCAGTCTGACTAGGATGGAATATCAGGCTGTTTAAAAGCTGCCATATTAAAATATTGTTTGTTTGTTTGTTTGTTTGTTTGTTTGCGTGTTAAAAGAAAATGTTTTGTTTCCCTGACATAACTTTTTGAAGGAGAATGCTGATGCTCACCTGGGAGCATTTCAGACTGACAGTATTGGAAAGTGAGAAACATGGACACTCTTAATCTGTAATTGTGTCTTTCAGTTTTGTAGCTTTGTCTTCATCTTCTGCTTACACTGACCTGAAGTAAATAGATTTACAGGAAATATTTGTTGTAAGAAAGAGATTCTTCCTTTTCCTGCCCACTTTCCTCTCTGCTGGCTCCCAGAAGGCTTCTTTGTAAATCTCCTAATTGGAAGCATACTCCTAACTTCTCTCTGGTTCCAGACATGAGATTTCCTCTTGTTATTGAACTTGCACCTTTTAGGAAGTACAGATTAAGAGCCAACCATCTCCAGGAGCCAGTTTTATTGGGTTTTTTAAAAATCATGCTGGTATTCTTTTTCTCAGTAGTTTTAAAGAATATTATAAACAACCAATTTTTCCAAGTCAACCAAGTATTCGCCTAAGTTGTAGCACTAATTCCTGGAGCTTTCAATAAAATGGAAGGATTTTTGTTCCTCACATAGGCACAGGAAATACCAATAAATATCAGCTAAAGCTGCGTGGTGGCGCAGATGCTTGGAGTACAGGTGCACCAAGGAATGAGGAGCTGAACATGGTTTGCTCTGCCAAGTTAGTGGATAAGCAGTTACAATGTTTCCTGGGCCAGTGGGAAGGAAAGGTATCCAAATTTCTGCTTGGCTCTTCTTCCAGGAGAGATGCCTTTCTTGATCAAACTAGCATGTAATGTAATCCAGAGTCTTGTTTCCAGCCATTAGATGTCTCCTAAAAAAGTGTCAAAAATCAGGCAATTTGCTGAGGTAGAAAGCTACAGAGTACTTGTTTTCCATACTATTTCCAAACAATAGTAATTTAGATTATGGCTCCCGTTTTTACGCATGTTGAAGTTTTATTTGTTCCATTTTTTTAGTGTTTTAATTTCTGTTTCCTGTAATAACTGAGTATTTTAGCTGTAATGTTGAAACCTACTGCTTTTTAGGTCAAGCCTGTTCTGTCCTCTCCACATGCCTTGTAGCCTCCCACTGCAGTGCTCTTTCTTTGCACATCTTCCGAGAGCTTCTTTCTGGGTTGCAGAAAAGAGCCATGTTACACCTGCTTCTCTGAGGGATTTGATGGAGATAAGAGACCTCGGGGGGTGAGTTAGTGAAAGGCTGTAGTGGTTGTCCGTTGAGTACCAGTAAGAGCTGGGAAATGCACACATGAAAGGAAGAAAAGGAGAGTTTGTTCTGAGATGCCCATTAAGTGGAAGTTGAGGTACACCCTTGTCACAGGAGACAGGCTGCAGGACCACTGACTTCGCTAACGTTATTTGGTGCAGCTCTGTTGACTTTAGTGGAGCAGTATTAGTTTACACCTGCAGAAAATTTTCCGAATCTCTGGGAATGAGAATATAAAACGAAGTGTTTATGGGTGAGTGACAGAGAGAGTGCATGCGAGAGAGAGCGCACACACGCGCTTTCAGGCCTGATTGATTGTATGAAAAAAACCCTGGAGTTGAAAGAACATTATTTTAAATTAACATTCATTATCTTCACGCGTGAGATAACAGTTCACTTTGGACCAGATCCTAACACCATTATGTTTCCTGAGCAGAGATTGCTTTTTCCTTGAGTGAGGTTGTTCAGTATGAGAATGGCAAAATGGTGGTCAGATCTTTGACAATTAAAATATATGGTTTAGTCACTATATATTAGAATAAAGCTGTGTTATTTCTATCAGGAAAACATGTATTTTTTTTTTCTTTTAAAAAGAAATGGTTACATTTTCTTTGAAATGTGAAATAAAAAGTAATGTACCTTTTTTTTTTTTTTAGGTCTCATCTTATGCTTGGAAAAGCTTGCAGCCATTTTAATTCATGCTGCATTCATTGATCTAGCAGTTAAATCATTTAATCACTGTGCAGCTAGGTCATCTACCTATCAGACACTGTTAAAGTCTTCAGTAATACACTTTGGGTTATTGGCTTCTAAATGTCACTTTTGAAAAAAAAACAAAAACCGAAAAGCAAACAATCTATGGACACCCCAGTTAACTGATGAACATTATAAAGAAAAACACAATGTGAATTCATGGTCTTATCACTCAACTCTTTTTTGTTCTGTACATAATACAAGTGGAAAAAAGCACATCATAGCAAACAAAGGAAAACTGATTTTGATATTCTTTGGCAGTTCTTTTAAATACAGAGTTTTGCAACATTAAGTCATCTAATTAGGCAGCAGCTTGCTATGAAATATTTTCAAAACAGACATAGTTTTTGAGCATGAAAATGAAAGCCACATTTTAAAATTGTAACCCCAAATAACTTTCTGAATTTAAATATTACTCTGAAAATGGCTTATTCTGTAAGTATAATCATGTGAAAGAAAGTGGGAGAAGTTTGTATTTTATGTCAGCAGCACTAGAAAACTTAATACTTCAGATTTAAATGCTGCAACTATAAAAACCAAATACTCTAAATATATAAAAAAGGAAGTAAGTGTAGCAGCAGCTAATAGGTGGCAGTGAAAAGCAGAGGAAAATGTCGTGTTGCTTTTAAGTGTCCTGTATGTTCTGAGAGGGAGGTACTCACAATGAAATAAATCTGCTCTTGGTATGCAATAGGCAAGTATCTTGTCCAGAGAGAGATGGTAAATTCTTTGGCAGTGATGCACTTGGCACCAGTGGCTTTTAGAGGGTCACCCCTGTGCTTTTCAGTTATTTCCCTGCAGAGATGAACAGGGAAGTTCATGCTCTTGTGAGGTGGTGTTGTCTGTCTGAGTGCAGGTGGAACAAGAAAGTCGTGTTTCATATGAAGATGAGAACTGCGTTTCCCTCTTATTCAATGAAGGCTCAGAATCCAGACATGCCAATTCCATCTGTTGGTGGCTGGATCCCTTGGCTTATTTCCTTGTGCTTTCCTGATGTACAGTGAAAGCTTCATCAGATGAGAAGTTATGATCACACTGAGTATCTCTGTACCTTCAGCAGAGAGACTCTAAACAGAGGAGAGGGTCAGTTGTTCATCTTATTTGGTGTTTATTTAATTAGCGAATTTTTCAGTGGTTTCACTTTCCAACTTCTAATAGCTCCTGTGCTTTATTTTGTTAGTTTATTCCAATTTTGGTACAATTTCCTGTTATACTTTCATCTGGGCATTCTGGGATGACATTCCTTTTTTGAAGTAATGTAATGATACATGTACATGAGGAGTCCAACAGTAGAAGAGGAATTTGACTAAAGGTTTGAAGAATGCCATCGCACTGCTGAGTAAGACCTCAGTGAGGTAGTTTAAGTAGGGATCTGATACTTTTTCTCTCTTTCTTCTGGAAGAACATTGAAAAGGCTGCAAATTCAGACGAATGTGCTGTGTCCTCGCTGTGTATTTCTTTACCAGTAAATAGGGGATTCAGTCATGGAAGGCAACTCGGTGAGGTTAAAGAAAGAAAGGTGCTGAAATCAGCTGCATGTCAAAGGAAAATGAGAATTCAGTGACAATAAAAGCAAAGTGTCAGTGTTAATGCAACATACTTGCAGGTTTTGAAGAGCTGAAGATGCCTCTTAAAAGCGGGTTTGGGTGGCTGAATTGCAGTTTAGGAGCTGTCAAAGGACAGGGTGTTAAAGAAGGCTGAAGTCGTGTCAGGAGAGCAAACAAGCGTCTCTTGAGCTCAGCCCGTTCTGGTGGGTGTGGTGACCAGATGATTATCAAACAATACATGAAGTGCAATATTGCAGTGGGTATCAAACCTTTTCACATCTACGTTGCTAAATTTAAGAAACAAAAAGAGCTCTTGACAGCTTGAAATTACAGCCCTGGTTTCCAACGTTTCTTCCGAGTTCCACTGAATTAATGAAATTAACTGAGCTGCCAGACCGGGTGGAGAGCTGCTGGTGAGCCGCTGTCGCAGGAACCCCACATCGGGCAGAAGTGCTGATTTACAGTCGCTTTGTCTTGAATTTAAATGATGACCTTCACTTCCTGCATCTCAGACTACAGCAGGCTGCCATGGAGGTAGCCTTGAGAAGGCGCTTGCTAATGAGGCTCTAGCACCTTTGATAGCTATGCTGGATAATCAGAAAGTGATAGATGATGGTGTGCTGTGTTTGTAAATTTCATTTAAAGTATGTATTTATGTACTTATGATTTTGATCCATTCAAGCCATTTGTATGATCTGTTGGTGTTTTCCACAAGAGTAGGGATGTTGCCCTGGCTGAATTCCAGTTTGGCTAATTACAGTCTGAGTACCTGCATTTCTGTAAAGTTTCATCTGGGTTTTGTTACTGTTGTTTATTTAGATAGTAATGCATATGTACTTGGAAACTTGTAACAGCACAGAATAAAAAAAGTTAGGAAAATCCCTGCTCCAAATTACATTTAGTATTTGTGCATGAACAAGTATAGTGTGGCATGATACAGTACAGAAAAAATATGAAGTGGCATATTCAGTAATAGCGTTCATAGAAGAGTTAGGTTTTCAGAGTTTATGAAACAGGTTAAGTTGCTGAGTAGTGTGCACTGTTAAACATATGATATATTGTGCAGCAGGAATGGATATAATTCACTGGTAGGAGAAATAATGCTTGTTTGTATTGTAGTTAAACTGTATATATTTTTACAAGGTTATCGGGCATGGATTTTACATGTGTGTCAACCAGGGAGTGGGTGCCAATTTATGTGGTGGTGTCAAAAGGACTTAGGCAATCACAGATCTGCACGTGGCAATCATCTGCTGGCACAGAAATGTTTCTGTTCTACATATAAAGTCACATTTTATCATTTACCACTCAGTCTCTCAGAATCCTGCTTAAATTACAGTAGGAAGGACTTGCTGTTTGTTACTGTAGACTAAGATGTAGGTGAAGAAGAACCCAAGCCACATCCTGTTGTGGAGAGTTATTTTGTAGAGATACGAACTTCAAAGCTGCAAGCTTTCTCTTAAAACTTACTGGTATTAATAGTCAATATTAACCTAGAATGGATTTCCAGAGGACTTCAGAATAATCCAGTATTAGACCATACTGCGTAACCGTAGCAGTCTAATATTTACAAGAACTGTCGCAGCGTTCTTCCAAGAATAACTTGTTTGTTTAGAGATGCTTCATCCACAGTGCATATATACCCCATTAGACAAAGATATTAGAAGTAGATGGAAAAAACAGTTTTCATTTTGGAAATGATTTCAAGAAAAATGCTTTTGACTAGTACTTGTGGGTGAAATCATACCCAACTCAAATAGATTGTTCGCAAGAAGAGGTTTAGGGTTTCTTTATTTTTTTAGAAATGGAAAAAATTCTTCTGAAGGTATCTTAGAATTTACATATTAACACTGGTGTTTCTTATTGTTAGTAGTTCTTTTTACATAACTTCATTTCTAGTAAAAATAGTAATTAATGTACCGTGTACTTAGGCAACAGAAAGATTTACAACAATGTATGTGCTTCTGGAAATTGCTGTTCTTTTAATTTTTATCTGTTCAATGGCTTGGCGTTGTTTTTGGGAAGAATTTTCCTGTGTAACCCAGCTTAAATAATTTTACCTATTTCTTCTGTATCAAACCCAATGAAAATGCCATGACAAGCCCTTGTGATGGCAGCCAGCCTGTTGTAAGTGAA
This sequence comes from Oreocharis arfaki, assembly GCA_013398015.1. NCBI lineage: Eukaryota > Metazoa > Chordata > Aves > Passeriformes > Paramythiidae > Oreocharis > Oreocharis arfaki. Next base: position 61,703 of record VZRR01008594.1, read on the forward strand.
AGGGTTGAAGCCCCGTCTGTCTGTGCTTTGGGACAGACAGGTATCCTACCCACTTTAGTGTCTGTCTAGTTGGATTTTTTTTTTGTCATCTGTGGGCTTTTTCCTATGAAAAAAATCAGGAATACTTCAACGAGGATCCAGCATCCACATGCTGCACATCATGGGAATGAGATTCATGTGGCTTCTTACCTTTTTTTTTTTTCCTCTTTCTGTATCGTTTATTATAGCTGTTATGGAGTATCTGCTTAAGGCTAAAAGAGTTTGAATTCTCACTTAGCCTCATTAAGGTCTTGGGCTTGGTGTTTACTACTTCTACTTTCATCAAGGCCACTTCCTCAGAGGCTTTTGCAGGAGCCACATATGTTTTTATGAATAACATTCTTCATTTTCTGTCTCAAATCATGGTAGAATTACACTTTTTAATCAGCTGGTTTTATTTAAACTCAAATTTTTATTGCTGGTGTTCTGCCTCTAAAGCAGAATTTTTTATTTTATACTTTTATGTTGTGGGTTGTCTACTTCTATATTCACACATTTAAATGCTTCAGGCTATTCATTGTGTGTTTTCTGTGGGGTTTAACAGTTCAGCCATTTCCATACAGACTGTCGAAGTCAGTTGGAGACTGTGTCAAAATTTGCTATCAGACTGCTAAGATGAATCTCCCACTGTCACTACAGAGTTCTTCTCTAGAGAACGAGACATTGTTAAGAAATAGTTGAAGTACTGGAGGTGATGCTATCTGTAGCTGCATCAGTAGCTTCACCATATGCTCTTAGTAGAAAAATGGTTTCTGTAAAAGACTCCATGCCCTCAGGTGCTTAGTGGCCAGGTGTAGCTGTTGAAGTCACTATGATAAACTGTACTAGTTCACTCAAAATAGAAAAAGAGGTGATTTACCAACAGGCAACTTTTAAAAAATATGTTTAGTTCACATAAATGTTTTCTATTACTTTGTTCTCCCTCAGAATTTTTTAAATTTATCTGACTTTTCTTTCTGTGGTAGGGAGGAAACCAAAAGTGGCACAGTCAGTACCTCATATACTTATTCATTGTAAAGATACAAGACTAGTCTTAAATGAAAAGACATATATGTAGCCCAGTAGTTTGAATATACATGAAGAATTTATGTCTCAAAGAATTCTGGTTATTGGTAAGCTACCTCTCTTTATTTTAGCTGTAAATTTAAACTTTGAACAATGAACGTGCTTAGACTAGTGATGTGCTTATTAGGTTAAAAAAAGAACAAGATTTTAATAGGAAAAAATTATCACAAGACAAAACAGCACATGATCTCATTAGTATTTATGGATTGCTAAACTGCAGTTTAAAAGTCACATTTCTGTCTAAAGAAGTTTTCCACAATAGTCATACAAGCAACATTAAACAGTGTTGCTTTAGTTTGTTTACTTGGAGTCAGATTTTCAATGATCAGAGTGATTGAAGTTGCAGTTGTCTGCAAAGGCTGCACTAATTAGCTGCAATTGATGTTAGCGGGACTGAATAAATGTTGGTTCTGAAAATCTGATAATGTATGGACCTCATATCTGTTTTCAGACATCTTTGAAAATCTGGTCCTTAGGACAGTTTACATCTTTCCTTCTCTTGTTTCAGTGGTTTTCCCTTAGCAGTTCCCCATTTTACTCTGCTCAGGAGGGTCCATCCATTTTAAACAGCATTTTGTAGTAATTTCTGTGTCTAAGAGTTTATACTTGTCAGAAGGGATTGGCAGAAGAGACTTGGCCCTGGCTTTCCGTGCAGTATTTTACTTCCTTGCTCTAATATTCTTAGGATAATTCTTTTCATCCATAGATGTTTAAGTGCTGCAGAAAAGGGATTAGTGTAATTAGTTTTGCATTTGGAAATGGTAGTGTAGAGATATGCAGTGACTTGCCTGAAGTTAGCTAGCACAGGAGGTGACTACCAAGTTAGGAGCCCTGGTGCTCAGTCTGCTTCCTTCAGCAAATGGAGTTTCAGAGTGCTTGATCTATCCACACAAAATAACCAGACGAGAATCTTCTAAATGTAGTGATTTGGTACTTACACAGTGTGAGTCATGTTCTGGGATGCTGGCAGTGTTTTTTTGTGATATTTCCGTTTCACATTCAGCTTCGGGGGCTCAGCAGGGGCTTTTGGTCTGGTTGCCATATGAAGTTCATCAGGGGTGACAGGGGAAAGCAGCTTAATGTGCTCATGTTATTTTTGTCTATAGTAGAAATTTGTGATGGGGACTGTTTCTGTTTTGCATAAAGTCACCAAAATAGTGCATTGACTGTAAGCTAACTGGAGGTGCCCAGGACTATTTACAGCAGAATTGCCTGGACAGAGTTAGTTATTGAGTGTAATTATTTTGATCTTGTGGGGAGCAAAGGATAAAAACCACTTATCAGACTTCCTAAATTGCCCACCCTGTTAATTGTGGTGCTGAAGTTGGGTACCTTCACCCGGACAGACACAGCTTTTTGTGTGATGGTTCCCCAACTGTAAAATGAAAAAAAAAAAAAGAAAAACAAATCTTAAAATGTGCTGTGGGCATAAAAACGTTCAAGGCTACAAGATCCTCAGCCAAGATGGTTTGTGGAAAAAACATTAATAACCTTATCCAGCTGCTACTCACTGTGGAGTACTTACCACTCTTCTCGCCTTGCTTTCTTGAAATTGAGTGTAGAGGAATGTATGCTGTAGGTACTGTGAGAGCTCTCGGCCCAGCCTGTTTGCTTTTCTCTACCCCATCGGCTAAAGTGGATTATAGCAAACTTTTCAGGCAGGAGCAAAGACATGTGGTCAGTCTTCCTTAAATTAATTCCTGTAACTTGCTCAGTTGAGGTTTGTTCCTGATCCCAAAGGCTAGACACCCTTGTCTCCAAGGATTCAATTAGCCAGCACTACTAATTTAGGAGCCCAAAGCTAAACAGATTTCTCCTTAGGACTCCTTCTCTTCAGCACAATAGAAAGGCTCAGGATATTTAATGTTGTCTTCAAATTAAAAGATTCTCCAGATGCCTTGTAGCAGAGTCCGTTCTTCTAGTCAGAGCTTGATTTAGAGAAAGAACTGGTATTTGTGGGCCTTACAGATGTCTTAGATGGGAAGGCATCTGGTTAAAGCATTCAGGTCTGTTTGCTGAGTCAGTAAAAATACCTAATCTTTATTTCTTTTATTTACAGCCTACTTATATTAATAATCTAGGATTTAGGTTTGTTGTGAATCAGATGTTGACAGTGGTGTTCCAACAGAGAGGTTGAAACTCTGCCATTACTTACGTTGCCTTCTCCATCTTTAGCCCAGGAGTGTCCCATATATTTGAGCAACTTCATGTCATGCACCAGGGATTCAGTCAATGTGTCTTTGATCAATCTCTGTGGTTCTTATGATCTCTACAAATATGTCTAGAGGGAGGTGATTGTGGAAGAGAGTAAAAAGCTGCTTAAGACACACTAACAGTGTGAGGATGACAACACACAGCCAGTGTGGCTAAGTGTGGATTGGAAGCCAGGCTGTAGGATCTAAGAGTGAGCACTTCAGATGAAGGAACTTGTCATGATGTCTATATCACACATGTCGTGTTGTGGCTGCTTTTAAGTGTTTACTGTGTAGGGCAAATATGGCCAAACCTCTCGCCCTGTGGTTGCACACTAAAATTCCTATGTGGATATGAGCCACAATTCCTATACCCTATGCTTTGGATAGCTGAGAGCTCCCAAAATGGAGGTTGAGACTCATCTCAGTGTTGAGTGCTAGGGTTTGCTTCAGCAGCCCTTGTTGACTGGTTTCTTCCAAATCCAGTGATCTGAGTTTATTCAACCCTTGTGGCATCAGCATGGCCCCGCTGCCAGGTACAGGACTGGCAGCCTCACGGGACCTGTACCTGAAATATTGTGAGCCAGGAGCTGTGGCTGCCCACCATGGGCTGGTGAGAACAACTCATCAGCTTTCTGCAATGATTTACCAGTCTCGTTTTTGTGCTTGTAGCAGATTCTGAATATACTTCTCTATGGCACGGTTTCTTCCCTGTAAAGTAGCAGTATCAGCACTTTGCTGTATTACGAGGCATTTGGAGTATAAGTCTTAGGGGAGCAGTTGCTAAGGCATACACTTCCATTTTATTCTGTGAACAGGTCTGCTTCTAAGGCAGAAGGAGATAAAGATAATATGCCAGTACTTTCAGTACTAGAAGAATAGAAAATTAGAAGAAGAGCTGGAGAGAAAGTGGTATTGATAACAATGAAGGCAAGTGCAAAAGCAAAAGGCTAGCAGATTTAATATGGTAAATTGTTTAATAGATCTGTAAAAGTGGCTGGAACTTCAAGTTGCTGGCACCCCTGTAGTAGCAGGAAATTGAATTGTGCCTAGGTCGTAGAAATAGTGAAAAACACTTGCTGCTATGATTTTCTGATTAGTTTAAAGAAAGTGCTACACTAAAACTAGCAAATTTTGTACTTAGTAACTAAATAAATGTTACTTTGAAATTGAGAAACTGCTTACAACTTGGGAAGGAATGCCATGAGAAGTTGCATCATTTTCCTCAAGAGAAATATCTTCCTTAAAATCTTCACCAAGAGACAACTAATCTTGCTAGCAATTCTCTTACCAGTGTCTTACTGCTATTTTTTCATTCAGATTGAATGTCTCGACTCTGGGAAGAGTGAAATGTGTTTCGATTCACATTTGCTCATAGCCCATTTTTTACTTTTTGCTGTGACATCAGAAGTTCTGTTGTCATCAGCGAGCTGAGGCATTCACTGTGATACAATCTGGAGCTGCCCTCAGAGCTTTTGAGAGAACTGAATGTTGTTACAGAAATTGTCTGGTTTCAGGCTTCAGCTCAGGGGGTGCTTTTGCTGCTGAACATGAGCCCTACACTGTCTTGGATTTTTTCCTTAGTGTAATTAACCAGGAATGGCTTCTTCAGTGTTCACTCATTGAATCTGAATATCCATCGTTCAAGAGTGACTGGAGAGTTCAGTAATCAGCATGTGTATGTTGGTGTTTTTTCCATTTTACAAAAAAATAAAGATGATTTATGAAATCTAAAGAATATACATAGAAATTTTTTTAACCTGTTAAGAAACATTCCTGGTGTCACAGCAAACCTGTAGCACTGCCAGGAAGTGAACTTGGACATACCTGCAGGACAGACCTTCTTAAACAAATTTATCTGCTATACTGTTGAAGCTGGCTGTCAGCAATTGGCCATGCATTGTCATTTTTGCTTTAAAAAGATGGGAGTGGCACATGTGACAGGAGACTTAGTACCAGGATAGTCAGTGCGATCTTCCTGCAGCTCAGCTTTTCTATTTCTTAGACTTTTAGCTGAGTCTTCCAGAGGGCTTATCAGGTCAGGCAGTCTGTTTTAATTCCTTCTCAAAAACTAGTCGCACAGATTTTTTATAAGCTTTTCCTTTTCTAAAGAAAAACAAGAGAAAGTAGACTGAGAAGAAAACTTTCTAGTCTAGGATCTTAAATTATTAAAAATACTGAATTTTTAAAAAAAATTGAATACATAGAGACAATATAATTACTTTTCACATTTCCTCATGTAGCTTACTTGAAACAGCAGCTAAAACACTCCCAATAAAAAGAACTATTGCTTTTTTAAATAATGAGATTTGCTTTCCAATATGTACTTCTGTTGCTTGCTTTCTTCTAACTGTTAGCTGTGGCCAATTAAAAACATAACTCAGTTTATTTTTTATTCCTTCTAATTAGCATTTTCATGTTCACTATATGCACTGAACTTTCAAAGCTGTTCTGGGGTGATTTAAAAGAATATTTGTAATTTATTGGTTGGTACTGCTTTTTATAAAATCTTTGGGCTTTTTGAGATTCTGGAAAATGGGAAATAAAAGACAATAAGGACTTTCAAGAAAATCAGGCAGAGCACAGATGAAACATCTCGTATCCCTTTCCCACGACTGCAGGAAACAAGATATAAGAAGGAGAGGGGAGGATGTCAGGGAGGTGGCCTATAATCCATGAAAATTTATAGCAAATCAGTTGGACAACTGAGAAGGCTCTTGGTGTGGGAAAATGACTAAAATAAACTGAAGTCAGCAGAGAAGTACTCAGATACTATGGCTAAGGAAAAGAGCAGTGAGCAGGTCATGAATGTGGGAGATACAGAATTTAGGGTACAAAAATTGTATCAATGTGATAAATTAGGAAATTAAATGCCTCGATGTTTCCCTTGTTCTTCATCTTCTTTTTTTTTGAAAATAAAGATTTTCAGAGAAATATGTAATTGAGTGGAAGAGAAATCCAGCATTTTTTTAATTATGAGAAAAAATGACCAAGTCTACTACTCCTTCTGGATGACATCCAGGGAAGGCAAAGCTGTTGTGTAGGATTCTGAACAACTTTGTCCTGGTTTTAATTGAAGTCGGTGTACACCTTGTAACATCCCAAAATTGTTGGGAAGGAATTTTGTGGTATGAGATACATTTTAGCTGTTACTGACTACTTTCATTTCAGAATTACTGAAAAATCTCTGTCTTCCAACTAGCTGCCCTATACCAGACAGATTTTTTTCTTCAAGAGAAACAACTGAGTGTCTCAAATTTTTGTGCACTTGTTATTTATCATATAAATGATAAGTCCAGTGCAAAATGCATATAATTCTTCATGCCATTATATTATTTCTTGTTTCACCATCTGCTACCTCCTGTGCTATAAAAGTGCAGTCTCTTTGTAATACAGTTTGGATTTTTTTTTTCAAATTGAGCGATTCCAAGATACTACATGAGAGAGAAGCAATTTATGTGATGTGGCTACATTCTTAAGCTGTAACAATGATAAATTAGTAACATAGCTTTAGGAGTTTGCAGTCATTTTGATTTTGATATGATTTGAAGAACTGTATTGCTTAAACATGTTTTATTCTTCACATACCATAGAAATTTAATGGTATGGTTCTGTACAGATTCTTGACTGAATTACAGCTAGATTTGTTCCTTAGACTAGTTTACTGGAATATATTAATGTATAGATGTCTAATGTAATTTATTTCCTTGGCAGTGCTGTACATTGGTATTTGATTCATATTTACAAAGCCAAAAATCTTAGAATAAATAATAGAACCAAACTATTTGCATAGCTTTCTTTTTGATCTTTGTTTTCTTATCTGCATAAACATTACTGCAGGCTCCTGGGCTGGTACCTGTGGTGAATGGATGTTTGACGTTTTGTATTTCTGTTCCATCTTATCTGTCTGTTTATCAGCCACGTAGTCCGGCGTCTCTTCCAGAACATGCGTATTCATAAAAGCTATTGGCTGTTGTCAAGATTGAGACTGGAGGGCTGTAGGCAGTAATGAGATGTGCAACTTGGGATTCGTATCTTTAAGACATCCATCTACCTGATTTGCTGCTGTGCTGAAAAGATTGTTTATTCATCTTGGTTATTTTGAAATGAGTTTCTTGATTTTTTAAAGAGAGGCTGTAACTGCAGCAGAGAATGGAAATGAAACTACTTCTCTTAAAATCTAAGTATTCAGAATTTCTGTCAGAATTTTAGATCTATTTTTCCCATATGCAGTCTTTTAAAATAATTTCTGTAATCCTTGGGATAAAGCTCTCAGGATTGTTTCTGACTCATGATGGTGGAGTAAGGGAGGAGAGATGGAGCTTGGAGATTTGTCTTTGCTATTTACAGATCTTGGACAAGCCCTTTAACCTTTCAAAGACTCAACTCCCCCAGCTTTAGATTGTGGGCAGGCATTTGAAGTTTTTGGAAGATCTTATAAAAAAAATCACCTTCTTTAGGATGCTAGAAATTACACTAGAGAAAATGAGTTACCCAGTCACCAGAAGGTCTTAGTATCTTCTTGAAGGGTTATCTATGAGCTTTGGAAATTAAATATTTTTCTGGGGCTTTGATAGTATTTAGTACCTTGGAGCTGTGTATCCTATGCCAAGTCCAGTATTGAGTATTGGCCAAATACATCCATTTATGGTTTGAGCTGTGGGATTTTGCCATGGAATCAGCTTGTGGACATGACCCAGTGGAGGATAATGTTTTCTCCTCCAGAATTAGCCTGAAACATCCCATAGAATTTTTCTTTTGCCAGTTTGTACCTCTGTGCAGCTCCTGCTACCATCCCATCATCATGCTGGTTTCTGAGCACATTGGTGCCAGGCTGTCTCCAGTAACAGCATTTCCCACTCCTGCACTTGTGGGCTTCTGTCTGAGGAGCTCTCTCCCTCTCAGGCCCTGACCTTGTGGGACCTCTCCTTTGCCAGGCACGTGTGAACAAGGGCCTTTCTGTTTGTCTTTATGCCTTTGTGTCGTGGTGGTGGGCATCTCACAACCGTCTCCTTCCCGCTCACACTGGTCTGGACATGCCAGCTTCTGTCCTGGTGTCATTCAAACCCATTGAGAGTGATTTCCTCTGCTTTCTTGCCATGCCATTGTGAGAATTGTCACCTGCATTTAGAATGTTATGAATGAAGGCCATTTGCATTTTTGCCTTTTACAATGTATTTGAAGTATTGAAGAGTTCATAAGCTTTTTAACTAATCCAGAGCTTTGTGTTAGTAAATTAAAAAAATGCGTGGTGGCAGTTCTCATCAGAGCTGAAGGTCACTGGAGGCATAATGTATTAAGAAAATGTAGCACATAATTTCCTTTCTCCAGATTCTTTTGTGAAAGTTGAAATAGGTACGTTTTTTTAAAATACCTGGTTTTTATAAGAGTTTTACTTTCTGTAGTGAGTAGAAGTGTAATTAAAAAGAAAAACCCAATGTAATTTTAATTCTTGCTTTCTTAGGGATGAGAAAAAATTAAATTCCAGGTACAAACTAATAGACAAAATCACAGTGGTGAGTGTTTGTTCACTGGAGGTTTTTGTAATGTACATGAGAGTTAGTTTCTCCTGCCTAGTATGATCTTAAGCTTTTACATTTAGTGGGTAAGTGAGGCACACAGACACTGGGTTTCTAACCTTAGGGAGTGTGCAGCTACCTAGGATTTGAGGGTTTGTGCCATGTTAGAATAAATACTTAATTATTTGTGCAAGTGGCAGCACTCCAGCAGGGCAGCTGAGCACTTCCAGCCTGGGCTCTCCATCAGCTGCTCCAGCATTGGTCTGGAACAGCTCCTTGCTGTGGAGGGTGGTGCTGAGCCTTCCTGAATCCTAGGTAAACCATGCTGTAATCAAGAGCCCTGGTGAATCACACCTTTGTAGCTCAAGAATTAAAAGATCCTATCTTAACTTCCATAAATGACTGCAGATACTAAGACAGAGATGTCACAAGTATTTGTTTTGGGTTGTGCATCTGTTGATTATCCTACAGCAGTCCATAAATGATTGCACAGAACCTAGGTGCACATTCACAACTGTTAATCACTTCGTGTTGGGTTTTGGCAATAGTATAGTTCAGTTATTTAAATTAAAAGTACTTGGATGTTTTTTAATAAAAAATCTCGGCATGTGTTGCAGCATGAGTACACACACAGCTACCCCTGAAATGGGGCCTCAACTCCCACTCTTCCAGCATCCACGCTAAGTACAGATAACTATGAAAACTCTGCCGACCTTTCTGACGCTAGAGTTTAAATTAGGCCTTAAAATACATTCCATCCTCACTTTCTTGTTCTAAAACGTTAGCTTGTTAACAGACTTCTGCCATTCTGTGATATTTTTAATGTAAGGCAAATAATACTTATCTGAATTCACAACCTGTAAAGAAACTATCCTGGTGATGTGTTTAGCTTGGCTTTGCTTATGCAGAATATTTGTGTGTAAACATGGCAGATACTGTTTTTCAATGTTCTTTTTTGTCTGCAATACTTCAAAGAGTCCCTTGTATCATTTCATATATCACTTAGTCATAAAACCTCTGAATATACATTGTGAGAGCCTCAGAAAAGTGTTAATTGCATTCCACTGCAGTGGTAGCCAGAAGGTCAGGATCTAAAATTAATGTATTTCTGAATAATTTGAATTTTGTATCAAGGTTGATTTTTCATGGTTGCTACTCAACGTAGCATGCTAATTTATGGCTAACATATTACATATTTTTCCTGTAAAAACAAGGAGGCCTTTCCCTTCTCACAGATACAGGCATGCTATCTAAATATTTCTGCAGTAGAAATAATTAAATGCGTTGGTAGATTCTTGGATTCATCTCAAATGTGTGCAGAAACTCTATAAAATTGAGAAAAACTTTGTTTTGAAAGAAATCACCTAGAGACTTTTAGGTGAGATTCATTAGCTTTTATTGTTATTATCAATATATACATCTGAAAGCATTTTGAAATATTATTTACTTTATTTCTTTAAGGAAAATATTATGTATTAGCTGCTTTCTAATACATTTTGATTCCTCACTGGTGAACAGTTGAGTATAATTATCTTTGGATTAATCAGTTTTTGAAGTCTTTTACAGTGATAATGTATAGAGAGGATTAAGAGAGAGATTACCAAAGCATTAGGACTTTTTTCTGGTTGTTTTTAAGAAGGAATCCTTGCCTTAAGTCAATTACAAAATTATTTCCTTGTAAGAAACTGTTGAGCAAACTGAAAAAAAAATAAAATAAAATCACCTATGGCAGGGTCTGTGTGTCCTGGAGCTTGAGAGGGAGATGGGCAAGCAGTGAGGTCCTATTTTGGTCATGCAATCTTCTTTTCTAACTTGTTCTTTCCTTGTTATGTGGTAAGGCAGGGTTATCTTTTTGCCATTAGAAATTTTGAAGTTCCTTTTCTCTTTCTTTTCCTCTGTTAGATGAGCAGCAATAAAAGAGAAGAATAACATCCCTTTTCACATCCTCTGCTACCATTTTTCTCTGGGGAATAGTTTTGTTTTCCTTGTGCTCATTTTTCATGAGTATTAACTTGCTCCATAGCGTTCTCTAGTTTGACCTTTATTTTATGTTTTGCTTTGGATATCATCAGAGTGATGATACAATTTAAATGCAGTTCTGTAAGGTTATTTTAATTGAATGTTTGAGTAACTCTGTGTGCCTCTGTAATGACTGAAATTAACTTGATCTGGAGCTTGGAAAGACTGTCCTATGTATGATTTCATAATTTAAAAAAATAAGTAAATTAATACAATATCCTATTGAACAGATCTGAGATCACAGTTCATTTGCTTTTGGATTTAGGGAACCAAAGTGCAGCCACACCCTGAATTCCTGCTGTTGAAAGGCTTCTTCCAAGCCTCCAGTTACACCAAAAATGGTGTGTGACACAGTTCCAGCTCTGGGAGTCACAAGCTAACCCTCTCCTATAGGAATCTGCTTTCGAGTCATGATAACTTATTTTTCTTGCCTGATTACAGTAGCCTTGGTTTAGCTCTGGGATTGTATCACATCAGACAAGCCTATGTGGATATTGTTAGGCAGCTCTGTAATACCTCCATTACTTTGATGCCTTCAGTGTTTCTTGTCTGGGATGTTGGGGTTTTTTTCTCATTTCAAATTTATTGGAGAGGCTGAAGAATAAAGGGTTGAGAATGGCTTAGACCATGCTCTAAGATGAGAATAGTTACACTTAACATCACAGGATACCAATGGGATCTGTTCACTTCTTCTCATTCTTCTGGTACCTCTGTGTTGATGTCCTGGTGTGGAGCCTGTTCTGCAGGACCGCTTGCAACTGCTGTTTGCTTAACAGAAAGAAGTTCTGCCTATCTAAGCCATTTTTGCTGGCATGTTTGCATCCACGGCTGCATATGAGAAGGAACAAGCCTGCCATTTTCATTATACTTCCAAAGTGGCAAAAGTTTCCATTACAGATCAGTTTTTATTCTATCTGTCCAAGAGTCATGCTCTGCTTCTATCAGGGAAATACCACCTGCTGAATGAGAGGGCATACTCATGCAAAAACTCTATATGTGCGTCCTAAAACCCATAAAGTGGAAACAAAGAACAATCTGTCATTTGAGACATCAGCCAAGACTGATTTTTTCCAAATGTCCACTGGACTTTTACTTTGAGATGTAGCTGATTTTCAGAGTGACCCTTATCCCTTGTCTATAACTCATCATATGTGACAAGTGTAAGAGGAAGGGAGTTTACTTTACATGAGATTTGCCCACGGGTCTGGCCAAAGCCTAGAGACCCAGCCAGGATGGTTAGCAAAAGGCAATATTTGAGCTGGGTCATAAACCTTGAAAAGGCAGTCATAAATCATAATTAAGGGGTTTTTTATTTCCTCGATGGTGTAACTCTTCAGAGAATGGAGACTGAAATTGTTTACCAAAGCCCATTTTTTTTGTGTTCAGAGAATTGTTTAGGAAACCTTAACCAGGGTTTATTAAGCATATCTGTGGGAGACAAAAGCAGAATTGTTGGTCTCCAAGCAGCATTGACAGGCTGACTGGTATGGTCAGAAAGGATATTTAATTTCAAAGGATAAACTACAGGATTTTTTTTTTTTTTAATCTGAAGTCAAGCGTATCTGGTTAATACCTTATCTAGTTTAATGTATGAGAGCTGTAAATTCAGCTACGTTAAGCAAACAATTTATTTTGGTTTAATTCCATTTTCTCTTTGTTTTAATAAATTTTGGGTTTGTTAGGATTACTGTTGTGTACGTAATTTAATACAGATGTCTTCAAAGAGTAAAGAAAAATCCATAACTCTTTAAGAGGATAGCTGAAGGGGAAAAAATGTCTCTGGAACTCCTTTTCATTCCTCTGTGGTCCTGCCGGAGGGGTTTGGATTAAAGGATTGTATCAGGAAGTCATCTTGCTGCAGTTGATAACCGTAAGAGAGAGACCAAAAACCAAAGAAGAGATAAAGACTTAATGTTTTCATTCATAACATTAAAATTTTAAAATGTTCAAAGTCCTATGAAGTATAGAAGTATAAATAATATAAAGAGGAGTAACAGGTCCTGTCTGTGAGGTGATGGGCTGGGATGGATGAGTATTCTGTTTGTTTTGGAAATGAAATAGTAAAAAAAAAATTTTTTTTGAGATATCTAGTAATATGAAAAAAGAGGTGAAATGATCAGGCTGTGTTTCTTTCTTCTTCTTTTTCAGCTTCATAAAACAAGATGAAGAAAACAGATATTTACGAGTAACTTGTAATTTTATGAGGTATAAATAATGTTTTGGACAGTGGGCATTTAGCCTGTAAAATACCATGGAGGTCATATAGTTAAATATAGTGGTTCAATTTTCAAAAAGGGCTTGATGATATAAAGTCTAATAACAGTGGCAGCAAAGCATGCCTAGAGAAGGGTAATCAAATCTCATGATTTAAGACATAAGCGCATTACCTGTAGCGTCTGGGAAGGCCTCGTTCCTCTCTGTCACCTACAAAGCTTTCTGCAATTAGTGAGGTTCATTCGGGCTATTTGTAGTGCCTGATTTCTCTGAAGCATTGCTCCTAGCAGTTGTTAGGGGTAGGATACAGTCTTCTGTATGTCATCATGTCATATCAAGTGCTCGCACAGAACAGTGCCCTGCTTCCCTGTGCTGCTGCTTTGAATGACACTGGCACGGTCTGAAACAAAAGATCCTGGCGGTGTGATGCTGCGAAAGCACAAAATTGCCTGAGCCAACATCAAATAGACGTGAACTTGAATGGTTTTTACACATTACTTGGAGAACTAATTCAACTCTTTTGTAAAAATCAGTTGTTATAGTTCATGCAAAAAACCCCCTGCTCTTATAAGCAGTAGTAAGATAACTGAATGCATGAAGTAGGCAATTTCTTTTGACATAAAAATGGAAGTGTGTTTTACATCTGATTTTTGCTTTAGCTTTTTATTTCTGTTTTTTTTCTGTAAATAGCAACTGCTGGTTAAAATATTTTATTTAAACTGCAATATGAGGAGTATATACAGAGTTAAATTCTGTGTGAGATCCTCCTTTGTAAGTAAAACCTCTAGGAATCAATTTAGATACAGTTTCCTCTTAGTTAGGAAATTTGGAAAGAGTGAAATGTTTTAGCAAGTAGAACATTGTATTAACCCTTAATAAATCAAAGGAAGAGATAAAGACGGCTTCCAAGACTGAAGGCTTGAATTGTAGTGTCAGATGACTCCTAAATGTTTTGAACTGCTTTTCCAGCACCCTCCAAAGTGAAGTCCTGGAAGGGACTGGGGCATGGCCTGTGAGCAGGCTCGCTGGCCCATGGGGTGTAGTTCCATACACAGCTTCTCTGGGAACGGAGCTTGAAGTCTGGGTTTCAGCATTTTAAAATTTATTTTACATTCCATTTTATAACTTTCCACAGAGTCCATAAAAGTCAAGGTCAAATCAAAGGAATAAAGGAAGATGTTTATTTTAAATTATTGAAGACAGAGACATCAGTATGGAAATTTTTTACTGCTTATGTGTTTGCAGCTTCTTTTTATTGAACTTGTTAAATTGTTTCGAGGTAATCAGAAAATGCATGTAGGAATCAGGCTTTGACCAACCAAATAAATTTGATTAACTGAGTGCTGTTAAAGATGGGAGGGTGAGATGAAGGTTCCAGTAGTGATATGATATAGAGGACAAAGGCCACAACATTATAAAAAAGATGAAAAATTTGTACTTTACTTTAAATGAAAATACCGCTGATCTGAAATAAACAGCCTTGTGACCTAGGAGTCAAAGTTAGAGAAAGTTAGCCTCTTAAAATAACTAAGGATATTAATTTTCTTTTCTAGTTCAGTTTCTACTTGATCAAGGTATTGTTGTAAAACACTGAAGAAAATGCTGCAGTTATGCCTTTGCAGTTTAATTTTGTCTGGATAGATAGTTACATTTATTAAAATTACACGTCTTGCAAGAAAAATTAAAAAGTGTCTTACACTGCACTTTTTCTTAATTAAAAACTCAATCTGACAAGAAAAAAATTCAAAATACACATTATTCCCATTGAAAATTATAGTATGTATCAGGCATAGTCATAATCAGCCCTTTTACTAGAATTGCAGTGATACTACTTGGGTTATGAAGGAAATATCCCTAGGTTTGTTTGAGGGGTTTTTAAGGAAAAATTGCAGTTATTTAAGCCTTTCTCAATGAAAAACACAACTGCATTTTTTTTTCTTTAGGCAGATGGGGAAAGTAAGATATCTTCAGTTATTCAAAGATGTCCATATGGAAACTGAAAACATATTGATGAAATTTTTCATCCAAAAAAGGCAAAGCAGCAGAAAAATCAATAATATGCTGGCTAGAGCCCTTAGCTGAGATGTAAGAAATTCAGATGTGAGCATGACTTTATACTAGGCAAGTGTAGGCACTGGTTAAAACAGGCAGCCTGAGTGTGGTGCATGTGATTTAAATCCAGCCACATGAACTTCTCATCCTAATCTCACTTTATCTTCCCTGGAGAGAAATGGTTAATTTTAGGGCTTAATTCATCTGACCTATTTGCAATGTCTGCTTCACAACAAGATGAATTGTAGCCTTGAGTAGATCATGTCAAGTGTGAAGGGAGCGTGGAGTGATTAGCTCAGGAATAGACGTCTGCATTCAATCCGTTTTTCCAACCTCTCACGTTGGAGGCTGCATTAACAAAAGGACAGAGCTGCAGGAGGACTCTGGCTGTGGGGCTGGAGCTTCGGCACCGATCACCTGCAGTGCCAGCTGCTCCAGGTGAGCTGAGGGGATCTCAGATACATTCCCACGTATCTACTGCTGTATTTCCACAAACCGTCTTGGGACCAATAAAACAACGTTTTTTGAAGGAGAGAGCTTTATGAGAAAACTGTGCAGCTCAGTGTTCATTTCTACTCTAGTGTGACTATCTGCTTCACTGAAAGGATCATAAAACACTTGGACTAGAAGGAGGGAGAACACAGGCATTCAGCAGCCTTGCCAAAAGTAGAATAAACATTTCTTGATTTGGGGAGATGAAGTTTCAAATGTCCTCCTCTGAGTGACCACATTATGGAAAGAATATCAGTTTTGTTTGTCAGTGTTATTTCCTGTTCTTGAGTTGCTTAATATGCTCTCATTTTTGCAACACAGCACACAGGGAAAAGAACTCTTGGTGTAGTGGCTCTCCTCTTTCTTTGCATCAGAAATCTGCTCTTTTCAGAAAGCTAAAACCCCAACAAACATGCAGGGGCTGAAAGTGCCTAGCTAAACATTTCAGCAGGTTGAGGCAAAAAAGGGTTTTTGTCTGTAAGGAAGGTTTGCATGTTTCTTGTCTCAAGCCAGCTGAACACATTGCTGTACAAAAGGGGTTTTTACTAAAGCTTTTACTTTCTTGCTTTGAAAACCAGATTTTCAGCCTTTCCAGCACATTTTAGGGGTAAAGAGCTTCTTTCTTCTCTGAACAGGTTTGGTAACTTTGTTGGCCACATTTTTTTCTCAAGTAATTATACTTTAGGGGCCCTATGTTATATTTTTTCCTACCTGGAATTGCTTTTAAAGCAACTGGAAGTGCTGCTGAATGGGGTTACTTGGTGCTTTCCTTTCTCTACTCTTTCCTCAAATGCTTACACTTTACTTAAATGCTGCCTGTTTGTCTGTTACCATAGGAAAACCTTATATGCTGTCATGTGTTGGACTTTTTGCCTAACACTGAATTTATTTTTCTGTGTGGAAAGTGCTAGTAAGAAAATACAGTAGTTGTTTAACCTGTATGAAATAGCTGAAAGACTATTTGTGATGTGATTATTAAGTATATTCAAACCAGGTAGGACAAAGAAGGCAATGAGAAATGGAAGTGCAAATGAAACTACCTTTTTTTTTTCTTTTTGTCATCCTCTTGTGGTGTTATGCAGATCCCCAGCCAGATGGCTACTGGCTATAAGCTGTGTGTGGATTCACAGGATTTTAACTCCTCTGTTGGTTTCCCATCTGTCATACTCAGAAGCTGCAATCCAGAGACTGACATGAATGTCAGTGGCTTCTTAAGCACACCAAAACCATTATGCTCAAAGGCTGCAGTAAGAGCACAAATGAAGACAGGACAGTGTCTGGCTTAAGATCCATGCTGCTAGACTGGGCAGTAGAATTTCTTGCAACTGGTTTAACGCAGGGCTTCAAATTAGTTTGACAAGTGTGGTGGCAGCAGTCTCCAACAAACACTACCTGAAAAGTCTCCTCAAAAGGAGTTTTTTTCTGTTGTTGGAGCTCAGCAAAGATTGTAAACCCACAATTGATTTCAGTAGGAAATCTCATGTCTAAAAACAACAGGCTATCTGCAACAGAAAAAGGGTGGTAAAAGTCAGAATCACTCAGCACTTGGGGAAGAGATGTGAAGCGTTTAAAAGCAATACCTTGGTCTTTCCTCAGTTTCAGATGACCAGTTCAGTATCCCGTATGTTTTCCTTCAGCATGTCATCACTTGGATGAACGCATTCTGTTTCTATTAATAGAGGTGAAAACAGTGAAAAACATCTTAGATTTCATGATATAGGGTAGAATAAGGCATTGGTCACTTTGTGGTTGCCCACCAGGGCCTCAGTGTCACAGAAACAAGCCTTGCTCCTCAATGTAAAAGAAGCTCTCATAGTCTCCCTTTATGTCATGCTCAAAAAAACAAAATGAAAAATTAAATGAAATCTCAATGAAACAGGCATGAACGAGTGAGAAATAGGGGCTGAGCACACTCCATGAACCATTTGAGAAGGAATTTTAGCATGTAAATCTATCAAAGAGAAGCATGCATATAAGCCTGTAAGGAAATCACTACTATTACAAAGTCCTCCCAGATTTAGCCTTGGAGTTCTTCATTAATGGATTTGACTTACATGAGAAGAAAAGTTACACCCCTGTGAGAAAATAACCACTTTCCTAAGGAGTAGCTGTCTGAAATCAAGCAATCTGGTAATCCAGCTTCAAAAACCCTGTCAGGAGCAAATTACCCTCTCCGTTTCCACTTTGTGTTCAGTCCTGTAGGACAGGGAGCAGCTTAAGAGGATGATGAAGTGTTAGACTGTGTTTCAGGTGGTTTCTAGTGCTTGGTGAAGTAGGCTGGAGTTAAATGCCTCATTCAGCATCAGGCATCACAACTGGAGTCATTCCAGGCAGGTCCTCCTGCAGCACAGTGGACTCCAGGTCTTCTGCCTAGGTTGGAAGAACCCCACATGACGAAATAAGATACTGATTGGAAAGATTGCCAGAATTCTGGTATTTTATTTCCTGCAGAATAGTGTTTTATAAATCCAAAATTCAAGTCAACAGGCTTGGCCTTTGTTATAACACCATAACGTTATGATATTCTTGCAGTTTATTTTCTTTGCATTACGCAGAAAAGATTTTTGCAGAAATCACAACAGGAGGCTGTATTAATTATTATTAATATGTTAATTTTTCTGAGCTTTTACTTCTGTTGGTAGGCACAGGGATGGCACACTATTCAGTTATGTCCTGCACATCTATGAATTTCTCCCACCCTGTAGGGCTAAGTCTCGGTGTCCAAGCTCCCTATCATTCATGTGCATTCAGGTTAAAGGAGTAAAATAAAAACCCAGCCAAATGCTGGCAGTAGAAAAAACTGAAATAATCTGAAAAATTAAGTCCTAGTTTTGCTGACAAAATTATTAATCCTATGTTTCTGTGTCCAAAGGAAATGGCTGAGAACAGAACAGTATGGTCCTGTTGCCTTTAATAATCCTCAGCCCTAGATAATGATAGAGCAGGAAGAGCTCTTGAGTGTTCAGGAAGTAATGTCCCCCCTAAAGGGCCTTTGTAATCTGCTCTATGTCATCGACATCACCATCATCAGTGCTTGAAGAAATAGGTTTCAGATGTGCCTGCCAGAGGAGATGCAGAACATCATTCTACAAGTGGAAAGTGCTGTAGTCCCAGAGCAGCACAGGGCTCTTTGTAGCTCCAGCATATGCCATGGACATGCATATGAATATAATAGCAAGCCACTGATCAAAGTATGAATTTTACCAAAGAAGTAGTACAGAACAGATATAACGTGCAAGAATCGAGCTGATGTGAAATGGATTTTCAGGAAAAAAATGTATAATTCTGTTCACATGCAACTGGTCCTCCAGAAGCCTTGAGAAGCATTCTTTACATTAAAAAATAAGGACATGTAAGTTGGCTTCAGGTAAGAGAGGATGAGAAATAGGAGTTGGAAGCATCTGAAAGTTATAGGTAATAGAAAATATATAAAAAGAGATCACACTAGAACTCCCACCAAGGTCTTTGAAACAGATCAACAAATTTGAGAGTGGAGTCCCAGATTACATGTACAGTGTTGGGAAAAATTCTGTGCCAGAAAAACCCATTTCCCAATCTCTGCCACTCCATCAGCCACACCAAGAGCTGGTTATAAAGTTAAGTGGTATATTTCCCCTGCCTCTTTAAAGAACTTATAGGAAGGACATACCAACCTGAAATTGTAGGATGAGGTTTTCTTGATGTCAGCTGTTTCCAGGTTTGCTGAGAAACTGGTGCTGTCTGAAGTAATGGCAACATACTTCCATCATCTGCTCTGATTTTTGGAAGATCTTTCTTTGAGTAATGTTTCAACTTTTAAGGTTTCTCTTTATAAAGTTTATGGTTTTGAAACTTAATTTCTTCATTTTTTCCATTTGTCAACTTTTGCAGCGAAGATGAAAAGGATCATGATTATACTCAGCTGTTTTCCACTTCAGGATTCGTTTAGTTATGAATGCAGTTGTTTTTCACTGTACATTGGTTTTCATGAAAACTGCTGTTCTCACATGTCTGTAAATTATCTAGGCAAATCTAGGCAAGCTTTGTCCTTGTCCAAACATGAATGTGTTGGAGGGAGAGCTGAGGGCAGTCTGAAGTAAGAAAGTAAGAAGCTTAATAAATTACCTGCTTTTGAGGTATTAAAAAAAATCAAAATGAACCATAGAAATGGTTAGGGATTAAGGCTTCACTAGGGAGTGATGATGGAGTTGGTTTGGTGCAGGATGAGAGAAAAGCTGTGTAGGAGTGTGTGTAGTTAGTGAGTTTGGGTGCTGCCTATGAAGGAGGGAACATATGCTCCAAATATACTTCAGATTGTACTTTTAAGCCAGATGTCTGTGCCCAACCTAGGAAATACATTTTCTAGAAAACATAGAAGAGAAAACTAAGCAAGGTGAGCACTAGGGAAAAGGCTTCCAGTTCCGCAATAGATTGTTCTTTCTCTTGATGAACTGTCCCACAGCTGGGAGAGCGTTGCATGAAACTTTCAGGACCTTTATTTCTGATATTCACCTTGAATTTCAGAAGCAAGATATAAAGCTCAGATTTTACAATTTGATCCTCTCCCTGCCTGAAAGTTTCTTTTGATTAATGCTGTAGAAGCCTGTAAGCTTTGGCAGTGTTTTTCTTAGGCTCGTCTTACCCGCGTTACAGATCAATGTGTTTTAACGCTGTAAGTTCTGAGTGTATTTCTGAAAGTTTCCAGGGGTAAGCCCAGGCATATTGGCCTTGAAGGAGCTTTAGTTTGGAAACCTTAGTTGGTTCAGAATTGTACTTGTTTTCTTTATATAGTATCAGCTTTCCCAGAGATGACTGTTGACAAGAGAAAGTCTCCTCTGAGCTAGTGTTACTTGTGGCCTGACTGCTGGAGAAAAGTGGTCATGCCTGCTTAACACATTCACTTTAAAATAATTCAATATCTGAGCAGTTTTAGAAGTTCTGTAGCTGTGCTTTTATTTATAGAGAGGGAGAGGCCAAAAAGAAGAGCTTTGAAAGAAACAAGTTCAGGCAGACTTTGTTTTTGTTAAGGAGCAACAAAAATTGATTCAGCTGCCTTTTGTCAATAAAAATGCAGCCTGGTAGAGAATAGTTGTTACAAGCATCTAAGGTTTGGGTCCTGTTGCTACCACTAGAATCACAATTTGTACTTTAGAGGTAGTGTCAGTTGTGTGTAATTCAGAGAAAGAGAAAAAAACTCAGAAGTTTGGAATCTCACATTATATTGGAAAAAAGTCAACATCAGCTCTGTGTTATACCATATAGCTTACATAATCTGCAGTGAATTTATCTTTTTCATGATTTAGTATTTTTCCATACATTCCTAATTCTTTGACCTGGAAAATGTATCTCTCTTTCTCATTGTTTAGTGTGAAACTGACCTTATGCCAGATTACATTCCCTGCTAATATACCATGAAAAATCATTTATTTATTTATGTCATCATACCTTATTTATTATACGTTACTTACTGACAGAGAAATTTACTGCATCAGTTCAGTTGAGGTTTACAGAACAACCAAGCTCTTCAGCTTTCAGAGCAGAAAGGAAGATGCTGATCAAAAGCTTGCTTTCAGAGAAGGAGCAACTCCTCTCATTTATATTTCTTAGCATTTTCTAAGATGTCTTCCTCCTATCACTTTTTATTAGAGGGGGTTGCAGAATCAAAGTGACATCTATTTATCATCCAAACCGAAATTCCAGCCCTCACCATCAACCTTCTTTGGCCATGATTTTTCCCATTTTACAACCAAGTGAGCATTGGAGCCTGTTAGGATGCATAGCTGCGTTAATCATCTCTGCTCACTACAGCCAAGTGAGAGGACAGGAAGCATCTATTTACTAAGGGCTTGTCTACATGGGGAAATAGCCCAGACTGCTCATTAGGAGTTAACTCCTTCCATGGATTCTCCTTGAGCATATTTCAGTGGTTTAGCTTCAGCCTGCTTTGGAAAATACGTCATTTGGTAGTGGGTGCAGTTAAACCACAGAAATCCTGTGTTAGTGTGCAGCGTGGGTCCAGAACATGATCCTCTCTCCACGTGTCACTTAATCTTCTGTAACTGACCCTGTTCATGCTCTTAGTCTGTGGCAAATGGAAGGTAAAACGTGTTAGTTCAAGCCTCTCATATCGAGGTGGGTATGCGTGACTTGCTTGTGTCCATGCGCCTGTGCATTTGTGCAGGGGAGCCCAGAGTGCTGCTGACAGCAACTCGGGTGCAAGCATTATTTTTGTTAACTCCTCAAATAAACAAATCTAATGAGAACTCATTATTTTTCATGATAGAGGACAAGAAATGTGTAGGATGATCTTTTTACACCTTGTATGAGCCATGTATTATTTACTGATGTTGAAGTTCCTCATGCTGGACCGTCTTTTGTATAAAAATTTCAATTGCCCCAAGATGAGTAGTCTTCTGAGGTAAACAGCTTAAAGTCTATTTAATATTAGTCTAGTACATCATCATCCCGAAAATAAGAGGCTTTGTTACCATGGAAGCTGAAGTTTACCTTCATGAGAAACTTGCATCACTTTGCAGGAGCTGTGTTTTTGAAGCAACTTACACTAGTGCAAGCTCCATTGTGGAAACTATTTAGTATAACTTAATTTCATTAATTAAGCCTTAACCAAACCAAACTAATTTTTTTTTAACTGAAATTATGTTCAGAAGTTAGATAAAGGCATTAACAGTGTTTGCATTTTTAGTGGTCATATAAATAGGAGTAAAATAGAAAAGAAAAGAATATTTCAGTTGTAAGAGTCCTACAGTAATAATTTTGTTCAACTGCCCGACCACTTCAGGGCTGACCAAAAGTTAAAGCATGTAATTAAGGGCAAATGCCAAATGCCTCTTAAACACTTACAGGCTTGGGGCATTGAACCACCTCTCTAGAAAGCCTGTTCCAGTGTTTGACCACCCTGCAGGTTAAGAAATGCCTCCTAATGTCCAGTCTAAATCTCCCCAGAACTGCTTTGAAACATTATTTTCTCAGTAAAAAAACCCCAACTTATGTGGTCCTTGATGTTCCTATGTAACTGTTAATTTTCTTACTAGCTATAAAAACTAACTCTCTATGTGTTGAATATTGATTGAAAGTTGAAATATTAAGGAAAATATTGCTTATTTTAGAAGATCAGCATGGAACCTTGTCTTAACACAGATCCGTAGCAGAAAATATATTATGTGCTTCAGCTTACCTAGGCACAGTACCGAGAGTAAAACATGATGACCGTTACCAAGAACGTCATTTGAAAGAAGCTGGTGTGGCTACATTGCTAGTAACAGATTTGGCTCTTTGCTCTCAGCTCGTTCAGCTGCATTACTTTCTTTGGCAGTTATGCTCTTCTCTATTCCAAACTTACATTGCTAGATAAAGTTTTATTCCATGATTTCTGCCAGACAGGAACAAAGGATAGTTTCTTCCAGATATTAGGATGACATTTTCTATTGTCTGTGAAATTCCAGACTAGGATTGGCTGGAGAGGCAGCAGAATGCATTTTAGTCCTGTACATATATTTGTATTTGATAGCAAACAAGACCACTCTGACAGCCTTTGTTTGGAGTATATGGCTATTATTCAGTCTTTCTCAGCATCTTGTGTTGACGCTTCATATCAGATTTTGTTTTACTCTGTTTACACATTAAACTTTTAGAAATTCTCTTTTGGGACAGCACCTCAACATTTGTGTCAAGTTGTCTCTAACAGGGTGAGTTAATTAAACAAGAAAGTCCAGGTTTGGCTCCAAAAGAAAAATAAAGAGTTCTGTGATTTGTATACTGATTATTCAAAATGTCTGAGCTTAACATTCAAGTGCTGTATGCCTTAGCCCCAGTAAGGACACTTACTTAATCATTATGAATGGAATACAATACAAATGAAATAAATGCAGTATCAGGGATTAAAATAGACCTTGCACATATGTGTAATAAAAGTATTCTTGGGGCCTTTAATTCTGTAATGTCCTTGGCTCAGATTTCTGCAGTGGCTCACTGCCATCTTGAAATGGCACAAGGTAAATGCAAAAGCTTTCATGTGTTCTGTCTACAAGAGTTAGGGAAAAAATTAAATTGCAGAGAGAACGAAGCAAAACACTACAGTTTTGTATTCATGCAGTCCTGTTTTGTGTCTCTATTGCTCTTCAAGGGGTTATGCAAAACCTCCATCAAAAAGTTGCATGACATCAAGGTTACAAACCTTGCAATTGGGAAATGCAAAAGGTGGAGCTGCACAGAGCAGCGGGGGTATTGCATTTGCACATGGGAAATATTTAGGGTAATTATGTTAATAAACTTTTCTCTTTTGAATGGATTGTGTAGACCTTAAGCAAACAGTGAAATAAAAAGATTTTCATTAGGAATGACATGCATTCAACATCCAAAAATCTGTATTTTAATAACTTCCAAAATTACAGCATTACAGACTGAACTAATCTCCTAATAATAATTTTAAAAACCCCACACTGAAGAATTCAGTAACTTTTATTAATTAATAGTTGAATTTTCTGAGTGTAGTTTAATTAACAAAGAAAATTTGCCTATTTCAGCCACAAGCCTTTGTTACATCTTTCAGCTTCACTAACATCACTCAACACACCCCTAAGTTTTTCATTGTGAGGATGTTGCAATCAGACAGCAGTTGAAAGTTTACTCCAAAACCCTGGAAAGTCAGCAGAAAGGCATTTGTTGATTTTAGTGGATTGGGATTAAGTCCAGAATAAATATCTAATATACCAAACCACTTGCTTATTCTTCAACATTTGAAAATTACTTTGTGTGCAAAATCTTTATTTCTGATAACCTTCACTTTTACAAAAGAGAGTCTCCTGCTACGAGGTGCCCAGCAAATCCTTGATTATGCCTATAATCTTGCACACTCATGAAGACAAATAAATAGTAAGCAAAATATGGAATTTCTCCTACCAAAAACTATATGCTCACCTTAGCAGCTTCTCCCCACATTTTTGAGTCACCAGCTATGGAAGGCAGACATGATATTAAACCTTCTCTTGTTTTTGCCCCATGTATGCTGCTGCTCAGTCAAGACATTTTCACCTGTACCTTTTCTATGTAAAAATAGAATAATTACCACTTTTGATCACAATTATTGTAGGAGGGGAAGACTAAGAGTTCACACTCCCACTAAGCTGGTGATGAAAGATATGTTTTAACATCAGTTTAAATTGTAAACGAAATTTTAAGCTTACAGAAGTTCACAGTACAATGAAGACCTGTATAAAGTCCAGGGACGCAAACTCTGCATCAACTTGCAAACCTGGATTTTAGTGGTAGACTCTTGTTTAGTACAAGAACAAAGCTAGACATTTGGAACTCTTTGTACTGCTGATAGATACAGTTTTATGCTTACTATAAAAAGTTACACTTTAAGAAACACTTGACCCCTTATTATAAAGTACATATAAATATGAAACTAGGTGTCTGTTTAAGTTCCCAAACCACCCAAACTCTACATGAAAGCCACAAAAACTAGTACTGAGCCTAGCTTCTTCCTCCTGTTGAGCCTAAAATCTTTCACTGTGTATTGTGGAAGAAACAATAGCAAGTCCCAGGGCTGCGAGGCCAAAGGCAGCAGCCAGTAGCTGAGCAATGACAAGGATCAACTCCTTAAACCTTCTTTGCATTGCAATTAAGTGCACACGGAGTCCCAGCCAAATGGTGGCTGATAGCAGGGATGGAGTTTAACCTGTTTGACTTTGCACTGGAAGGGCCAAGCGCCACAGGTAGCCTCACTTACAGTGAAGTATGAACACAAGACTTAACAAGCTACTGCTTGTCAGCTCTAAATTAGCAGCTCCCATCAGAGCAGCAGCACCCAACTGCAACGCCGTCTGCTTCAGTGCAAAGTCCAATTCATTAGTTAAGTTTTCAGAAGCATCGTATTTTTTTGGACGATGGTATTTAACAGCTAACACGTGGCAAGATTTGACTACCTTAACCACAGAGGTTTTTCTGTGTGTAGGGAGAGTTTCTAGCTATACTTAGTACTTGATAGTATCTGCTAAATTGCATGCACGCAGCAGGTCGGGAGGTTCCTTGGTCTAAATTCCTTGACATGCTGCAAGGTGATTTTTGTTTATTTTGACTTGCAGTTCAGATTTCCATATCCACCACTGTTGCAGCAGACAGCTGTACAGCGTTTGATTCAGCCGAGTTTGTGCTAATGACTAGCTTTGTTATTTTGACAGTGTCCGCCTTGCCACCGCTGTGACACTGCTGCCACGTGGCAGTGAGGCTGCTCTGGGGGTAAATGAGCTGTGCTGTGTGTGTTACCTTGTGTATTCACAAGACAAAGCACAGGTTGTTGAGCCTGCCTGTGAGAAGTGTGGGTAACATTTGGCTCTTGAGGAACGCTGCATACGGTAAAGTGGTATACTTTTCAAAATGCGTTTAGGACATTAAAGAGAGATTCAAAATACAAAGTAAAGTAAAACCATACTCAGCGTGTATGAGGAAAAGTTAGAGGGTTGAAAATTGAGGAATTATCTGCTTTGGGCCTTGTGTGAGTGAGGGTGTGATGGAAGTGTGTGAGCTGGTGCATCAGCCACACGAAACTTTTTCTGTTTGGAGAATATGTCTTATATTCTGCAGGTCTCATGGATGCTTACAAAACCTAAGACAGATCCTGCTGATATAATTTCCTAGATTTTCGGTCATCTGTTTTTCTCAACCTTTCTCTCAGAAGTTGTGTCCTACCATAAACTTGCTAACAAAACATGACAGAAATGGCATGAAGCAAATAATTTTGTATGGATGGGGATACCATAGCTAAATGAGCATAGTGCCCAGCAAATCATACAAGGAAATGAATGTTTACTTCAGTTTTTAATTTTTCTTTCCAGGATTTTTAAATGAATGCTATAACAAAAGAGGAGGATGAGTAACACTTTCAAGCATTTTTGTGTAAATGTCCATTTCAGTATTGTGGTTTTAAAGAGTCTGTGGACTTCAAATTTCTTTAAAACACTGCATGGGTGAATCAGCCTCTTTTGATACTTAACCTCTGAGCCATAGGTTTTTACATACACACACACTGCATGTTTATGCTTGTTCTCTCCTGTGTGTGTGTGTGAACCCACACATAAGCAAATAATCAGGAGTGATAAATACAGATTTAGGAATCTAACATGTCTCCCGTTAAAATGTGAACTACTGTTTGCATGAGTAAGTTGTTCCTGTGGAGACTCTGGGAGGATTTTCTGTTGCTTGGAAGTAGCACTCAAAGGCATCATATGAACTATTGGATACAAGTTCCCTTTAAGATATTGTAATAATATAGAAAAATACTTATATTTTTGCCGGAGTGCAGGGAGTAGGCTGTTGTGGTTAGTTTTACCATAGAGGAAGAGTGACTGCAATGAACAGCAAGAAATATGTCACAATCTTTTAATCTTTTTCTGTAATGCAAAAAGACTATATTTTTTCTACACCATGCAATTAAAAGATTAAAATAACACTAAGGTAGTCTGGGCTTTTGGAAAAAAAAACCCCTTATTTTTGTATTTTTGGCAGTATGGTATGTAAGAACTGCTATTTCAGTAGTAGAGTGTCAACTCCTGAGTGCCCTTAAATAGTAAACCAAAGTTATGATAGTGAAATATATATTCTTTGAAGGCAGAACACCTACTAAAATTATTGTATCTTTAAAAAAAAAAACGAAACAGAAAACAGGTGTGATTGCTGTCCCATGTGTGTCCGTACTGCTGTTATTTCCAGACAAATGGAGGGCAAGAGCCCTGGCCATGCCTGTGTATGCAGCAGTGGGAGCAGGGCCAGCCAGCAGGGAGCCATTTGGGGGGCCTCCCACACGGGTGGAGTTTTGGGGGGTGACTTCTGGCTCAGTGATGTGACACCCCTGCAGCGTTCGGGGCTGGGAGGTGCACGCCTGTCCTGAGGGCTGAGTTAGCCATGGCACAGGCCATGGCCTGGGTGTGCTTCAAGCCAACACAGCATGATAAGGATGGGGTAAGGGTTGGAGAGTGTGTTCTGAAAGCACATTCCAGCGGGGACCATGATCCTGCAGGGCTTTTGCCACTCTGCAGCCACAGGGCTTCAGGAATTCATGGTTACAGTGCTCCTTCACTCTCCCTCTTCCTGCCCCGAGCATGGGCTTCTTCTCCCACCCCGGGGAAGTGGGAATTCCTTATCCCCAAAGGCCAGCCTTCCCTCTGGCTGCACAGCAGGGCCATGGGGCCATGCAGAGGTGGCAGGTGGCTTCCCCAGGACCCTGTGCTGTGCTGGCACCCTTGGGTGCAGGCGTCGCGGGGGCGTGAGAGAAAACCCCGCCGTCCCCTGTGCCGGGTGCGACACTCGCACGGCAGCCATATGCTGGGCTGCCAGAAATAGTGGCTATTTTTGAAGGAGTTGGGATTACTGAATAAACTGAGAACTGGTCTGTTGTTTCACACTGATATCGGGGTCAAGAAGGATGAGCATTCGCTCCTCGCATGGGGATGAGATGCTGTGCAAGAGACCCTGTGTCCGGCTTTCTGGCTGCCGTATCGTCTGACAGCTTTTGTAGCAGAGAGTTTGTAGAGAGCTGGAATAAGAAGAATGATCTTTCAGTCATGTCTGTACTAGGAAAGAAGTTTTATGCTAGAACAATGCGTCTGTAAAGACTGTTGCTTTTTGTGTTAAGATTTAACCTTTTTTTGTGCTCTACTCTATTTCTCTTAAGAATTAAATTCTACAAATAGTTACATGTTTCTCTTACAAATTAGCAGGGTTATTTTTTTTTTTTTTAAATTTGCAATGGCCTTATGTTCCGTGAAATGAATGCAGAGGAACTCACAGAGATGCAGTGTCTTTTCCCACTGTTCCCAACAGAGACTTTCTTTCTCTGAATCATTGTCAGGCGATGCTATCTACTGCTGTCACTCTTAGCTGTATGTCTGTCACATTCCCTCTTATCCTTCCTTCAAAACTGTATTCTTGACCTTTTTTTTCCTGGGAGATCCCTCTAGTTGCCCTTGCTTTAAACACCAGAGGGAGGGGATTTCTAAAGCTGAAATGTGGGATCAATGTGTGACCGCACCACATCTTCTCATGTGCTGCTCTGTTCTGCCCTTCCCTGGTATCTCCTGCAGCCAGGAATGCCTTGTGGACCTGGGCGTGTACATACCACTTCACATTATCTTTTTTTTCCTTATTTTTTTTTCTTTAAATGGGCTACATAACATAAAGTATAATGCTGTTAAATCATTTCTTACCCTTAATAATGGAACGTTGCCGTTCACTTCATTGCACCTGTAAAGTTAGTGAGCATTGCTGAGCTTATATCAGATCTAAAACTTGAGAGTCCTCTTTGATAAGTACCTGTAGGTCCCATAGCCTTGAAAATTACATTGCTGCAACTGATGGAATACTCAAATTTGTTTCATTTTTCTGAATTTGAGAGTAGGGACACTTTTAGTACTTAAATTCCCATCTTTAACATCGCACAGATGGTGAAATGTTTTTGCATTTTTCATATTATTTTGGGTTACTGAAGTTAATATTCTGCTAGCTACAAATATCCGTGTGCATACCACAGAGTTCATTCCGAGGACAGAGCTCTAAAATAAATTATAGACCTTGGTAGCACTCATAAATCAGTCATTTTTTCATTGAGAAAGTAGTGGCAATGGAAGAAAGTTATTTAGTGATCAAAATGCATCGTTAAGCTTTTAAAAAGGGATTCGATGCCTGTAGTGGAGCTGTAGGCGATTTATGGCTTATCTGTACTCATTGCCTCCAGCTTTTGGAAAATTTGTAAACAAAGCCAGATGCTCATTATGTTCCTGTTCAGGGTTGGTTAGATGGGTAAATGCCATCAGAAGCACTTTGGTCCTGTTGGGTTATAGCATGTTACAGAAAATGGAACTGCTCCAAAATATTTTTTTAAATACCCATCATCCATGAAAATGTACTTCTAGTTTGTCCTCTTAGCATGGGCTTTTTTAAAGTAATTGTAAACAATAAGAACGTGAAGGTAATACTCCAAGAACTGCATGGTATGTTAAACTGTGGGTCCAGTGTTTTCTCTGTGTCAGAATTCGTGCTTGTGCCATATGATGTAGTCAAGTACCACTCACCCTTTTTAAGGGCTTCAGGCAATGCAGGAGGCTGTGGCAGCTTCAGGCTGGGGTAGTTTTGCATTTTTACCAAATATAGGGAACTGAGATATGAACTAAGTGACTTTTAATATCCAGTTTCATAAGTTGAGTAATTTGCTATTGATTGAATATATTTTACTGCTTGCCTTTTGTCTTCTGTTTAGATTACGTGATGTGAAAGTGGTTCTTGTGAACTACTTTTTTTTTTCCACTTTTTACTGCTCTTTAAGCACTTGAAAACATGCTGTTATGTACAAACTGAATGGCTATGCGACAGTACATTTTTCCTTGTAATCATGTTTGTTGTAATATAATATTCACGTAATTTATTTCATAATTCTTGGTTAACTTTCTGACGGGTTTTTTTTGTTTGTTTTTTATTTATTGGCTGCAGCTGACCAGGTAAACAGGTCATGGCACGCCTAACGAAGAGACGGCAGGCAGATACAAAGGCGATCCAGCATCTTTGGGCAGCTATAGAAATAATCCGGAACCAGAAGCAAATTGCTAACATTGACCGTATCACAAAGTAAGTGACCTGCTCCAAAAACAGTCTTGGTGAGGGGGAGGGTTGATGTTAATAAAATCCCTTGGAGACAGAGATAATAAACATTGTGAGAGACTGAAACAGTTACATGCACTTCTATGTTACTAATTAATGAATTATATATACAAAAACAAATTTGCCAAACTGGGCACCTGAAGATCCTAAAGTGAGGCTTAATTCACTGAATTGAGATCTTACCCTGTATTTGTTTTGCATAAGCATCTTTAGGAAATATGTAACATTTCTAGTGCTATGACTGAATTTAGTATTTTGGCATTGTTAGCTTGGTCAAAATACAATAAGTAGATATAAAAGATGAGGACAAAAGGGCAATAAAATCTGTAAATAATCTATTTCTTTAGCGAAATGTGAGAGGCTAGTGTAGGACTTTTCCAGAAGGCAAAGAGAAATCTGAAGTGTTAGGTTCCTCAGATAAATAAGAAGCCATATTTGCTGAGATGTGCATATGATGCTATTAAAGAAGACATGAGATGATTAACACCCGTGATTAATACTGTTAAAATGTTCTTCAAGGTGTATTAGGTGCTGGATACACAAAGAAATACATACTCTTTGTTCTGTGGAGCTTGCAATGTGTAGAAAGGTCTACAATATAACTTGTAGCAGCCACTGTATTAAAAAGAGAGGGCTTTGTGCCTCTCTCTGCTTTGTCTGCATTTCCAGGCCGGCATGTACGTCACATTTGTCAAAGTAATCAATATGAATAATTTAAAAGAACTAAAGTAACCAGTTGGCAACTCTTCAGTTGCCAGAACCAATGTGAACTGATAATGAGGCCAGAGACCACTAACGGGGATAGTTACAAAGAGTGCAGGTGACTAACGAAGTGAAAATCATTATAACATGGTCCATGACAGGGTCCACTGACAGGGTTTGGAAATTCTGGGGTGGAAGTGACAGGCAAAACTGGCTTCATAAGTAGAAGAAGTATAACAGTTCAGGTTCTCCAAACATAATGAAGTGCAGAAAGAAAGATGATGTCCCAAATGAATTAAGGTGTACCCTGCTTCTACAAGAAGGAAAAATGGACCATCAAACCAAAAACCACCTTTCCAGATTGTATTTTAGGGAATTTCACTTTTGAGGTTGCAGTAGAGTTTTAGAATGCATTAAAGCTTATATATATTTTTTCATCATGTCTCCAAGGAGACAAGTGGGTAAACTAATGCTATACACTTTCCATTTTAACATTTCAAATTACTTGCTTTAGGCTACATATTAGCTGAGTTTGTTAGCTGTTTTTGCTCCTTTTAGATGTAATAAAGGGAGACAGGCATGTCTAGCTGGGAATTCATCCCACTCTTACAAGAGATGCCTAGTTTAAGTTAGTGGGAATAACATTTTGCTGGGTAAAGTTAGGTCAGACAAATCATTACAAACAAGGTTGAGAAAACAAGTAATTAGATACTAGAAAAAGAAGTACTGCTCTTGGTAACTGATGGGTAGTTTGATGTTTTAAAAAAGTCTAGATCCAGATTGTATGACTCATTTCTAATCAGAAGAAAAATAAGTGACTAAACAGAAATGCAAGAAGCCTTAGTACTTTGAGAAAGATGTGCAAGGTGTTAGCAGTGAAGAGTAATCTAAAAAGTGCCTGATCTAGTTTCTATTATGTGACATTCCTAAGGAGATAACTTTTGACAAGGAAATGATAAAGACCTTTGAATTGCTATATGGTACTAGTAGTTGATGAAGAAACACAGATGACATAGTAAATGAGTATGCATAATACATAGTATTCAAAATAAATTTCCAAAATTAGCATGGCATCAAAGTATCTCTTCTGATGAAAACTGAGCAGCTGATATATTCTTTCAGGCTCAATAATCATTTGGTCAGGTCAACTGCAATTCCTTATAAGATCCATCAGTGTCTGGGCATATAGGCAAACATACGAATACTAAGAATTTTCAAAGCCAATGGTCAAAAGTGAAAATTAGGAGCACGTGTACACAGTTGGAGCTAAAAGGAAGATTTTAATATTTGGATTAGTAACATTTTTTTAGAAGTGTTAATATCTCCTGGGATTGACAGAAAGAGTGGCTTTGCATATTACAAGTATTTGAAAGTAATAATGACAGTGACATTATGGAAGCATGTCATATTCCTGAGGGAGGATAGAGAAAAACAGCAAGAGAATATTTTTTTTATAAATCCATGTTTAAGGTAAGTAACAGTCTTCCTATGTGTCATATAGTGGATGACAAATGGGTACTTTCAGAGAACTTCACATATTGAAAAAGATGATTCATGATTTGGTTTTTGAATGGATTTTCTTTTCTCCTAGTTTGAGCATTCATTTGCTGCTAGAGACAAGTTGTCCTGTGTCTTTTGTGACCTGTTAGTCCAACCACCTTTATGGCAATTGCTATGAAGGAATGTAGCTTTCTTCATTAGATGGTTTGTTACTTTTAAGCAAATCTATTTTGCTTATAAGGCTTTTCTCCTTATGTGCAGTTCAGCATGGCTGTCTCCCTCTCCTTTGTATATTTCTGTTTATTTAATTTAATTTAATTCTTGCTTTTCTTAGTCTTCTGATGCTGAGTAGAAGACACTTTACATCTCAAGGAACGTTTACTTTCAATAACCAGGGAGGAAATGTTGGTAATACAAAAAGAGGATTCATTGTTTGTAGATTATGAACTGTTTCAACTCAATATGTAAAACAGACAAATTCATATAACACATGCAAGTATGCAAATTGTTACCTGTGCACTTTAAGTATAATTGTTAGAAGATTGCTTGGGTAAAGGAAGACTTCCATAAGGTACTGTCAATGGAGACTATGCAAGAAAAATCTACAGAATGAGGCACGCATTTTCTGTAGAGAACATGAGAGTAGGAGGATAGTGTAGGAGGAGCCAAGAACACTAGAAGGTACTTCTGATATTATCAGGAAAAACCTATAAGGAAAGAGGCCCTTTAATTAAAAGTAGACTAGATCAAGTGTGCTTTGCTCTTTAAATTGATGAGGGGGAAAGGCAATAACAGAAAAATGTGTGATTAGAAGTGATTGAAAACTGTCTTACATCAAGGGAAGAGTCACTTGGAAAGTTTGAATATGCAAGCTAGAGCCTTTAAGAAATTAATTAGTAAGCTTTTTGAACTTCTGGCAATTTTTTTAGAAAAGTCATTGCTTGTGGAGAAGCAATAAGAAACACAAGAAAGGTGTCTGTTTTGTAAAGAATTAAAAACATGTAGTTGTAAAAATGGCATGAATATGACAGAGTTAATTGGAGTATTACATAAATACTTAAGGCATTGGTAGGGAAGAGACCACAGAGCACAGACTAAATGTCTCAGAAAAAAAATCCCTCAACAAATTAGCATATGAAAGGGATTCTGCGGTTTTATTGACTACCTGTGAGGGTACGTTATAGTTGGAAATGCACTTTCCAGGGGTTGGAGAGAAGGATTCTTCAGCAACTTGGAAACTGAATGAAGGACTGAAAACCAAAACTAACAAGAAGCAAGAGTGATGTGAATTTAAGGGAATTAGTACTTCGAATGCAAACTACCTTTGGAAGAAAACTTTAAAATATATTTTTAAGTTTCTATCTTTGTACATATGCTTCAGGATATTCAATGCATTTTTATTTAATGATAGAGCTCACTTGAAGGCAGTAGTAGCATTTCTGTAAAGTTATGGAAAATAAACACTCTCGCCTGGCTTGCATTGTCACAGTGTATCTCAAATCAATGAACTGCATTTCTTTAAAATTTGACTACAAGAAAGAGCTAATATTTCTAAACCACCCCATTTCTTAATAACAGAATTAAATTTCTAAGAGGTTTTTATCAAGAAATATGACTTCTTTTTCTTTCTAGACTTTATTGGGATAATTTGGCCCTGGTGTATCAATTATTTAGATGAGCATTATTGGTACTAGTTATGCTGTAGGCACCAGTGAAGAAATGGCTTCCCATATCCTATGAATTCTTTGTCAAGAGTGCAGACTAAAAATTTTTTCATCCCTAAAAGTGTGTTAGAAATTATAACTATGCTTTGACTTCCTGTTTTTTCCTCATTATCTTCCATCTGTTCTGGTTTGGGGGTAACCTCAAGGATTGATTCCATGGAATAAAATGCCTTAAAATACACTGGGAAAAAGGCATGCATATTTAGATGAGTAGGATAAATTATTGACATTCAGTTGCATAGCAGATTGGTAAGTATTTCTGTACAGACATGTTTTTAAAATTCTCTTTTTTTGGCTATTCCAATCTTCCAGTTCCTTTTAGAGTGTTTTCTTCATAATTCCCTTGCAGGTAATTGGACTCCTAAGATTTAATTAACTATTAATTAAATATATACCCCTTTTCTCACAAAGTATTTGGTTTCCTCAGTAGCAATATATGAACATTTCGTAATCTTTATGATTAGTTCATAGTTCATTAGCTATGAAGTTAATGTTATTAACATACCCAGTTGGCAGTTCTGGTATTCTAGAAATATTATTGGCAGCTTTCAAGATTTTTTCATTGTAAAAAGATAATTTTCCTGGTTTCTAAACAATTCCATGAAGACTAATGTAAAGAACCAAAACATAATTCTTTTTTTCCACACATCCTTCCTCATGATTTTTTCTCACTCCCTTTTTTGCATTTCATGATTAATTCAGTTGGTTAGTGTCTTTTTGTCTCTCCTATAGGCTGTGTTTATTCCATCCTGTGTACCGTGACAGGGAATGCCCTGGCATTCTCTGGAGCAGCTCTGCTGGGGCTACACCTCATTGCCTTTGGCTCGTAGAGTGTTTCTTTGGCCCTGACGTATTCTTTGTTTGTTTTGTGTGTGTGTGTGGTTCTTCAGTTCTAAGCACCAAAAATAACACAGCCCACAGCAATGCTATTCTTGAAACCTGAAGATAGAGACGCGGTAGTTCGCCCTTGGGCACGATGTGGAGGCGTCTGAGGACACACAGCGTGCTGCAACAGGGTTGGGTGCCCTTGGCAGAGGGAGCCACTGTTGGCATGGCTTATGTTTGTGTTCTCTGTCAGGAGCAAACCAACCCCTGGGCCATGCTTTGCTTTTTCCCTGGAGGAAGAACTTGTCTTTCTCCAGAATGGAGCCTGAGAGTAAGTTAGTTTGGGAATGAAACCAAGAGTGGCCGTGGGACACAGGGTAGAGGTATCACAACTTTGGGGGGCATGAAGCTGATGGACAGACCACTAGCTAGGTTAAAACTGATAATGCTGAAATTGGACACCTTATATTATTTTGAAATAAAGTGATGCCAAAACCATCTGTTTCATCAACCAGAAAGCTGTTTTACCCCACTGGTGGTACAAAAAAAATACTGTTTTTTCCTTAATAGATACAAAGACTTTAATATTTTTTAATTGGCTTTTAAATAGGACGGTCCAGTACTAGGTCCCTAAATGATCATAGCTGTTTTGCCCATATTTGTTCTGTGGACTCATTCTTGCTATATTGTAATTTAATGTAGGTGCAGCCAAGTCAGAACGTCAAACAGAAATGAGCAGATCCCAAGCCAGTGTAGAGTAGACTCTGTTAGCTCTGTGCAGACTGACATTAATCAGCATTGATGGGATAGCATGCCAGAAAAGAATTACTCAGTATGAAAGATTACTGTAAAATAATGAGATTTTCTGGTGCCACAGTTGAGATGGAGTTGCTAACAGTTGTAGATTGCCTATGTGACCCTCTCAGTTTGACATTTGGACCTAGGAGGGGGATTTCTTCTCCAGGTATCAATCTTTGGAATTTCTCTGGTCAATGTCTGAGAAGAGTTGAAGTTCATATATCTGGTTTTGTTGCCTTACTTCTTTTGCTGTTCTCTTTCTAGGCTGTCTACTTTAACAGAAAACAATTTATAGAAGTAGTGATTAAAGTAAAGTTGAGAATGAGCAATTTATTCTCAGGTACAGAATAAACACAACAGAGTATAAATAAGAAAATGAGCAATTTGAATGGATAGGGAATAATCACACAAATATATAAATAAGTATATGTGGTGAAGTGGCAAGAAAAAGAATTGGAAGAACAAGATTATTACAGAATTACTTATACGAAGCTTAGAAACTTACTAGAAAAAAAATCTGTTACTATTTACTCTTATATGTTACTCTTGATGAAAATTTAAATCTTCCTAGTATTCTGCATGTTGCAACTAAATAGTCATGCGTAAACAAAAATAGTAAACCACAGGAAAGATTAGAAGAGCAGATGACTCTGGATTTGTAGCTAGATAATCCTGTTGTTAAACTTTGCATGAACAGAAGTATTGTAGCACCTGATATTTCTCTGGTTGAAATAAAGGCTTAGAAATGTTGTTTTTTTTGCTTTGTTGGTTTTTTATTCTTTGCCAAGCTATTCCCCTAAAATATCTCTCTTTTTGTTGCTGGAGAGCAGGCTTATCTGAAAGCAACTGTTTGAAGTAGAACATCCTCCTGTTATGCAGGAGAATGCAGTGATCACTTGAGTTCACTTTTTACCAGAGTTACTGGCTCCTTTTCTATATCTGTACATCATTTTCATGTATGTTTTAAATGTGACTTTTTGAAGCAAACAGTCTTATTGAAACCCTGGCCAGTACACTGAATTTGTTTTCTGTGCATGCAGTGTAATAGCAATTCCTGACTATGCAAGGGTAAGCAAAAGTGTGGAGTACAAGGTCCGACAATAAAAAGCATAATACTTCCTCAACAGTCCACATAGCTGCTTCCAGAGGCAGCCTGTCTAGCGAGTGTTCACCTCTGAGAAAACTGACTTCAGTTTCTATTGGGCTGGCAGAATTATAGATAATATACATTACAGAAAACATCACCAGGTGGTGACAGGGTAAAAAACTCTTAGTTTTCCATACCTCCCCATGTGTTTTCTGTTACAGGTAAAGACAAGGCGCTTTTTTCTGTCTGACTCCTCTATGTCAATCTCCTTTGTAATTTCTTTTATTTCATTCTCTATCTCTCATGATGAACTTCAGCTACTTCTTTAAGCTCCAAACCAGTGTGGGATTTTTCTGTTTTCAGAATACTATTTTTGTGTTAAATCAGGAGAATGAACTGAGTTTAGAGTTTTAAGGCTTTTAAATCCTTAGTCAGAGCTCATACTGCAGAAAACAAAAGTCTTCTCTGCTTTTTCAGCAGTTTTTTGACTGATTTAGTTAAAAGTCAATATATTAATAAAACCAAAACCAGTCTAAAAATGGCCATTTGATTTCCTAATAACAAAATTTTTAGTACTACTTTGGTCATATATAAAATTGTATTATGGGTGCATAACTGGCAGTTACAAGCATAGCAATATGTTGCAGAGAAATGTGCTGGACACCAAAATGCTTAACTTGTTTGACACATTAATTTTTTATACTGATGGCTTCGCAGTGAGGTTAAATGATGGATTCAGGTTAAATTTGTTTTATATTTTCAAAACCTCAGTTATATTCTATAAAGTAACAAAAAGAACACTGAGAACTGCATGTGTGCAGGAAAGTACAGGGGTTCTCACCTGCTATTGCATCGTAACTGATACACAGTTTTCTTGTAAATTTGTACTGAGACTGACCAATGAGGGAATATTCACCAAGCTAATAAAAATTTTTAATATCCAGATTCAAAAACAAAGTTGGAAGAAAAGTGAGAAACTAAGCTAAATATTCATATTTTATAAAACTCTTAAGAAGGAATGATAGATTTTGATTTAATTGCATAAGGGGTGCTCACAATGGCATATATTCATTAAATTTCACCTGTGTTCCCTGTAGATAGATATATTCATCATACATACAGCTTTTACCTATCTGTTTATAGGGTGTTTAGTCTTAATATTTTTGATGATTTTGGAATGTTTTTTTGGTTTGGATATTTAATTTTAATATTGCTCATATTAATGGTCCATTTTAAGAGCTGCCTTTAGACTATTTGGCTAAGGAGAGTGGAAACAGGGATTGCAGGAAAAAATGTAAACTGTTCTTGAAAAAAGGCTGTAAAGAACTTATCTGCATTTGCTCTGAGTAGTAGTGGAATTAACACTGCTAAATTAGTACATTTGCTTGAAGTATTATCTTGAGTTTATAATGTATATTAATAATTACTCTTTTTCCCATCAAGCTCTTTTATTGATACAACTTATTTCTTCAATTTGTGTAACAATTCTATTTAAGCACATTAATTAAACTGGTTAAAGGAATACATAAAAAGAAGTCCACATGTATTAAACAGTGTAATTTGTAATTTCTTAGGGATGATTTTTCCTTCAACTTGGTACTGAGACATTGTCCCCTTTTGCTTCCTAAATTGCTGGGTCTGCTTTCCAACACTGACTGTCGAAGACTAATTTAGTGCCTGGTATGGAAAACTCTTCACCAGGGGACTGACAGATTGCTCCAGCCTCTCTGCCTTTTTTTCCTGCTTTATGCAGAATATAGGAAATGGAGAGGATGCTGTACCTGGCTGTGCAACTGTTACACCTGTAAGGGTTTAGCATAAATGGTTGTTATGTTGAGGACTAGAGCTTGAGGTGGAGTTTTTTGTGTATTTGCTTTGATCAGAGATATTACTGCATGTACATCTTGTTCCTACAGTTCATTCTGCAAAAAATAAATAGGTGCTCAGATGTTCTGACAAATTTTGCTTGATCAATGTTCCTTGTCTAATAATTCTTCTCTTAGGAATGCTCTTACATGGTATTGCTAGTGTGGCATTTTTCTTTTTCTGTCTCAGAGGT
This sequence comes from Oreocharis arfaki, assembly GCA_013398015.1. NCBI lineage: Eukaryota > Metazoa > Chordata > Aves > Passeriformes > Paramythiidae > Oreocharis > Oreocharis arfaki. The sequence goes on from VZRR01008594.1 coordinate 100,639, forward strand.
CAATGTTCTTCATTGATTCAGTAGGTGAAGTGGTCAATGTTCTTCACTGATTCAGTAGGTGAAGTCATCTCTGGGCTGAGCATGAGTATGGTAAATAAAATGATTCACACAAACAGCACAAACATATCGTTATTAGCAGCAGCCATACTCCTTGTTTGATGTTTATTAATAAGTGCATACTCATGTAAACTCTCCTAATTGAGTATACTATAAAAGCTGTAATAGTCAATGTTTAATACAATACATACAAACTGTGAGCTCCAGTAGGAATATTGAGAAGGAAAGGGGTGGAACTGATTTGAAAATCACTGTCCCCATTTTCATGTACTCCATACTTCTATTAATATTTGTATTGAAATTGTGTAAGTTTACACGGAAAAATACGTAAAAGGCTAATTTTATTTCTAATTATTAATAGCAAACCAATTTTATGTCATGACCATTATGTTTTTTGCTCAAATCATAACATCATTGTAATATTTGAAAGTGAAACTTCTAGTTTATGTTTGATTTCTTTGCTGTAAATAAATATGACTTTCTATTAGAAGTAAGAGATAAAAATGTGTGGGATATGGCCATTTAACAGCTTGTTATCTGACCTGAAGTGCTCATCAAGGCTTTCTCTGTAATCAGTGGAGAGAGAATGATCTCCAAAGCACTACTCATACCGTCTATTTCAGGCTGTGGTTTCATATTCCCATTCATATAAACAATAGCATCACCAAGAGCAGCAGCCCTGCCCTGATGGCTTTTCCAGCCTTTTTGCTGTTCCCTAGATGGTAATAAGGTGAACATTTGTGTGACGGAGTGATGATTCTGAAACTCAGCTAGACTAAAAGTGATCGAACAAAAAAAAAAACACACACAAAAACCACTCGCAAAAACAGAAAGAAAAAGGTTTTGACCCAGATAAGAATGGAAATTGGATAGAAAGCTCTAAAAAACTGAATCATGAAAGCATTCAAATCTTTATTTTCGTAACATGTTTTGAATTGAGATGCTCAGTATGAGCTGACTAAATATTTCATTTGCAAGGTATTGGCTAGGACGTTACAGTCTGAGTCGTGTAATACTTGTTTGTCTCTTCAGTACATCCAAAGAAAAGAGCAGGATGGAACAGTGGCCCTGCAGATACCTGAACAGTTGTACCCGTGCATGCAGTGCCCCTGAATGATTGGTGCTTGTTTGCCAGTCGTGCTCAGTGCACACACATGTACATTACCAGCAGTGTCACATACAGGTTTTTAGGTTGGAAAAATGGGACTAGAGCCCTTTTTTAGATAAGTTCCTCCATAAGAAGGTGGTGGGGAGATTTTTCTGGATAAGGGTTGAATAGCTTGGTGCCTAAATTACTTGCTTTTCATGGTCGTACTGGTGGGTTACACAGTCTAGAGTGTATAGTGAAGTTGTATGAGTGGGAGTTTAAATTACTGAATCAGGGAATTACCTGGGTTAACATTACTGTGCTTTTTACAGAAATGACCCAGGTGATTACCATTATAGGTGCATGCATGGTGCCTGGGGTACCTAAAGAACTCACAGACAAGATCACTCCTTAGCTTCCTTTTAGCAGCAGCAGCACAAACATCAGGCAGATCTGAATTTAGCTGAACTGCTGGATTTCACTGTTTCACTATCAAATGTATGCGTTGTTTTTGTTTTATGAAAACACTTCACAAAATTAGATTCCATATTCATGCAAATTCTGAATTTCTCGACTACAAAGGAGAGGTGGAACAAATTTTAAAATCATTTCCTGCTTGGATAGTATATGTGTCTTCAAAATGAATGTTGCAGATACTGATGTCAGAGGGAAAAGTAAATGCATGATTTCTCTGTAATTCCTGGATGGCATAAAGTGTGGCTCATGTAAGAAGTATTTTACTGCAGAGGTAGCAGCACTGTCAGTGGCTGCGTGGTCTGTGCATGTGCTGTTGGTATGTGGAGTGCAGTGGAAATCAAATGCAGCCTGTTCATATACGTGCATCTCATTGTGGAATATAAATACAGAGGAAGAACATTGTGCCATGGTTTTGTTCATTTTAGTGAATATAATCCATAATTGAAACTTCAGAAAGTGTAAACACATCAGAAAGTATCCTAGAAAACAAAAGCAAGCTGCTTTGTCCTCACTGTAGCCAGCTCCGCTTCCTCCGTGTGTCTGTGTTGTCTTCAGCTCTCAGACCAGCTCTCAGTTTCTGGCAAGCAGGGAATGTATGTGTCAAATACCCCTAATGTTTAGGCTGTGTTTTATGGGAGTTGAATGGTACCACAGTGCTACGTGGTGGGAGCAGGCAACCTGAGCTTCAGAGCTGAGCTTGAGACCTGGAGGCACAGCTGTGAGCACAGACCTTCACCTGGCCTTCCACAAGGAGAGCTGATGGATTCCCAGGATCTGGGCCTGTGTATTTGAAGTTCTTATGCCACGTAGCTGTATTTGTTAAAAAAGAATAAATTAATCACAGCTATGTCTTCTACTTTTACTTCCAGTATGACCAAGTGGTCTGTTCTTTGCAAATTATATTAAAAAAAGGGTCTTAAAAGAAATGTGTGGGCCTTCTATAAAATAGCTGTCATGCCCTGAAACTGAGGCAAAAGGCATCACTTTTCACTAAAGGTAGGAAGACAGTATAAAACTCAGAAAAGATTTTTGGCTGCTTTCCTTCTATTTTATGTATTATTCCTTAAGGTCTGTCTCTGAATCTAGGACATTTTTATGTACCTGTAGGTAACATTTAAAATTAATGGCAGACTTTCAGTTGAGTTTAATGGGATCTGCTGTATTTTCTCAGATCTCAGTTTTATCAGATCTCATTTTATCAGACCTCAAATTCATCAGTTCTCAGCTCATCCCTGGATGAGTTGCTCAGCAGATAGTCTGCTGGCAGCAGCAGGCTGCTACTTCCCTTTGCACTGGGGCAGGTGGAAGCATCCAGCATAGAGATAATTGATCAGACCAAGATTACAGTGTTTGCCATGAAAATTAACATCTACCTACACTTGCCACACTGTTGTATTTTTGCATCTATTGGTGATACGTATTTTATTTCAGTCTTGTACAGATATGTTTGGTGTAACATTTTTTCAGTTATTTTCATTTGATTGAGTTCAAGTGGCTGAAAATGCAATTCCTTATGAGTTCAGAAAAACTGATTTTTTTTTTTAAATACCTGTGTCAACTTCCTACCTTAAATATCATTCATTCCTTCCTTCCTTCCTTCCTGCCTTCCTGCCTTCCTGCCTTCCCTGCCCAGCTTTCTTATTTGGGCCATGGTACAGCAGTGCCCATGTAGACCATTTGCTGCCTCTCAGTAGACCAGCAATGCCTTCAAGAGGACTCTTTGGGAGCAGAGTTAGCTATTTTACATGCTCTATTTTGTAGCTATATAGATTAAACTCTTTGGGACAGGGTTTAGCTTCGTGCTGTGTCTTGCAGAGCACCTGGCAGGAGTTGTGAACTGTGTGACAGCTGTAGGTGAAAAGTTCACCATCTGATCCCCTGCAAGTGCTGGTTACTTCTGTGTCTGTTTTGCTCCCATGGTGATCACAGCTTTAAAGTCTGCTTCCTCCACACCCCTAAGATCAAACCAAACTTCTTTCTTTAGTTTTAAGGTGTGTTATGAAGCACATATATTAGATGTAGGTTTTTAATAGAAAGACAATAGAGGGACACTGGCTAATTTGCAAAAAAGTATTTTGAAGTTTTAGGAGTGAATTGGTGGTATGCTGACAGACTTTGGTGCTTCTGTAATGTCCTATGTATTGGACAGGCAGGTGGTTTAGAGGTGGATCAGGTACTCCTGTGGTCCAGTTTGTTTAGCAAAGGGAGGTGGCAAGATGCAGTTGTCAATTGGTAGTGCCATGAGTTACAGGAGATATTTTGCTGTGAAGGAGGGAGAGTCTGGAAAGGCCCGTGCCAGGTTTCCCTGCATCTCTTTCCTCTCCAGCATTCAGCATGGCTCAGGTGGGGTGTGCAGCAGGCAGCTATGGTGCCCCTCTGAGAACTGCTGGAGGCCCCCCCTTCCACATGTGCTGACCCCTTGGGCTGTCCCTGTGGTGTCTGAGAGGTGGTCAAGATTTTAGGATGGGTAATAATAAAATAATATAAACGGAAGAATATGACGGTATTTTATTGTTATTTACACCTGACTACTGTTCATCTGCAGTCCCAAAGAGGTCTGAAATTGTTGCTTTATATTTCTCTGATTGATACTTTGTGTACTAAATACAGATGAGCATCACATACATATACCATCTATGAATTTATTGATGATTATCCTCTATGAGTCTCCTATAAAGTTTTTATTTTATCGTCAGACAGATACACACATAGTAGGTGTATGCACATGTGCATCTACCTGATTCTGTTGGTAGTATCCTGTTTCCAAAGGTCACCACATTCAAATATACATTTGATGGTATGGCAATGAGGTTTGCTTAAGGATGCTGATGAACGAACTACATGCTAAAGATCCTTAGCCTTTGCCTTCCAAGTAGTGTTGCAGTAATTGAAAACATGCATTACTAGGCGCTTAAAAGTTGGTTACAAAAACTGTAATTTTGCTAGATTTGCTAGATTCTTCTATGCTAATGTCAAGGAGATTTGCACTGCCAGTTTATAAATGGAGAAAATACTGACCTATAAACACTCTAATTCTCAGCAGCAGTTCAGTCGCTTCTGTATTCTGCAGACAGGCAGCCTCATTTGGTGAGATTTTGAATTTAACATGCAGATTATCAGGCCTAACCTCCATTTTTCATCAGACAGACCCTCATTTTATATAGTACGGATTAGCACAGTTAAATTGTATTTTGAAATGGTTTCTTCAGCCCCCTGTCTGATCAGGGCTGGTTTGCTGATTTAGAGGATTTTACTTTGTGCCTGATTCTCACTCGTATGAGTGTATTTGCTTTACTTCTTGTGGCTGGGTTGTATTAAACTCCCAAATCTGTTGATATGGAGGACTGGGCAAGAGTGTAACAAACCAGTATTCCTTCAAATCCCTGTCTCCAAGGTAAGGCTAATCAGCTTTTATTGAAAACAGCAATCGGGGATTGCTTTATCTCCCATACTTGTTTTTTAACTTGTTGGTGCCAGATGCTTCAGTGCATGCAGTGCCAGGAAAAGACTTGCACTCCCTGGATTAGTGTTGTCACTTCCGCACAAAGGCATTTCTGTATTGGTTTTCCCTGATCAGTAATGAGGCTGACGTAGTAGTTGGGACTACAAACATCATGCTCTGTGTTTTCAGCACTTTTCACCTGTCATGACAGTTTTTTCACATTTCTTTATTAAAGAATTTTACCTATCTTTTCTGATTTGAGTCCTGTGCCTCAGTCACATCTTTGCTTACCTGCTGTCCTTCTGGTTGAAAAGAAACAAGATAAGTTTTCATCCAAACCCTACAGTGTTGTTTTTCAGTCTTTGTGAATATCTAGCCGTGTACACTTCACAGGTTTTAATAAAGTAAAAATTTGGGGGGGGTGCACTTTTCTAACAGCAATTCTACTCTTTGAAGTAAAATCATTCTCTCTACATGTGTGTGCTTTCCTACGAAAGCTGATAGCATTTTATTTTTAAAATAGAAAACATAGCCCTTGTGGCTCTCCAGTGGCGCAGTCTGAACATTGACTAAAGTATTCTTCAAAAAGCCACTGAGGACTTATTACTCCTGATTTACAGCTGGAGAAAATGGGGAGATGGTTTATTTGGTAGCAGTACTTTCACTCTGGTTGAGAACACAGATTGCATTTGAGAAATGGGCTATTCTGAGCCTTGTGCTCCTTTTCACTAGTGCACAACATGCCACAGTGGAAATAGGCAGATTAAACCTCTTAGCTGATTACAGTTGGTTTGAGGCTTTTTGGTTTGTATTATATCTCTGTTCTGTTCAGAGATATGAGTGAGAAATCACAAAACCTGTAGCTTACATTTAAGAATTTGGTTGGACTGTGTTTCTGCAACTAGGGATGATGCACTGCAAGATACATGGATTCTTCAGCAGGATACCCTGAGGGTCATGGCATTGGGTTCATACTTGATTTCTGTTCTCAGACCTATAGCAGCCCCCCATATAAGTGTAATAAAATCACTTCCATGCTCAGAGTCTGATTTGTTCTGTCAGTAAAGTGGGAAGAATGGTAGTTAGCCTGTTCTCTGTATTTTGAGACCTATTAACGAATCAAATTAATTACAGGCACGTGAATGCTGTGGCTCTGTTGGGGAGGTTGTTAGTACTGAGTTAAAAATGGAAATTTACTAAAAAAAGAGTAACATTAGCAAATGTTGACAAAGATAATTTGCACTCCAAAAAGCTGGTTGTGTTTGCATAAATATGTGCATATATGCACATACATGAAATACATGTAGCATGATTATATAAGCAAATTAGTTGTTTTCTTGTGACTTTAAAGCTTCAGCACTTTATGCTGCCACAGACCAGTGGTGTTCACTTGCCCTCTGTTTGAAAGTGAAGTAAATAGACTTGAGTCTCTGCCTGTTTCAGACCTTAGAATTTGGAGGACTTGGAAAACTAATTTGTGGTGTTTCATCTCACTTGAACAGGTTCTCATGTTGAGTTTTGGTTTCTGTAAAAGTAGAGAGGGATCAGGTTGGGCAGGTGAGCATCCACCCAGGGTGATAAAGAACTGAAGTGCCTTATCCTCTGATTTTGGCCCTTGCCCCTATGTGCAAACCACCAGAACATTCGTATATATTAGCTTGGACCACAGATTTGCACAGAATATTATTCTTTCTGTACCAATTACTTATTCTTTAGACAGTGCTAGCTTGCACACACCAATCAGGCTTGGACCATGTTCTGGTAGACATTGTGAAATATGGTAAAGGGCAGCATCTGCCTCTAAGAGTTTTTATCCTAAAAAAAATAAAACCCAAGATCCTGCAAACATGCTGCATTTATGTAAATGCCTCTGGTACCAAGCAGAAATTTATAAATGTCCTGTGCTGCTCTGATTATTGTATAATTTACTGTACCAATATATACTTCCACTCAGTCAGAAATCTACTATGTGGTTTTATATACAGTTTAGAGCAAAACAATAATATTAGATTAGCATGAACCAGTTCCAGCAAAAGCTTGAGAGAGAAAGCAGGGAAGGAAAAGACCTTTATTCATCCAAAGCAGTAAGGAGTTTGAAACGCAAATGTCTTCAAAGAGACTGGTTGATTGGAGACTTGACCATTGGAATGGCTTTTACTCCTTATTATAAGTTTATAACTTCTAAGGCATTAAAAATTCCTGTCAGCCATGTTATTAAAAAAAAATCTGAACTAATTTAACTCTCTTTTTTTCATGCAATGCTACTGCTTTAAAATAAATCTTTCTTGCTCGTGATCATAATTGCATTTTTTGTGAAGGTGTTTGTGATGGCAGTCACAAAGGAGTCATGGTTGCTGGAATTCATTAGGAAGCAGGAATGAGAGGATACTATAGCTGTCAGCTTTTTCTTAAAGCAGGCAAATTACAGATTTCTCTCTTAGGAGACAGGTAAAGACAGAGTACCTGGACAAACAAAAATTGAGAGAAATTCAGTTAGCTCTGTAACTTTAAGAGATCTATAACTAGGAAAATATTGTCCACAAAATAATTGGTTCTGAATCAATTCACTTATCTGCTGATTGCACGTGATTGCAGCTCTCCGTGTGCAGCAACTCCTAGATATGTTCTCAGAATTTTGTGTAAAAAACCTGAATTGTAATGATCTTAAGGAAGAGAGGTCATCTTTATTTGAGAGAAGATAATTTTATGTTGTTTACTCCAAGTTAATATTTGGTGTTGGCCTAGAAGCAAATTATACTGGGTGAAGGTCAACATTATACATTATGAATCTCCTATATACACAGTTAAGGCTACATATGTTTTTTTTCTCACCAAGGCAGTTTGTCACAGTGTGATCATTGTGGTTATCTCAAGAAAAGGAGAAAAACCACAAGCACAGTAACTTGAGCTGTGGGTTGGGTTTTCATATGTGATATATAAATTTTGCATTTTTTGTAAATGTGTTGTACACATAAGCATCACAAAGATTTGTTGGTACATTCTGTAGTATATATGCTATAGGAAGTGTTAGAGAAATGCAGGTTTAAGGTAATTTAAAGTGCACAAATGGATGTGGCAGAGACAAGCCCAAACATTGTATGTGTTAATTTTAGGATTTTTTTGGTAGAAGATTACTGTGCTGCTACTTGTGTAAGTGTGTACATGATAGCTGCAAGGGGAAAAAAGCTGATTTGAAGTAAAGCAGGAATTTATATAAATTCTGAATGTTTAAAAACAATCTAAAACTTAGACTGTGTATTATTTTGACTCATCTGAAAATGTGTATATTTTGCTGATACATTTTATGGTTTAAAACTAGCACTGAAAGACTTTTGTGCTTTGTGTGCAGGTATATGTCTCGAGTCCATGGTATGCATCCAAAAGAAACCACACGTCAGCTGAGTTTAGCAGTCAAGGATGGTCTCATTGTGGAAACCCTGACAGTGGGGTGTAAAGGGTCAAAAGCTGGTATTGAACAAGAAGGATATTGGTTGCCAGGAGATGAGATTGTGAGTATAAAGTCTTTGAGAAAATAAATCACGATTTCTGATATCTTAGCATGAAACTTGTTTTAATTCATATTTAAAGCTATTTATAGATTCTGTGTTGGTGCTTGTGAACAGGGAAGTAATGTGCTCTTAAATTTTTTTAACCTTTTCTATTCCATAGAAGCTCTTTCTTCTTGAATTCTGAGTTTTCTGCTATGAAAAACTGGCAAAGTCCTTTGCTCTGTTATCCCTCACTTTTATGTAGTATTCTCTTCTACAGTTGTACAGGCACACAGTAAATATTGGTATTACTTGAAATCCTCAGGCATTTTCAAATCCCAAAGACGGTGTATTTAAAAAAAAAAAAAGAAAAAAAGAAAAAAGTCTAGAACTTTTGATTAATCTTTCTTTAATCTGAATCTGAGGAGCAAAGAACTCCCTTTCAGAAGTGCAACATGAAATTATAGAATTATGTGCAAACACACATGAAAAGATTTGTTTTACTGATATTTGTGAACACTAGGGCATTAAACTAGAAAGGATTTTTGTAGCAAATTAGCTACAGGCATCCAAATAGTATTCCACTGGATGGGCAACAGAAATATTAAAATCCATTTAAATAGGTTGAAAGTTGTGTGAAGGGAAGAAAAGCATGTTTCTGATATCCCTCCATAGCTGAGGTGGAACACACTCACAAAGTGAGGATAGTCACATAGACCAGGAAAAAGCTTGCACAATAGCTTTGCCTTGTTCAGAAGTCCCATCTCTCTATTTACAAGACAACATTTTCCTAACTAAAAAAAAAAAAAAAAGAGTTTTGCAAAGCTTTAAAATACCTGAACTAGGAGCTATTGCTTTGGAATATAAATTGTAATACTGATAAAAGGGTCAGCATCGTCTCAGGCATAGCTAATACATTAAATTTTGAGGAAACCCAGAAAAACTCTAAAAACCACCAAAACACTCATTGCAATATTGCAGTTATGAGTAAGATCCAAGAAAGTGAAACAATGTATTATTTTTGTTGGAAACAAGCAATATCCATAACAGAAAACATTATCATCAAAATTATCCCACTTGAACGAATTTAAAGTATTGAAATACCTTAATTTCAATACATTGGATTTAATGTACATTATGTCACTGTAAAGATTCTCATTCTAATTTCATTAGAAACCCTCAAGGGAACCTTTAAAGGGTATGTTACTATTCTCCCTGGGAGGAAACATTTCGAAACTCCAGCTTAGCTCTTTTAGGTATTTCTCATGTCAGTTTTATCTGTTTAGAAGTGATATTAACTGTGTAGGCGCAGCAAGACATAAAGCCTCAGATCTGTGGTTATCTCAAGTATTCTGTATGTTTGTTTCCTCTATTGCTAAGAGAAAGGAAAAAAAAGAAAAAAATAATCAAAATGCCTCACAATAGCCATTTCTTGCATAGTCATTCAAATAATGTTCCTGCTGCTTATTAGCAACATTTGTTTAACAAAACTTGAAAGAACCAGCCTGTAAATTCCCCATGAGTCATTAGAATTACGGAATTATTTTATGTCTGAGCAAAAAGCGTTGTCTTTGACTTGGCCGAAGATGCTGTTAAAGTCACATTATGAATATCCCTTTAGTTAGAAGCATTGACTGTGTTTTTGGCACGACTGCTAAGCACTGATACATTGGGCTGTGACCATATGTGTAGTGGCCACCTCAGTAGTTCAGAACACCACACTTGACTTAACAGTTTTATGCAAAAACAAGAATCAGCTTCTGATCCAGGCCATGTTTCAATAGTACCCAAACCCCAACTTTTTGATCCTCATACTGAATCAAAATGCTGCAGGCAGATGAAGCAAAACACATTGACTTGGTATAAAGTCATTCTCTTTGTTCTTTTATTCAGAAAGTTTTAATGAGTAACAAAGTGTCATTGTCATCACTCCACATCAGATCAAGTATTTTCCATTCTTCGAAAATTGGTGCAAACCCATGAAGTTTGGTATGTTCCTGCTTTGGACACACTGGATAGTTTTACAGAGGCTTTGTCTGCACTTGATCAAGAGGCAGTTTGTAGTTCTTTGTAGTTCAGCACTGCTCAAATCTGGTACTAATGACTGTTGAACCATGAGCTCAAGTTACATTTCAGTGAGGACAAACACACAGAATTCTTTTTGGAGGTTTGCTTGGAGGAGATGGAACTCTTATGAAGCAGGGTCATTAATGTTAAAATAGGGATTTCAGGCTCATCAAATTTTAGCACTTACAGACAGACTGTTGACCTAATTGTCAAATTTGGTTTGACTGGGATTCCTGGAACTTGGAAAGCTCATAATGAGAAAGAGAGGACTTAAGATCCTATCCACCACCTGCTGACACCAGTGCAGGAATGCTTTTGGATTTTAGCTTGTTTCCTGGCACCACAGGGGAAGTCAGCAAACACAGGCTGCTCCAAGGAGATAGTAAAGGGACACATTCTTATCATCCCTCCCCCCCCCCCGCCCTTATTTTTTTTGAGTATTTGCTTGGTGTTTTTTACACTTTTGAGGCTTTGGATCTGAATTTTAGCAAGTAAAAAAATTACTGGCCTTGGCCAAAAAGCTGCTGAGCACCTTTGTCTGTTACTGTAAGAGGTGTCTGACTAGAGGATGCCACAAGACCTGAAAGTACTGGTTGTGATGGTGACTATGGACTGATGGCTAAATAGTGACAATAATTGAAAGTATAGAGATTATGAAAACACAGCTCTATTTGGAAAAGATTCATTTGATAATCTGTGGTGCTTGCTTAGGGCTTTCCAAACATTTGCCCTATCCAATAGGTTGATAGATCCACGCATAAGGACACGATCTCTGATAGGGTTACTCTTAGCCTTCAGAAAAATTATACTGCTTTGCTCTCATTGTTCTAGCAGTGTGCTGAAGCTGTGTTTAAAAAATTCAGCGAAACCTCATATATTTAGTAATATCATACAAAATAACAAGCTGAGGTGCAAAGACAAAACAGTTTGAGTGTATCAGGAGGCTCTTCCTAAAGGGACAGCTCATGAAAATTAATGTTCAGAAAAACTGGGGAAGAAAGAATGATCAGATTTAAGAGTATAAAATTATTCTCTTTTTCTGTCAGATACATGTGGGAGAAATATTTTTATATAAGTTAGTAAATTTAAAATGTGGAGTCGGTAGCAAAATGTACTGTATTCCAACTGACATTTAAGGGCTGGTACCTATGCAAGAACTTTGCTGCAAATATTATACCTCTAGGGCTTGTGCAGGTATTCATTTCGTTTGCTCGTTTGCCATGTCTCCAGATGTTTTGCACATTTTCAAAATGTGTTCTCATCTTACAGGCTTTTTTATCTTGCAGATGATTAATGCATTTGACACAAAATAAATGAGAGAAGAATTCATTTTTCATTTTTATTCAGGATTTTAGTTAGGAATTTTGCATTTTTCTGTTTGTTGATGCCATTATTATACAATTGAACAAAATCTCTTCAGCTTTTTGCCTTGCAAGGGAAATGTCAGTCCTGAAGTCTGGTAATGGAAGTTTACTTTTTTCTTTCTTTGTAAATGCTTTATTTCTGTTTCTCACAGAGAACTTCTGGAATTTGGACATTCTGTTTATTATCAGCATAAAAAAAATCTCCTTGCTCTTTGGGTTTAGAAAAAAAAATTGTAAATCAGTGTTGTTAACTATGTCTTCAATGCAGTTGATAAAATAGAAAGGAAACATAGTTCTTCAAGAAAATAATAATTAATCTTCTTACCTATTCATTACTATTTTCTGTTATGCCATGTTTTTTATGTACTTTTATCTGTGTAAAATAGTACTCAGTCTAACCCCAAGGAAAGAAATTGAATTTAAGTAGCAATGTCCTATAGCTTTATGGGAGGGGGTTAGATAGAGTTTTTAGAGTTAGTTTGTCTTACTCATTTACATTTTTCTACAGACAGTGTGCACTGAGCTATTTTGAGCATTTAATGTGCGAATTCTTCTCCTCATGATTAAAGTCATAAAACTGCTCTGACCCAGAGAGAGGCTTTATGGATGTATAATTTCAATTTTCCCGTGTTCATAAAGCCAAACAATATTGTGCTCTTCTAAAATGGAGATGTGTTCATAACACGGGTTCATTGTTTGCATCTGATTGCAACACATCCCACAGCACTGCTGTGGTTTAAAAGTGGTTCATAGTGGCCGAATTCTCTAATGAGATGTGAAGAGTGAGGCTTCACACTTATTTAAGGCACTGTGGGCTATTCACTGAAAAATGCATAAAAGGTGATTATATTTTCAACAAATTATTCTTTTACAGAGTTCTGTTTTCTGATCATTTAATTGATTGCATATAGAAAGAGCCAGCAATTCTTCTGGCTCGTTAAGTCTGACTTTGGGGGTCAGTTGCAGTCATTTTCCTGTGTATTTGTTCCTCTCTGTATCTAAACTATTGCCTTTCCAATTCTTCTCTCTAAGGATGTCTCAGTTTAGTGGAGAGCATACTGTTTGGAGGGGAAGTTGCCTTGCTTTTTCCCGTTTTCAGAAAACATTAGAGATGCAATGTGCTTTTTCCCAACACATACATGTATTCTCAATGTGCTAATACATTACTGGGGATTTTTCCGGTATTTTAAATTGAGAAAGTACTGGTGTTTGCTCAAAGCAACTGCAGATACACTCAAGTCACAAGGCTGCCTATATAATGCATGTCTCCACTCTGTATTCCCATCATTTTAACATTTGTTGTAACCCACTGTCAGCACTGTGAGTCTTGAAGGTGATTTTGTTAACCCAAGTGACCTTAGGCACACACCCAATTATTTTTGTGATTTAATGTGTTGCAAGTTCAATTTTACTAGGATCAGTCTATGAGAAAGGAGTATTTTTGGCTGTTATGTTTGTGTTAATCTAAATTACTTTAGATTGAGCAAAGACTTGATTCCTTGCTTGCCATGCTTAATTGCTTTTGTAATTATATTGATTTTTCCATGCAAGGTCAGTATTGGTAGCCAGAAGCTGTTTTTTGAGCTGGCTGTGTCATCTCGAGTCTGCATAAATATGAAGATAATTGTAAAAAATTTAAGAACTGTCTCTGTGAGGGTTTGAATCTTTTCTGCACATAAAATAAATTTTAAATAATAAAAAAACCCCAAACAACAACAGACAAAACCAAACCTCAATCCAAAACCAGTCTGAATAGCTACCAGCTCCTGCTAGCAAGCTAGGGGCTTCTAAATAACTAGGCTGAGGAATGGTTTTAATGTGCATCCCATTCATTTCAGTTAGGAGCAGAAGGATAATATGAAACAGCAATAGTGACAGCCAGTGCCTTCATCATGAAAGCTCGTACAACTGGAGAGCACAAAGAGGAAGAACATGTCACACCAAATGAAGAAAAATCTCCTTCAGTGTTTAAAAAAATTCTCCATTTGCCTTATCCATCCGTATTGCCTTTAATCTGAAGTCCTGTGTGAATTCACTGATCCAAAGCCAAACATAGCCCAAGCCATATTAGTTCATCTTTTTCACATATTGAACAAATTGAGAATTTTCCAGGCTGGAATGTTCCAGATAGATTCCTAATTATTGTGAAAGTACCAGTGTTCTTTACAGTTGGTGATTCACTGATGCAAAGAGTTAATGATGGATCCCATGAGAGAAAAAATTCAAACTGGCTTCCATCCCTTATTACCACACATCAGGGAGAGTACGAGGAGGCTTTGAGGTCAGGCCACGTACCAGCATGGTCACACAAGAACACTCAAGGAAGATGAGCTTCTGAAACTCTTTGAATCTTTCTTTTCTGTCTGTCTTTCCATCCTTTGAGGTCCCATCATTCGGAGCTTAATTTTTCAAAAGACTGCCATGAAATCAATCTGCCATGTGCTAAATGCAATGATTTTTCTTGCAAATTATTGTCACAAACTGCAGATGTGATTCTGCTTATTAATAAACTAAAAATTAGTGGGTTTGTGAAAGTTCAGAAAAGCAAATATTTTTCAAATCATCAAATCAAAGCATAGACTATTTTGTCCTAGAGAAGTGAATTAGAATCCTGAATTCCCAACTCATGGATGAGAAATTCTTTCTGCATTAAAGCCAAGATCCTGTTGTCTTTGCATTAAGGTTGTTAATGTGCAGCTCATGCGAGTGGCCTCACAGCCATTCCAGTGGTTCTTCCTGCCTCCAGATGGGTTAAGAATAGTGAGCAATTCTCTGCATTCCTCTTCCAGTCTTGTTTTTCTCTTCTGATCTGTTCAGGGGTATTTCCTTCCTCTCCTCTGCTCATCCTTATTTTTTGTTCTCTGGAAAGGGAGCTCACACTGTTTGCAGGTCCTTCACATTACTGAAGGTGACACTAGTAGACTCCATCTGACTGCAGAGAGTTGCTGCTTCTTTTAAACTGGTGAAACAACCTTGTCAGCATCTTCACTTGACTTTCTCAGCTTTGCCAACTTGACTTTTAAAAATTCAGTTGATGTAATGCTGTATTCTTCTTTGAGGCTTTCACTCTCTGTTCTGGAGTTAAGATAGTGATAATGTTGTTCACAGATTTCACAAAATGTTCTTTTCTGATTGGAAGGGAGTTCTGAAGAATGAGAATTTACCTATGGGTTTGAAGTAAACTAGTCAAACTAGTCTGTGTAAAGGTTCCACCACAGGATTTAAGTTATGCTAATAGAATAATGACAGAGATCAGTCTATCTTGAGTTTGTTCTGAAAATATGCATCTTGGGTTTTTTCCACCGTTTTTGTGCCCACCCTGACCTAGTAGCATTGTTTTTATTATCTTTGTCGGTTCAAAATGCTCTGTATCTCTGGCAACTGATTTGAATCTTTTATTATTATATCATGCTGGTCACTGAGTGAAACGTCATTGAAGCTTATGGCCTTATTAATATTCATGCTTCATTCACAATAAAGGCAGTCCTCATGCCTTTCTGACAGCTGAAGCAATACCAGCCACACCTACAGCACAGGACACATGGGCAAGAGATTTAAGGAACCTGTGTAGGAGGTTCTGCTGTTGGTTCAGATGAAATGTTTCTGAACATTGTGTGTGCTGAAACATCAAACTAAAGAAACACTACAAAATAAGACCAGAGAAGCAATGTAAACATATTTTAATCAAGGAAAGGGAAGAAGATCATTTTTGTTCACAGTTCTTCAGAGGAGACTTGGAACTACAAGCAAAGAGATGGTTTATTTCTGGTCTGGATTCACCTTCTTTCTAGGGGAACAAAACCATAATGCAGAAATAAAAGGCAGTGCACCTGATAAATACTTCATTCCATCCCTGATTTATCTCCGTAATGAAAATAGCCTACAAACGTCCTCTTGGCTCCACCTAAGTCAAAAATTGTGACAATAATAGCAGAGTGAATCCAGTTTCTGAGGAGATAAGTTGAAAGATTATGTTAACCTTGAACTCACTTGGAACATGAAGAAAGAAAAAAACATTTTCACTTGCAATTATTTTCTATTGCTAATATCCTGAAGGAGAATGCCTGTATTGTCTCCGCTTAAATAACGTACACTGCTACTACCCAAACATGATTTTGTTGGGAAGGAAATTGAGATTTATTCATTACTTTGGGAGCACAGCTCATAGGCTGAGCAGATAAGTGTGACAGGAGTTCAACCACTGAGTTTGGCTGCTGATGTGCTACTACACTACTTGAAAGAAACCTCACTTCTTTAGCATTGGGAGCTAGAGCCTGGCTCTGTGCTTTGGGGCCTACCACCCCAAATTGTCCAGAACATGGCTGCAAGGTAGGAATGGGAATAAAAATCTACCTGTCCTGGTAGAAGAGAAGACTTGGGTGGTTTCTGCCAGAAACTGAAGACTTCTAAGACAAACTGGCAATAAATTAATTAGACAAACTTAGGCTTGCAGATTAAATTCAGTGAAAGAAAGTCAAAAGTGTTCTGAGAGGATGTGGAATACTCTGCAGAACCTGAGTCTTCCTGCATCAGTGCATCAGAAGAGGAAGCAGTTACCAGTGAAGAAAGTGGAAATGGATTGTTACAAGCCCATAAATACATCTGTGTTTAATATGCACTATGGAGAAGGAGATTTTGGTCTCTCCCACAGCTGTTGGTTTTGTGTTGGTTCTTTTTGGAATAGAAAGGGTTTCTAAAATAAGAGAATTTATGATTTATGATTTTTTAAAAATCATGTAAAACAAGAAATTCCAGTTAATTGCTGAGATGCTAAAACCTTGGCCATAATTAACAAATAAATAAGTAAATGTACTTGAAATAAAGCAAGATGCCTCAGTAGTTGTGAGGACATATGAATTCATAATTATTTTGAATTTCTTTGTGATAAAATATGAATAATGAATACCTACAAAGTGTCCTACAGAGTCAGTTTATGGGAATCCATTTTAAAGATAAAGCCCAGGTCAACAAAGAAAAGAATCTATAAAGGCAACTGATCTGAATGGATAGATTATCCTGTCTGTAAAACCACACAATGTAGCTACCTGCTGTGGTAGTTTTCTAGAAAAAGAAGGAGAAGATAAAGTGAAACAATTTTCACAAAGGGATTCTAGCTGCTGAAGTCTTTTTGGCTTTGAAAGAGAGATGGATGCTTGTTTATTTGCTGAGCACTTTTGATGAGCAAAAGCAGTAGGAAAAACATAGATACAAAACAGGAAGAAATATATCTAGTAAACACATGGATACAGGAAAACTGCAGGGGAGAAAATAAGCTTATTTTGATGCTGAATTCATCCCAAAGCATTGCTCTAGCATTAAATGTAAAACGTGATGATCTAAGAAACTTTTATCATTGGAAAGCAATCGTCCTGATCAAATACGGATCCTTTACAGCAATGATGAAAGGGAAATACTTTATTAAACAGCTAACTCACCATTTACCTGCTGCAAAGATGGAGTAAGTCCTCTGAGCCATCAAGGAATTAATCACACCTTCCTCAGATTGAAGCCTAACCTTTTCATCATTGTTCTGATGAAAAGATAAAAGCAGATTACTGAAAGCAAGTTTACAGGAAGATTCATGCTTGCTAAGGAATAGATGGAGCCAGGGACGTGGCATGAAGAGAAGGCTGACCCAAAGGGCAGTAGGAAGACTGCCCTCACAGCAGGCTAAGGCCTCTGGTGAAAAACATACACAGTGTCCCCACTGTGTTTGAAAAAATACTGGGAATGGTGTTCCATGACACATTATGTTTGTTCAACCCAGGTATTATTTGGTGCATGCTGGTGTCTGAGTGGAAACCAGCACATCTGCCAGAGACCCCTGATAATGTGGAGAGTTCTTACTGGCTACTGTACCCAACAAGATACAGCCTTTTAAAATAGAGGCCACTGTGCGAGCACCACATGCACTTGCACTCTCTGAAAAAAAAAAGGAGTAAGGCTCCAATCTGTGCAGTTCGACAGATAATCAGCCACACTTTGTAAAACTCCTCTTACTACAGGGCAGTTACTTGTGAGTTGAACAGAATTGCAAAAGCAGTGGATAGACGGGCAAAAGGAGGCATTTCAAAGCTGAGCTAAATGCTGGTTTAGCGTTTCCGCGGCTCATAAGGGCTGTTAACAACTGCTCCTGTCCGAGCCTGTTTCAGGCTGCCTTTTTTGTGGGGCACGGATTCCAGTATTTACGCTTTGAGAAAAGCAGAAAACAGACCAGTGAAGTGGGCAGCAGCTATTTGCAGCAAATGTACAAGTAAGAAGCATTTCTTAAAGTTTTTACTGGAGGACAGAAGTCTCATTGGTAGTGCACCCCCACCGTGGCTCCTGATATTCATGAGTCATAAAGATGTACTGCAAGGTTTTAGCAATTACCTTTAGTAAAGCTCATGTCTAATTGAGAAAGCTTTGATGGAGCAGATTCTGCCAGAAAAAGATAGAAAGGAACTGATTTATTAAGAATGGAAAACGTGTTTAGACAGAAATAGATGCTGCTTTGTTTAACATGTGTGGGGGCATAGGTTCCTGCAGCATACTCTGAGTCGTCTTAAGGAGAGGACCCAGATACCAGAGAAGAGCAATGAAATGGTAGATACATCCATGCTAGAATGCAGTACCACCACTTTTTAGTATAACAAAGGCTTTTAATTTACAGCAGAAAATTTGAAATATGAAATGTTAAGTAGAGAAGACAGGAATTACTTCCCAACAGCAGATGATGATGGATGCGCATTGCAAAACCTAAGCAAAATCAAAGATGTGAAAAAAGAAAAATGCATCATTCTTGTGCAAGGCATTTATTTCAGTGTATCTTTTTACTTGATATGGACTGGTAGTCAACTTTTTTGGGTTCTAGTGAAGGGTTACTGAAGGCCAGCAAAAAAACCTTAATATCAGAACACAAGATTTTAAAAGCTTCTCTCAAAGGGGGGAATATGTGAAGAACTCTGATGTTAAAGCTGATAGAGGTGAGAAGAGATGGAAGTATTCCTTATGGCTGTTCCCAAATCCTAAAATATCAGAATCCAGAACATTTGCTTCAGAAATTATATCTTTAAATTGGGCATGGCCTATCTCATTGCATGATAAAGAAATGGGAATCTAAGAAATAGGAACTAATCTAGAACTAGGAATCTAAGAGTAGGAACTCATTTATTGACATTCTTTAAAGGGTTATGAAATAGTCATGGAAAGATTACACTAAAATATTGGAATGGTGATTTGAACATATCTTGAAATAAATGTAGCAGGCAAATACTACTATTTTAAAATAATTTATATTTTGTAAACAACTTTCTGCTGGCATGGACATCTTTGCCATTCTCGATTCTACCTCTGTGACAGTTTAAAATTGTTACAATACACAGTGGGTGAAGTCTACTGTGTGTCTGCTAATACTCTTCCTTTAGACTGGTAAAAACTGCACTAAGTTTCTTATCCACTGGACAGCTGGAGCTCCAGGGACTGTTAAAGCATAGACACCATGCAGGGCTGACAATGAGTTTGTGCACAGGTGGGTCTGAATGAAAATCCCGTGGTCTGGAAGGAGCTGTGTGCGCATGAGCGTAGGGGGGGAGAGAGGAACACCACAGCAGCGCACACGTTAAAGAAACTCTGGAGAAGCACTTAAAACAGAACACCTGGGGAAAAAAAACATGCAAAGAGTGCTATGGGACAAGTGCCACACAGGAAATGCTGGGAACCATGAACTCCATGGGAAATTATTTCCTTCATTTGCACCATATTGAATTTAGGACAACAGAACTGTATGTATACTATTCATAAATAAACATGATCATGCAAAAGGGGTAACTAACTTATAACTGTCTTTCCCATCTATGTGACCCTTTTTTTTTTAGCTTACTGGTTGGGTCCAAAGGATATCCATAATTTGGATTGTTTGGGAAATCTAGTTCAACACTGTGAAACCAGCAAATCCCCATAAAGGGGAGTTTCATGAATAGAGTTTTGCTTTTTTCCCCCTCCCTTTTCCTCTCTCCACCTGATAGTAGAGTGACTTAATACCGAGTATCTGGGCTACCATTAAGGGACTTGGAGAAAACAGATTAACAGGTAAGAAATGAGCTATGTTAATGGAATGTGCATTATAAAAAGGCAAAGTGGTCCTTTTAGACAAAGTCTAAGAAAGGAGGTTATACTATTTTCATGTGCTATGCCTACATATAATTTATATGAAAATGAAAATTTATTACTTGTTTTAACATCTTTTTTTTTTTTTTTTAACAATAATTACGGGCTTGCTGTGGTATGGAAGTGACCTAATAGTTACAATTGTGACCTCTAAGTTATTGTTAATTTTACTGTCAGTATGTGCTTCACATCTCCTACTTAATGGTATGCTAATTGTACAGCAGGATGTCACATTCTCCAACATACAGATTCCCTATTTCAATTACAGCTAAGTAAATCTCCATTACTAATGAGTAAGCATTTCTTTTCCATGTACATTTGCATTATAATGGACATTTTCTTTGTGCACTAAAATTATTCTTTCCTTGACAACAACTATGTATTTTATTTTACAGTAAAGGCTACGACATGATGATTCATTCCTTTCTGTTGGGTTTATCTGTATTTAAGTTGTCAAATGTTCTAGATAGCCTGACATTTTCTATCCCATGTTATTTTTTGTACTTACAGAATAAATGTATGTATTTGCTTTAAGACAACCTACTTAAGACAAATGACAAAGAAATGTAAGCTTACATGCCGGTCATAAATTAAGATGTATTTTTGAAATTGTTGCAGTGCTTCGCTCATGTTGCTGAGGAATCTCAGCTATTTATGTCAGTGCAAAGTGACCTTTATGATATAATGTTTGAGGGATTTGAATATAAAGAACAAGTGACCACATGTGACCCATATGATTGCAAGATCCCACTCTGCTTAACAGAGCATAGCTCTCTGCCTGTTTCACGCAGTCCCCCAAATACATTTGCTGCCCTGTTGATGCATGGATCTACAAATGCAGTGGGCAGCTGGGCAGAATGAGGGGGGAAGGCGTCCTGTTGGATCTGAGTTACGCAGCTTTGCTGCCAAATCCCCTCCCTCTCGGGGCCAGTCACTGGTGCTGCTGAACCACTGAACTTGGGTAGCCAGCAGAGGATTCCCTTTGTCTGCCAGCACAGTGACCCGGGAGGCCTTCCCTGCCCTGCGTCAGGAAACTGAGTCCCCGTGGCGGAGATCCTTCCTTCAGTCTGCATGGCCCTGGGAGAATGTATCACCTTTTATACACAAATAAGGACTGTGAGTTTTATTGATAAAGTGATAGCCTAACCTTTGATAATATGCAGCAAAGGTGTTGCTTTGATTTTGGTGGGGCCACTCCCTATGCAGTAAATTATGTCAGAAGGATCTTTTTTAGATGCCCAGAGAAGGTTTATGTATCAAAGAGAGTGCATTAATTAACAATCATTAATACTCCTGATGATTTTTAAATTGGCCTGGTGGTGGGTGTGTATATGGATAAGAGGATGATGGGTGCTGGGTTCTTTTAATCATATAAGTACATGGGATATTTTAAATAAGTAAAATGTGGTGAAAGTGTCAGGTAGCATTCCAGGAATGCAGGAGGAAATGTATGCAACTAAAAGTTAGAACTAACAGATTGATTTCCTGGTCACTGTGCATGAATTCTTTCTAGCCTTGTGTATATCCTGATAATCAGATGGCTTACAGTATAGATACAAAGTTTGTTTTGTTTTTATTTTGAAAGGCCTACGGTATGCAGCCTTTTTCCCAGACAGCAGCAAAAAACAAGGTGAACAATTTTTGCACTATGTGGTTTTGAATTCTGTCATATTTTCTATTACGTTTCTGTCTTCCATTAGGATAGCTTAGTTTACTCTCTTAGCCACCACCATCATCCATATCACTCCCGGTCCCGGGTTCAGTGTGCATCCCGTGTGTCCGGCGGGCTCGGGGGGCTGGCAGTGGCCGCTCGGATGTCGCAGCTCCGGGCGCTGTCCCCGCGGCCGCCCTTGGGCCGCTGCTTTCGGGAGCGGCCGGCGGCACCGGCCCCCCCGCCGCGCCTGCGGCTGCCGGGGCGGCCTGACCTGCCCGACCCCGAGCGCTGGCAGCCGGAGCTGGGCACAGTTAAACTAATCCCATTTCCTGCATGAAAAATTAAAAAAAGAAAAGAAAAGAAAAAAAGAAAAGAAAAAAAGAAAAAAAAATTGAAATAAAGTGCTGGGAGCACGTTCCCCTCCCATTCGCACTTAGGTAAACCGAGAGAAGTAATAACCGACATTTCATTACTGTTGGAGGAAAATTAATGCCTCTGGCCTCGCTATTGAAGTCAATAGGGCAGTTGTCCACAAGGGTTATGTACCTTTTTTTATCTTTTTGTATTAGCTTTTCAAATATATTGCACAAATGAATGTTTTATGTATACTTACGCTACGCACTAAATATACTGCACATAACTAAAACTTTTTTCTGTGAAGAATCTTGTATTTAGAAATAATGAGGTTTTCAAAACTTTACAGCATGAATACTGAAGGGATGTTCTTCTGGTGTTTTATTTAACGTCATGGTTTCTGGCTTGAGTGTATGATTTTTCTTGCCAGCAAATGTATTTCCGTATATTTATGAAATTCCACATCTCTTTGCCAGCATATTTCTTAACAATGGAATATCTGGTAGATATGAATACGTAACGAGTGCAAATAAAAATTAAGAATCCTGGAATCCTGATTCTGTGGTGAAATTGCAAGACCTCTTGAGGTCTTCTCAGTTTAATTTTTATCTAAATATACTTTCAACAAAAACTGATTATTTTTCTCACTTAATTGGCCCTTTACTGCCACCTGATTTTTTTTTTCATTTCATACATACAGTTAATATAAAAGAAATACAAAACACTACTTTATCCCAATTATTCCCAGTCTGCAGGCAAATCAAGTACACCGACAATGCAGTATCTTTAGTTGTTTACAAAATATCCTAAAGAAAGGGCTCCCAAAGTACACAGCCACTGGACTTTGGAAGGGGAAAGATTCGGTGAAACAAAAATGTGTTCTTTATAGCCAAATTTGGTGGTGTTATGCCATTTTGAAATATACAGATTTGCCAATAAAATGAAATGAGGAGAAATTATAAAAGGTCAAGTTACTGTGTTAATCTGCACAACAAAGGAGGGCAAAGTTCTGAGTTCAAAAATCACTGGTTAAGATTTCATAGGGTGGTTTTTCCCCCTCTAAACTTGCTGCCCCTGCAATCCAACATTCATGGTACATAAACTTTAGTGCAGGCAGTCTGGGTTGAGGCTGTCCCAAAATCTCTTGTGTTCATGAGGGCTCTGGTCAGATGAGTTCTGTACACAACACGGCTGCTCTTCAGCACAAGGGACTGGAAGCACCACTTGTGTGTGGCACTTCTTACGCTGCTCCGCTGGAGGAGACCTTTCACACAAGGACTGTAGTTCTCAGGAACAGAATAATGAAAATCAGACAAATGCCAGTTCTGGCAGTCGGTGGGAATTGCTAACTCCACCTTTACAACATGACATTAAAAATAGCTTGATCAGATTTTTACCAAGATAATTTATTGAAGAACAGGAGTAATTTTTTCAGAGATCTGAACCCATTGAAAAGTGACATTTGACATGAAAAGGCATTGGGAGTTTTATCTGAGATATGACAGCTATTTTGTCTTCTAAGTGTAGGGAAAACTGTGGCATTTCAGATAACAAACATAAACATTTAACAGTGGCCACTGGCAATTCTGCTTGGTTTTGGAAATATAGATTCCTAGAGCAAAATTCTGCCTCCAAATTATATGCATGCTGCTCTCATTTATTTCAGCAAAGCTTGTGCACATGTTTCAAAGGTCAGAATTTGGCCGTTGGGGGTGAATTTTCAAGGAAGAGTATATTAAAGACATCTGTGCATCAGCAGAACCATATCCTTTGTCTTCTGTAGAATGTTTCAGGAATGAGCCCAGTGCTATTGAGCACGGCAAGTGAAACGTTATATTTTTTGAATTGCAGTAGGATTGCTTAGCAGAAACATTTCTTGCAGTAATTGGTTCATTATTTCATTCATTTCTTGTAACTCAACACTTCGATGCTGAAAAGTTGTCAGTTTTAAGACACTAAAGACTGGAAGGGACCGCCCTTCAAAAAATTACAGTTGAAAATATACTGTAACAATCAAACTAAGGGAAATAGTCCAAGAAAATAGGTATGGTCTGTTGAGGTGCACAAACTTTTGTTTGCAGTCTAATACAGAGAGGTCAACAAATGTTTTACACAAAGGTAGAAAACAAACCCACTTTTCATTGTGGACAGAGCTCATATTTGAAATTGCAACTAATCAGACACTTGAAAAAATTAAAACTTGGCATTCATATTTTATTGGAGTTAGTGTGTATTAAATTGATGAAGATCTTTAAGCACGTAGGTTTTCCCCTGTTTTTTAAGCATTATACACTACTTAAAATGTTTATAATGTCTAATTGCTGCTGGATTTCAAGACATATCAATTTTGTTCTTAGTTCCTGCAGATTTTGACAGAATGTCATACCAAAATATTTTGTATTTTTTGTAGGACTGGGAAACAGAAAATCATGACTGGTATTGTTTTGAATGCCATTTGCCTGGAGAGGTGTTGATATGTGACCTGTGTTTTCGTGTGTATCATTCCAAGTGTTTGTCTGATGAGTTCAGGCTTAGAGACAGCAGTAGTCACTGGCAGTGCCCAGTTTGCAGGGTGAGTACCTATGAGATTTTGTGTGCTGATTAGAGGATTGATGTTCATTAATAGATTCATTAAGGTGTCCAGATGGTCTGGCCAGGTTAATGGGTAAAGAACTGAATATTGAAACGGTGGTAGATACCTAGAGCATCTATGCAGAGGTACCAAAATGTGGTGCACGTAGCAGATGGCTATTTTTGAAGACTCCAACAAGTTTTACTTGCACAGTACCCTGTGCCAGAGTGTGTGCACCTAAGTGCAGTAAAGTGTGGAAACCCACAACAAGAGTAAAATAATTGCTATATAAAATGCTACTGTTTTTACTTAATGTCATTTTAATGAATCATTTTTGTATTTTGATGACTTGCATTCTTAATATGTTATTGGAATGATATTTTACATTTAAGCCACAATCATTACTGATGAGGGCAGTATCAAAAATATGGAGTTAAATCCTGCTTTTCATTTACTGGTGTGGATACTGTTGGTGCAAAAAGGGCAATCTGGATTTCACTCATGGCATCCATGTCTATGTTGCTTTTTCTTTAAAAATGCTATTCTTATGAGTATGGTAGGGAGACAGCAAAAAGTATATTTTATATACTTTCCAAGAATGGGCAGATATATTGTCTACATGTCATTAGAAGACTAAACATTCTGGTCAGGATGGTGCTTCCTGGTACCTAGCCTTGAATTGGCCAAATACCTATTGCTGTTGTCATCTCTGTGTCACCTCCCCAAATGGAGCACTTCACTAGGCTTCCTACAGAGCTAGGCTCCCTTCCTGTGGAAGGAATAGTGCATATGAATGTTTCAGATAAAATTGTTGCTACAGAAAGGCATGAAATTGCCAGTTCCACTCTGCCTAGGACTGCTGGAGGGAGAGGCAATTCCTTTGCTGAAAGCTCAGATCTAGCTGTAGAGCAGCAGACTGACCTTAAGATGATCTGTGCTGCGGGGAATGTGAGGTTTCAGGCACTTTGTGGGATGGAGAAGCAGTTGTTGAAAACACGTGGATTGTTTTGTTTCAAAACAGCACTTTTTGACTGCTGTTACCTTAGAACGAGTTCTAAAAACCTGTTGCCTCAGATTGGGAACTCTCAGGGTTTAGGGAAATGGCAAGAAAATCAAGCCTGCCTCAAGGAAGTTCAAAGTAATGAAAAAGAAGTAGTGGCAGGGAAAAAACTGTTAAGAATAAAGACAAATACTGTGTCTTTCCATATTGAATTGCTAGCATTTAATTTAGCTAGTCAATATTACCTCTGTTAAAGACAAAGTATGACCATATATAGATGAATTGCTTTCAGATTTTTAAATAAATCTCTCTAATAACTGTTGGGTCTTATTATGAGTATTGATAATTCCTATAAATAGTTAAAATTAGGTAAACTGCATCCAGTCTCCATTGTAGTGTGCCAGTTATTTTAGATGATGCCTGGTGAGAGTAGAGAAT
Source organism: Oreocharis arfaki (assembly GCA_013398015.1). Taxonomy (NCBI): domain Eukaryota; kingdom Metazoa; phylum Chordata; class Aves; order Passeriformes; family Paramythiidae; genus Oreocharis; species Oreocharis arfaki. Next base: position 126,787 of record VZRR01008594.1, read on the forward strand.
GTGGATGGTTTATGCCACCTTGTGTATGAGGTGTTTTTGTATCTTGTAACATGGATGTCCTCAGAGTGGAAATGCTGAATCATTGCTTGAAATATGCTCCAATACGTCAGCTTTGAGAATAGTTTGACTTTCATCCTGAAGCCTTGATGTCCTTTATGGCAGTGATATTAAATAAATACCTAAAAAAAAAGTCTTGTGAAACTTGAGCCATGTGCTCTCTGCCCATCTTTCTGCATATTGGTTCCTCTTTTGTTATACAAATACTAAGGAGAGGTTTTGGGGGCTCTTAAATACTTCCTGCCCCCTAGGCCTTTGGCTTGCTTAGTGCCTCAGGTGAAGATCAACCTATTTTTGTGAATATTGCCATTGTGAATGCCATGGCATCCTTTTTCCCCTTGTGCCAGCAGCTCCTGTTTTTCTGGTCATTAATTCAAATCCCTTCAAGCCCTAATTCTGCAAACTTGGACTAAGGAGGCTTGCACAGTCCCTGTAAGTGTGGGAGTCAGCATCCTTGTGCCAGTATTCATCCCTCAGTATTCTGCTACTTCCTCCCCACCCTCCTAGGAAATGACTGATGTAATTTCATTTTAAAAGCGAGAAAGTGGCCTATATTAAAAAAACTAATAATGTAGAGAGAGCCCTGGCTGATGTCCAGAGGGTGTAACAGAGCTTAACCATCTTGCATAAGGGCAGTGGGGGATTTACGTTGCATTATCAGCAGTAAATATGTACCTTCAAGAAAAGTGATAGCTGGCACAAAGAGATACATATATTTTCATATTTAATTCTCATAACTGGACATAGTACTTTTCACTTGGAGATTTCAAAGCTCTTTACTGAAGCGAAGTAAAAGTATGTTTAAAACATAATATATTGGGAGAAATAATCTAAGAACACTTCATTCTTATGTAAAGATGGCTTCTGTAATGCTGCCAAGGTCAGCAAGCCTTTGGATTTTTCATTTCACAATTTCTGGTTGTATTAGTTTGATCAGCCTGTGCAGCTTTATCTCGCACACTTGACTACTCAGAAGTATTTTATAAAGGCCATTGCTAAGGATTTGTTCATAACTTAAGAAATATTTTTCCTCACATATCATTTATAACAATCCCTTTCAAACCTTGTTCTGAACTCTGTTGGCCTGCTCATGGTTTTTCTCCACTGCATCCATAAACAACAATGTCCAGTTCCTCATTTGTTTCTTTTTTTTAACTTGATGGTACCACTCTGAATATTTTTCTACCCTATATAACTCTCAGCAGGAGTCAAAAGTCAAACAAAGTTCAATTCAAACCACATTGCACTGATTGAAATTTTTCCCTGACTGTTGACTAATCATTGTCTTAAGTGAAATAAATTGGCATTATCAGCAAAATTCCTGGTAGACAGGTCACAAGAGAAAAACTTAATATTGAATGAGCTTAGGGATTACATTTTTCACTACTGGAATACTCCATTCAAAACAGGGTTAGTCAAAGTTTCTGAAGGAGTAGGAGACTTGTACATTTATTGCTGCACTTCAGTTAGATAAAACGAGGGAATTTATTTTCTTCAGCTGTTAATTTAGTACCTAAAGACTTCAAAAAGTACTGCCAAAATACTAATTTTTTGGAGGGAGAATAGATATATACAAAATTATGAATAGGAGCATATTGATCACATGTTGGTGTAACTGACTATTATTATTTCTTCTCTAAAAACCTAAATTAAAAAAATATATAATAAGGCAAAATTAAGCATTTTGATATATCATTTGTCCCAGAGAAATAGGTTTTGATTCACGAAACAGAAGGAAAGAATTATTCATGTGGTTTCACTTGACTCTTAATTTTTTTTACAATCATGTGATAAGAGATTGGCCTTCCATGCATATTCTTTGCAAGGACTTCTATCCAATTTACCTATCATAGTGGGTGTTTCAATAATCCTGGGGTTTATACATAGGAGACTAAAGTAATCTGTAGATCTTAGGATGTTAAATACTGTGCTGATAAGTATTCTATAAATAGGTTGTTTCTGAGTTCTGGTACTGTATTGAGCATTTCCTAAAGTACATAAAAATAAACCATTACGCAGTTCACAGTCAACTTCAGACTAAATTCGACAAGTGAGAATGACAAGCAGTAGAAAGTTGGAAGCACAGAAAGATGGAGGGTGCTTAAGTGCTCAGATTAGTGGGGTTTAGGTACCAGCTGTCAGTCAAGGTGGCTAATGCAAAATACAAGGAAGGAGGAAAGAATATGATTTTATTGACTTATTTTATAGAGTTATGGTAGGAATTTGTTAGAGACCTCTATGGGGAAACATATTCTTGAAACAGAATTTGGTGTGATCACGCAAACAGTAGTCATGGATTGATGGGTAAAGGGAAGTCCTAGTGCAGGACCAGTTTTAGCAGCACATGGCTCAGTGCACAGAGCCCACACCTGAGGAGGTTTTAGTCCTCAGCATGTCCCTCTCGTGCACCCTGGAGTAAATCAGGGAGCTGACAGAACAGGGCGCTGCAGAGGACATACTGAATAAAGTATAAAGGAATTTGTCTACAGCTGTGAGAGAACTGGGAAACCTCCACTTAGAGCCTCCTGCCACCTTCTTTGTGCACATAAAAGCATATTTAATTCATATGATGCTTCATATTCAGAAAGTGCTTAATGCACCATACAAGTAGAAATCAATCTGTGGATTCAGCTGTAACATTTCCAAAAGCACCTGGTGCTTTAAAAAGTCTAGTTTTACTGCATCTGACCATGAAGAAGGCAAGTCTTAGGGCATATTTTGTTCACGCAGAAGCTTTTCTGTGTGATACTTAGGGCACACAGTGCATTGATTGCTCTGAGACCCATTCCATGTGCCTGCATACCTTTCTTAATGGTACAGGAAACTTGAGGACCTGAGGGTTGGAAGTTTGAGAGGGCGGCAGAGCGGTAAAACTTTCCATATGTAGCACCAAATTCCTCTGGCAATTTAAGCCCTGAAAAAGTCCAAGGGCCAGTGTTTAAAGCAAAGAGTTTCTAAAGGGCAGTGATGAGTTTATGTTAGACTCATGCTCATAGTTCCCCTCTGCAAATAGACCCCTTGAAACCTGAATTGCTTCTGAAAATGCAACTGATGCCTTAGAAACATGTATCTGTCATTGAGCAGCCTTCATGTAATCCATCACTGAACTGAAATGCAGCTCTTTGATTTGTGTATACACAGGACAGGTGAGGGAGGAAGGGAAAAATATTCATTAATGGGAGGTCATAAGGAAATGGAAACCTCTTTAAATGGAGCAAATGTAATTTAAATGCTTACAGGTAGACAGAATGCTGGCACCGACACCTTGCATTTCTGAGAGTCTTCCTGTTTATTCTTTCAAATGAAGAATTGCAGCAACTGTAGCACAGTGGCCACTGCCAGCCTGGGAGTTGAGAGCTCCTTGCTAACTCAGAGTGCTGAGGTTTGTCACTTCCATCATCCCTGGTGCTACTGAAGGATGGAGTGTTTCTTGGAAGTGCCCCTGGCTGCTCTAGCCTCATGTGGTTTGTAAAGTCTTGCAGTGAATTCCTGTACTATAAGCATGTCAGAATTGCTAAATAAGTCACAGTGCAATATATTGCTACCCTCTTTATGAGCTAGGCAGAATAATTAATCTGGAATATTGAATAAAAAGAGCAATGTAACCTTCAGGTACCAGCTTCTAAGAAACAGATGTGCTGCAGAGAGTAAGGCTAATAAAAGGTATTTCCTGCACCCACAAGAAAAGTTGGGCTGCAGCCTTGGCCTTTCACCTACCAAATCTCATTAATCTTCTGCATGAGGATGGCTGTTGTGAAGGTTATTACTTCACTCCTGCATCCCCTGTGTAAACACTAGGCCTGACCAAGCCTTTCAGTTTACCTTGATTCAAAGCAGAAGGTTTGCAGATTTCTCTAAAGCAATGGTGTGACTTAGGAATTGTCCATATTGCAGATTAACCCCAGCAGGCAGCTAAGCACCACACGGCTGCTCTCTCATGTCTCCTCAACACCCAGCTGAGAAACAAAACAAAACAGAAGTGGCGCAAAGGCAATCACTGCCCACCCTCCATGGACAGACCGATGCCCAGACAGTTCCTGAGCTAAAGATGGTTAAATTCCCCCTAGGCCCTCCTCTTCCTTTCTAGTGTTGAGCATGATGTTATATGCCATGGAATATCTCTTTGGTTAGTCAGGTCATTGGCCTTGTTGTGTCTTCTCCGAGCTTCTTGTGCACTGTCCAATCTATTCTCTGAGGGGGCAGAGTGAGAAACTGCCAAGGCCTTTACGCTGTGCAAACACTGTTCAGCAAGAGCTAAAACACCCATGTGTTATCAACACTGTTTTGGGCACAAATCTAAACCACAACACTATACAGCTGCTATGAAGACAATTACTTTCATCCCAGTCAGACCTAGTATAGTCATATATTAAGATAATTTATCCCACAAATAGGCTATCTACAAGTATAAGGATCCTGATATTTTGGAGGCTAGACTGAATCTCAGCAGTCTTCTTGAAAGAAACTTAGACTTGAACAAGGTTTGCAGTAGAGTATCTTAGTAGATCTGACAGGGGAAAGATAGTGGATCTTGCCACTATCATTGGTTTTGTTTCCTGAAAGTAGGAAATTAGGAAAATGAAAAACTAATTTTCATTTATATTTGCTTCTATATCACTCTGCCTATAAAGGGACCTGAAAGTGGGTATATTATCTTGTGTCAGAGCAATATAAATAGATTTTATGCAAATCATAGTCCCCATCTAGTGTTACCTATTTTCTTGCTTTAAGTGGCTCTAGGTTGACTTCTTTGAGAACACTACAAGTCTTCAAAATACAAAGAAGGGGGTTTTTTATTAAAAAAATTGCATATTTTGCAGTATAACTTCCAAAGAATGTGTGAGTGCTGCCTCCTAAACGGCCAATTATTGCTGAAAAGTGAATGAAGTGGTTGAAATGTAACTTTCTTTCTACAAAGGGTGAGCAACCTTGCCATAAAAAGACATTTTGCTGGCTCATAGGCTCCAATTCCCTAAATTTATTACCTTTCAAAATTTATTAGAGGAACATGGAGATCAAGTTTTTCTTAAAATAAATCAGTGTAGGGAACTGAAGGAAAAGTGGAAAAATTAAAGTTTGCCAGAATTGGCAAGTCAATTATTTCATTTTCATTGGTGCTTAAGATGATATTAATTGCTGACATCAAAAACCATACAAAGCCAGCTATCTATCTTTTCTTATGATCTGAAGGATAAGACTGTAAACCATCTATCTCAACAGTCTCTATCAAACTGTCCTGCCCAGCAGGGCATGAAAAATGGTTCACATGAATACTTTCAAAGGATGATAAATTCAGAGCCATGTCAGAAAAAGAGGTGTAGGGCTAGTCAGTGCATGTGAGTTTTACTGTGTCCTTACAAGTTTCAGTCTTTTAAAATGCTGTGTCATTAGCAAGCACACAACACTTCAGTGCCTGAAATGACAGAATGACAGCAGTGTTTCATAATGCAGATAATTTAATGCACATTTGGGTTTTCATTTGCAGTAGCAATGTTGGTTTATGAGAAACTGAATAGGTGATTTGAATTCCAGCAGAATGCACGTTCTTACGGCAGTCAGAGAGAAACATGAATATACAGAAGGAGATTCAGATATACAGTGCAAGATAAAATTCTGTCAGTCCAGAGTTTGGAAGAAAGGTCAGGAAACCATAAATATTATGAAAATAATGCTTAAAGGAACTGTAGGCATTAGAAATACCTGGGGCTGGCTCTTTGCACAACAGTTTTTCTCAGTCAGGAGGAAGCTATAGTGTTGTTATGCACAGTGCAGTATCTGAGTAGGTTCGTGACTGAACTGGTATTTCAGCACAGTTTGTAATGATTCTAATTGCTGTTAAGCAATCAAATGAGCAGCTTTGCAGGTAGTGCCGTGTACAGTTTTGTTTTAAGAAGGAGCTAGTAAGTACAATCCTGAGATGTATAGGTTGCAAGTTTGCTGTAGCACAGGGAAACAGCCTGTGATTTTCAGTGTCCTCAGTGTCTTGCAGGAGGAATATAAACAGGGGAAACACAATCAAATCCTGTCAGCTTTTTTTGCACTAATGTGTAATTTTACTCTTTCCAAGTAACTTTGTAAAAGCAATTGCTCTGTACTCGATGTGTGTGCTCCCCCTGTATGTCCAGTCATATATAAGTAATTCAATGAAAAATAGCACAGTTCTAGTGATTGATAATTTTTAAGCCTCATAGCTCTTTTATTTACCCATTAGAACATGGATTCATTTTTTTTCTTGCGTTTGCTAAGCAACCATCAGTTGCACAATTACGTGGATCTTGCTAAAGGCCATCATATATTGAGGATGCAGGTGTAACCGAGCCAGTTTGGTCCACAAAGGTTGCGCACAAGTGGTGAAATGAGGCATGAGAAGGGGACAACTCAGCTTGGCAGTCAGTGCACAAAGAGGTGTGAGGAGGAGTGAATGCCTTGAGAGAGATGTGAGCAGTTAGAAACACTTCAGGATAATAGACCTGGAACTCATGCTGTTGTTTCACCTGTGCTTTTGTTTTGGAGAGCTACTGTAGGTAAAAGCAGGGAGGAGGTAGCACTCTTCAGCCAGCTGTTGTAAGGCCACGCAGAACTGTGCACATGTGCTGTGAGCTGGAATGGGAAAGGCTGCTTTATAAGAGCACATTAAGCTTTTGCAGAGAGACGCCTTCTCTTCAGCAGAACATTTTCTGTATGCAGGGCTTCCCACTAGCCTGGTTATACTTTGAAGGGTGGGGATAAGTCTCTATACTAGTCTAAGATGAGAGGGAAAACTCTGGATCTTGAACTTCTAAAAAGTAGTGATCTGTGTTCCAGAATCTGGATTAAATTTTCTTAAGAAAGAACCACAAAAATCCCAAACTGCTATGTTTCTTGAGCAGTAAAAAATGCTCTGAGTTTCTACTGGCTAGAGCCAGTTTGACTTCCTCCCAGATGGTGTCATTTTGCTTAGTAAGCACATAATTTGTAGATGGTACAGGATATTATTTTTAAAATTATTTCTTATTTTACTAAAATTATTAATGCCTTGCTAATAAAAAGACCATTAAATAAATTTTAAGCTGCTCCCTAAAATGCCTTTCTTCATTGCTTTATTCTAATTAGACACTTTTTTTATGAGAGGTTTTGACAAACTATTATGGATACAAGTGGAAATAAAACTTGTAATTTTTCTCTAGTTGAAGTTCTCAGCCCAGACATAATTCAAAGCAACATATATATTTGTTGTGGCATGTTAGTGTTACTAATTTCCCAGAAAAGATTTCCCTTAAGAAATAGTGTTTTATGTGGTTCAAAGTTACCTTTTCAAATTAAGTGTTAATGCAGAGAAAATATTTATTGGCTGGATTTTGAAGTCAAGTTTAAAATAATAATATGATCCTGTTTTTCTTTGGCAGAGTATCAAGAAGAAAAACACAAGTAAACAAGAGATGAGCACATACCTGCGATTCATAGTGTCTCGTATGAAGGAGCGGGTGAGTCTGAGGCAGGGAGGTTCATTCAGTGCTGGGCTGCACTGTGGAGCATCATTATGGCTGCTCACGTGTGACTGTGCAGGGAGGAGGACTACAAGAGGGTGGGTTTTATTTCTCCTGTCACAAGCAGTGTGTGTGTTTTCACACACACCTATCAGGCCTCGTTGCTCGGATCAGTATCACCCTGACAGGAGCAGATTATGCCATGGGCCTGTGGCTCCCCCGACATGGACATTTTTCAGGTTTGAGACACACATAATCTCATGGGTTGTGATCCCCAGTTTGCCCTTGTGTAGTCCCCACCTGAAGTATTGCAAACTATTGCATTTTCTAATCTTCTTTTTTGTGTTTTAAGCAGATTCTTAATGCAATAACAAACACTGTCTCATGGTCCTTTCAGGCTATAGATCTAAACAAGAAAGGGAAGGACAACAAACACCCAATGTATCGAAGGCTGGTGCACTCAGCTGTTGATGTTCCTACTATACAGGAGGTAGAGTGACTTGCTTTCTAATTTCCACACTGGGTTTGGTGTCTTTTAACAGTGAAGGTCTATAAAGTCCTACTCCTGTTTAATTCTCTTTATGCTCAGTATTTCAGTATTGTATCCAGCATTGGATATGGAAGCTTAACATTTCAAACTTTTCCTCATAAATAGGTAACCGATTAAAACCATTCTGAGTGGTGCCTAGTTTTCAGACACAGAATATCCTCAGTTCTTCTTGTACTAAAGTTTTACTAGGAGCTGCAAGTAGCTAAAATCTTAGAGAAAATACTGTTTAACTAAATCAACAAAACTCAAGTGCTTATGTTTGCAATGTTCTTGACCATATTCCGATTTCAGTTGTTATGCCCTTGTGTAGGTGTCAGCTTTGTAAACATCCAAATGATTCATAAAGAACCAATCATTTTGTTGATCATGAAAAACCATACTCACCCAAAACATCTGTTTTGCATTAATTGTTCCAAAAATAAAGTACTAATAAATATGTTGTCCCTTTTTTCTGAACCAAAGGTCTGATCATGACTCATATAAATCAACTGCACATGACCATAATGAACAGCATACTCATCTTTACTCATTCCTGCAACTGGATTGTTATGCAGTGCTGTGGTATATCTTGCCCTTTACAACCACAGATGTGAAGAGCCTTTGTTTTATTATTAAAATGCATGAATAAACAATAGCTTCACTGACAGTTTTGGAGACCAGCACTGCTGCCTGGCCTGAAAACAGGTCAGGCCTTCCTTTCACTCTGTCAACTTCTCCTGCTTCCATAGAAGGTCTTTTGGCCTTGATAGCATTCTATAAGCTGATGTTGTTTTGTTTGATGATTGCAATTGTCATAGATGTTCTTGAGAGAGCACAACTGAAAATGCTGCTTTCCCTATTGGACAAAAGGCCATACTAGGAAAATTAATTGCATGGTTCCATGTAGGCATTTGTTATGAATTTGGAAGACTGGGACAGTCAGCTTTCATCAAAAAACACTGACTGTCAACTGAAGATCTTGGAAGTTTAAAGGCAGTCAACACTGATTTGAAACTAGCTGATATTTTAAGGTACAAAATTATCACCCTCAGGGAACATATTTCAGTTTGAACAAATGTTCTGGGCCACACCCTATGCGGAAGCTACTCCAGATTCACTTTATTACAACCAGGAAAATCTTTTTAAAACTTGGTCAGGTATTAAAGAATCTGTTTTACTTCTGGGCATTGCATAAAGGAGCCACATAAAGCGCAGCTAATGCTCGGGTACCAACAAACAATATCAAAGAGTTGTAAGTATTCCTTTTGAATGCAGGAAAAGCAGTGTCTGATCTGTGTTGCATAATGCAGATTTTTGTGAAAACTTCTCTGCATAAAACAGGTACAGCACTTTTAAGAGTTTTCTCACTGCCTTGTGTTTTCTTTTGTGTAGAAAGTAAATGAAGGAAAGTACAGGAGTTATGAGGAGTTCAAAGCAGATGCTCAACTGCTTCTACACAACACAGTGATTTTCTATGGAGGTAAAATACTACATTTACTGCTTGCCTCGTTGGATTTGTCTTTATTTGTAGGAAACCCACAAGTTCAGGATTGAATTTGGTATTGGATAGTCTTAAGTGTGAATGAGGTCATTTGAAAGCCCTTAAAAATCAAAGTGCGTAAGGGTCTTTTCTGGCCCACCTACTACAGAACTATTTTCATCCTCCCTGGATAAACCTCTTAGTGGGAATTTACACCTTTGCCATCCTGTTCCTTCTTCAGCAAATTCCTAAGTCAGTCTATACTGCAGATTTTTGCCAATATACATATATTGTCCTAGGGTACGGTGGGGTTTCTGCGCTGTGTCAGCAGAAACATGTACTATAGACACATATTTCTTTTACTTTTGGGAAATATCTGCCATATTGTGACAGCAAATGTAGCTGCATCTACACCAGAAGTGTGCTGGTGCAGTGTGAAAGTACAGCCATCAGAGAAGCTGCCAGGCACTGGGAAGGTAATGAGTGACTGATTGGAAGTCAAAAAACACCACCACCATTTCCAGAAGCTGTAGCCAAGTCCTATTTTCCAGAGCCATCATTTCAGGAAGGATGTGGTTCTCCCCAGCAGACATGGCCCCCCCATCAGGGAGACTGGGAGGAGGGTGGCACCAGTCTGTTTGCAGCCCCAGGAGATTCACACTGTGGCTGGTGGGGAAAGATGTGTGTATGCCAGGAGAGGAATACATGGGTGTAAAGGGAGACTCAGTGATAAACAGTCTGTGAAGCATCACTCAGAGCAGAGAGCAGAGAGCCATGTTTTAGAACAACTGCCGTGTGTCATTAAGACACAAGCAGAGAAAGAAACTGAATCCATATTAAGAGCAACTGTGTCTCCCTGCTGCTGCTCCTCCTCAGATGTGTGCTTGTATTGTTCCGTGTAAAAGCGGTATTGTTGCATGTAAATATGACACAGAAAACAAATATTGAACTGATTGTTAGAAAATTTTAAATGGAAGGGCTGTCCAAGTGATTAAATTATGTTTTGTCTTCTTAAGCACGACAATTATAGCATGAAAGTCACAGCAATGACAGCTGCAAATCTTTGTGAGCACTGTGATCATACTGTGATTGTTTATACCATCTATTTTTAATTTGTAGCGGACAGTGAACAAGCTGATATAGCAAGGATGCTTTACAAAGACACCTGCCACGAAGTAAGTACTACCAAGTAACCAAATGTAGTCAAGATACTTCCTTTTCATTTCAGAATCTAAGAAATTATTCTTCATATTACAAAAATAAAAAGGGTGTAAAATTGAGTTATAAATTTTCTCCAGACAGTGTAGCAGCTGATTCAGAATTCCTTTTTCTTTTTCTTTAGTTTTCTGTTGTTGGTTGGTTGGGTTTTGTAGTTTTAGTTGTAGTTGTTGAGATTGGGGTTTTGTTGGGGTTTTTTTTTGCAACTAGATTATAATTTTAAAAACACTGATATTCAAATTTTAGTTTTGAAAATAATCAAGTAATACATATTTGGACTAGAAATAATTTTACTTACTAATACAAAGTGAACCTGAGGTGAGATTCCTACTAAATTCTGTAACTGACATCAAAACATTTCTCCACATTCAGAGGAGACCAAAAAATACAGCTGAGGAGCTAGCACACTTTCTCCTTTCGTACAGTTGAATTACTTCTTTCACAATGTACTTTAAATATTTGATGAATTTTAAGAACTATTCTTTGCATTTCATGTATAATAGATCATTAATATGTCAATTAGTCTTCTCCCTCTGCCTGGGTTTTCTGAAACATGAGTAATGTTTCTTCAGGTTGTCCTTCAGCCTCTCACAGCCCACCTCAGTTTCACACCTTTAGAATCCATGTATGGAAGTAACTCCACCAGATTAGCAAGCAGGGCTGAAAAATTTTACTACTTAAGGAAGAGGGATGCTACTGAAATCACAGAAATAGGATTTTTTTTGCTTATTTACCTTTTTTTGTTTTTCAGCTGGATGAACTGCAGCTTTGCAAGAACTGTTTCTATTTGTCAAATGCGCGACCTGACAATTGGTTCTGCTATCCTTGTGTATGTTGCCGACACAGATTTTTATTTGTTTGCTTTTCTGTATAAAAGCCTGTAGTTTTGGTGTCATTAATGCATTGAATATTCCATTTCAGGAGGCTTGTTTCAAAAGCATGGTTAAGACTCTGTAAGCCTGGATATTTTACACAAGTGAAGTGTTGATTGAAGTTCAAAGCTATAACAATATAGCTTATAAAACTTGGGTATCAGCCAGTTACAACAGTTTCACAAGAAAATAAGGAGCTTACAGAACTAAAACTTTGCTGCTGAATGAAGCTAAAAAGACAAGTTAATTTTTAGGCTGCGTAAGATCTCTGTTTTCAATAGACAGTTGTACCCTTTTCAGATTCTGCTGTTTAGGAGTTTTTTTACTTTGATCCAAGCAATGCCTCTAACAAGGAAATGTATTGTAAGAAGATAAAAATGAAAATAGCACTAGACACAAACAGTAACCATATTTTTAAGGTACTAGCATAGTTTTACAGCAGAATATTTGTGGGAGATAGCAGTATAATATTTCATATCCACTAATAAATCCAACTTTTTTCCCAGATACCTAATCATGAGTTGGTTTGGGCCAAAATGAAAGGCTTTGGATTTTGGCCAGCCAAAGTCATGCAGAAAGAGGACAATCAAGTTGATGTTCGCTTTTTTGGCCATCACCACCAAAGGTAATTTATTAATTCCATGTGCTGCTTCTTACAAACAATATTAAAAGAATTTATCTCATCTATCATGTTGTAAATCCTGGCTCAGCTTGTTGCCAACATTGGAAATACTGAATGCTTTCCCATAATTGTTTCAGAAAATTTAAAGTTTAGTCTAACTCATGTGAAGTGTCCAAATGGCTCAGAGATTCTCTTTCCATGGTTGCCAGAAGGATGTTCCTTAATGCCATTTTAATTAAAGACAGTAAGTGAACTTTAGCTGTTTCTTCAGATGGGTGGCAGCCTGCTAATCCAGGCCAAGGGAAAAATTGGACAGAAATGTACTCCTTTTACCAGCAGTATTGACTTCATGCAGTTTCTCATTTGAGCCCAGGCACTGCAATTTTGTGGTTTAGTACCATGATATATATCACAAATGTTTGTGTCTCACTGCTAGAACATTGACAGGCCTCCTGCTGGGAGCCAGTTTGCAATTTCAGAGAATCACTATTTACATTGGAAACTTGACCATTAGAGATCAGCTTTTGGTTCTCTCTCCAGTTGGTTGTTCACCATTTGGGGAGGTTTGTAGCAGTGTTACAGTGGATGTACTGTTGTTTTGGTTTTTTTAATGTTTTATTTATATGCCTATAATGTGAGGACAGGAGACATTGCCGAAGTAATTCATGGTTGTTGGGAGGTGGTATATTTTGGTGTACCCCAAAAGGGCGTAGACATTTCCATAATAGTGTTTTTAGGAGACTGTTTATTTAAATTGCTTTCAGTGTAACTTTCACCGTATATAACATCTTTTCACGTGCTATATGAACTACCAAGACTTTCTAACAGTCATAAAGAGATCTTCACTGGTGCCTCAGTCACAGAATGGTTTTTACCTTGAATCTGTTTACAAATACGGTTTATTTCATTAGTAATCTTTGGCTTTGAGTTCACACAGTTTAAAACTACTTAATAAAGTAACCTGGCACCTGTGGGATGAGGTGCTTGCAACTTCTTATATGTGTGCTCATACAAAAGGCAAAGGATGTTTAACTAGAGTGCCACTGGTGTGCTGGACTTGGACAAAAGGCCGAATTCCTGGTTGGTGTAAATTGGCATTGTTTCTTTGTCTTCATTGAAATTAAATTTATATTGCAAGAATCAAGAATCCATTCATATCATTTGTTGATTATTTAATCTGTTAGGCAGATGTGCATGGCAGTGACTCTGTATCTTCAATGTCCAAGCTTGGTGCTTGGTATAACCTTTCAAAATGTCAAGACCTGCCCATCTAACACTCCGAGCACTCTCTGAACATAGTTAAGAGGACAGAGTAACTTTGGAACCAAGTCACTGGCATGAATTCAGTCCAAAGAAGCATGACATTCCCCACAAAAGTTCAGTCCTGATAGACGGGGCCCAGGCTACAAAATGTCTCTATTCGAGGTGATGAGTTGGTACATTCCTTGACAGTTTCAGCAAAGAGGTCAAGAGCTAAATTGGATTAGCCTATGAACCTCTGATAAAAACTGTTTCTGTGTCTGACTCAGGGCATTTAGCAAGAGAGCAGGTAAGAGATGGTGATGGGGAAGGTTTGTGGCTCATCAAAAATGAGACTTTTAGCCATAGCACCCACAGCTAATGAGTATTTATAATAACAAGAATGTCTAACAGTATGCAGTCCATTTTTTTCAAATGTGTTGAGTTTAAAAAAAGAAATCAAAGTAAAATGGAATTGTCAGTGATTGGCAATTGTGAAAAACTGCTTTTGAAGTCAGTTTCTCAGGTCAAGATCCTTCACCTGTATTTAATGTTTCTGAACCTGTCTGTACTGTGCATTCAAAAGGGCCTGGATCCCCTCCGAAAACATTCAAGATATCACAGTTAACATCCACCGGCTGCACGTGAAACGCAGTATGGGATGGAAGAAGGCCTGTGATGAACTGGAACTGCACCAGCGTTTTCTTCGTGAGGGGAGATTCTGGAAATCAAAGAATGAGGACAAAGGGGAAGAGGAGGCAGAGTCGAGTATCTCTTCCACTAGCAATGAGCAAGTGAGTGCTGCTACAATGTTAGCAGTCAGGGCAATTCATTAAAGAGTACAAAGATGGTTTTTTGATTAATGTGCAATTAAATTAACCGTGTGCTCTGTCTGCAGTTTTTGATGACAAGAGGGTTCCCTATGTTTTGTAGCTCAGTAATAGCAAGAATATAGATTTTCCTTTTTCCTCAGTTTCTTGGATGACCTTTGGGAAGTTTCAAAGTGTTTGTCACTTACAGCACCTTGATGAGACAGATCAAGATTTCTAAAGTTAAATAGGAATGTTCAAGTCAAATGTCACAGATATCAGATGGACTGCAACACTGCCTTCTTGGAGCCCTGTCAAGGGCCAGCCCTGTAGCAGCTCAGCGTTTTCACAGCTGGAGTATGTTCACTTCGGACTCTGTTCTGCTTTCAGATCCACAAGTAACACCAGCCATGACATTTTCAGCAGGTCCAACTAAAGTTAGGTGCAAACGTTGCACTTGGGGACCATGTGACCAGCAAAATTAAAGTCATTAAAAATATTCCTGCAAAACAAGAAAAATTACATTGTTTTAACAAAGAGCACAAATGGCCAAGATCCAAAACTTTGCATTTCCATATGGAAATTCCCTTATCATAGCTGATCTTTACTAGACATTCATCGTCCAAGAGGGTGTTATGTATTCACTACTAGTGACTTGGCAGTAAGATTTTCATAGTTTGTAGGATGCTGCTCTGTATTTTTGGCAGCCCTTTCCCTGGCAACATCTTTTCTCATTTAAAACCACTATCCTTTCTCTAAGTCTGTATTTTAAAAAAAAAGGCGTATTTTGACCCTCTTCCTTTGTCCTTTTGTCAAACAGGTCTATCACCCAATTTGGAACTAAAAACTTAAAAATGTATAAAACTGTATGTTGTGGTGGGAGGTTGATCCTTATTAAAGTGGTTTTAGGGTTTTTTAGCCTGGTTTGTTTAGCTAACCCTTTGTAGCCGCTTTGTTTGAAGTCTTGTGTGCAGTCATACAACAGCCTGTGGTAAAACAGGAAAATGGTCACAAATAAAAGACAACAGTGGTATTTTCACATTTTTTTCAGAAGTGTCAGTCACAGGGTCTGAAGTGTCCATTTACGTATTTTCTCTTTGATGCCATCTGTTCATCTTTCACTTGGCAAATGAAGGATGTTCATACCTGTTTTACTGGTTTCC
Source organism: Oreocharis arfaki (assembly GCA_013398015.1). Classification (NCBI taxonomy): domain Eukaryota; kingdom Metazoa; phylum Chordata; class Aves; order Passeriformes; family Paramythiidae; genus Oreocharis; species Oreocharis arfaki. Next base: position 142,242 of record VZRR01008594.1, read on the forward strand.
CACATACAGGAATACAAGAGTAGCCATCAAACTCACTGTTCTGCTGTAGTTTACAGTATCCTGTTACTAACACTAGCTAGTACTGCATGCTTCAAAAGCAGGAGTAAGAACTTCTCTACAAGCACTGTAAGATAATTACCAACCACTTAGATCTCATCCTTGTTTCTATTGTGAGACTGACTTTTACTCTAAAGCATTAAGTTCCATACCCCTCCGGTTATAATACAGTCTGGATGTTCTTACCATATTTACATACTTACATTCTCTTTATAATCACTGCTGTTTTCTGGCATCCAACAAGATCTGATTTCTAAGTATGGGTCACTGATACCAGAATATCTCAGAAAAGAAGTATTTGAACTTGTGTGTGAAATGAAGAAAGGAATGGTTTAAGAGCATTTTAGGAACTGCATACTGAGTGTTAGCACTTGTTCATTAGTTTTGTTCCTTTGTGCAGTCATAGTCATCAGGGGTAATGTAGAAAGTTTATTGTGTGCATTTCTCATTTAAGAACATTTAAATAAACTTTCTATTTGATACCTTAAATAATTGCAAATCATCACAAATAAAAGGCACATCGGTCATGTTACAATGAAAGCCGCTTACATGAACTGTTTTTTTGATTGATTCAATATGCTTTTCTTCATGTTCACAGCTGAAGGTTACTCAGGAACCAAGAGCAAAGAAAGGACGACGTAACCAGAGTATGGAACTCAAAAAAGAAGTGAGTAACCTCAATTACTGTGTTTGTAGAGATAACAAGTACAAAAAGTCTGAAATTTTAATAGACACATATTCAGTTTTAGTCACCTTTTACTGATTTTACAGTATTAATCTTGGAAGTTCCAGCCCCACAGCTTGGTCCTCCTTGCTAACAAATGTAATTGTGCCTCCCACACACAAGTAATGTGTGTCATCATGGGAAGATTCTGTATTGCAAATAAAGCAAGTCAGCTTACAACATTTCTTTTTTAAGAACAAATTCAGGCTATCAGTAAGTCCATAGACAGCAGAAATTAGGAAGTGCAATCGAGACTGTTAAGTTTATGAACTACCATATCCACTTTGTGGGGCTTCCCTGTTTATCCCGGTTGCACACGGGAGGATCAGGGAACCAAGGGCTGCGTTATTGCGCGTGTACACAAGGGGGCACTTACAGAGAGAGCCGTAAATCTATTCCCGAACTGTCAAGGACTTTTTCCTGGCCTTGTTCCAGCTGCAGGAGTAATGCTAAGAAAAAACTGCACATATGTCCATTCCTTGCAAGAGGGCTCGGGGTACCATTGCAGAGGAGGGTGCAGGTACTGTAGCAGCAGAGCTCTCTATGGTGGCTGGAACACAGACGTGGCCACTCCTGATCCCTGGGCACCTGCCCCCTGTTGTACCTGATTGTCGCAGTTGGGGCGGACGCGCGACACACACTGAGTCCAGTGTAAAGTGCAGGCAAAAAGCGTTTATTCCAAAAGCCAGTGTCATATATACACTTTTGTATGTTTATCATTTGTGCTCATTGTCCATTGGTTACTTAACTACTACAACAGGTTCATTGGCTATTTTAACTACACTATACTATTATTAGTTATCTACAATACAGACATCCCAAGAACACAAACAGAAGCCAGCTGCAGCTGCGTTTACTATCTACTCCCTTTATTGTTTTGAATTTCTTGCTTCTCTTGATTAAGTTTCTCACGGGTAGACATGGATTGTGCTGAGATCAATGTCAGACTCAGACTCAGACAGGCTTTCTGATCTGCTGTCAATCTCCACACCTGATGGCGCAGGAGGCAGCGTCATGGATGGAGGCAGTGACACCGTCTGTGCTCCCTGGGGCACAAACCGTGTTTGAGTGCAAGATAGGGAGATTACAGGAGGATGTCTCTCCATTCTTATTGTGTTTTCTGTCAAGCGAATGCTGTAATTTGCTTCATATATTTATGTCTTAACATTTGCCTTCTTAGCTCTGATCAGTGATCCAGAAGTCAATCACAGTGACCTCTTAGAGAGTAATTGATTGCAAAAGGGAATACACAGTCAGCCTTTTGGATGGTGTGAGCAAAGCTTCATCACACAGACAGGCACAAAGTCCACTCCTGAGCAAGGCTTTGTTTCTACACTCTAAAATGAGCATTAAAACATCTGACTAGAAAAAAAAAAAATATTGTTTGTGTCTTCAGACACTTCAAATAGCAGTAAGTGTTTCCAGGAGTGTAACTTCGATCTGTTCTAAACAGCAGGAGCAATTGGTGATGCAGTGTAATAACACCGGCAGCTAAATTCCATACAGGACACTACAGTAACTGTGACTTCTTTCTTGATAATTGTGTAATTATATAGAGCTTCTGTGGTCATCCAAGTCTAGTTCTATATTATTGGAAGCAAAACGTAGACTCTCATTAGCCTTTCATCTTCAAAGGACCTTTGAAGTACTAATCAATCTTTGCAGCAGTTCTACGGAATCAGTGGAATATTACAGACTCCAGTGGAGCCTGTTGGGCCAGGGGAAGCCCAGAGTTTCCCAAAACAATTCAGGAGCTTTGATCATGCAACTACAGTCTCTTTAGGCAGAATATTGAGGGGGACAGTATCTCCAGCAAATCTCTAGTAATCTCAAAGGGTCAGCACAGCCTCTGAGGTTTGTCATACTTTTGGGGAGGTGAGGCTGGGGAGTGTGGCATCCTGAGGCCATCGGTGTCCTTCCTTTTGGAGGGCTCCTGGCTGAAATCAGAATAGCCTTACCCACGAGCCTACCCGCTCTCAAGCTGGTTTTCCACAGGGATCCCACATCCCATTAGCACTACAGGTCTTCAACAGACACCTTTCACATTAATTACACTGATATTATTCATGTAACATTTTTTCTTCAGGGGGAACTAAACAGTTAACAGGTTGACTTGTTCTATTTTGATATCTGATTTACAAGTTTGTTCTTTCTCTGCAGGAGCCAGAACCTGAAACTGAAGCAGTAAGTTCAAGCCAGGAAATTCCCACAATGCCTCAGCCTATTGAAAAAGTTTCAGTCTCAACTCAGACCAAGAAGTTAAGTGCCTCTTCTCCAAAAATGCTGCATCGGAGCACCCAGACCAGTAATGATGGAGTGTGTCAGAACATGTGCCATGACAAATACACCAAAATCTTTAACGATTTCAAGGACAGGATGAAAGCTGATCACAAAAGAGAAACTGAGAGAGTTGTGCGAGAGGCAGTGGAAAAGGTAACACTTGTTGAACACCACCTACACTTGAGGGTTGAGAAGGGATTTGGGGGATTTTTTCACATTCTCTTCTATTTTTGTAACAACCACTCTTACCAAAATGAATAAAAAACCTTTTCCAAAGAGACTACATAAAAATAGTCTCCATTATTGCTTTTTTAGACCATTTCTATACCAACAAACCTACTTTAAACAGAAAACTCTGGCTTTTTTTGATTCTTGTCCACTGAAATCAGTTTGTGATCCAAAACTGAAACTAATTGTTCATTGATGAGTATCTGTTTCCAAAGCCTTTCTCTCCATTGTCAAGGTGATTCTAAACAATGTCATTGTTTAACTGTTAGTCATAAGTAATTCTTCTTTTGTCAATCTTCTGACCTAAAGATCAAATAGGGTCACTGAAATTTATTTGAATTTTCTTATCTAATAATAACCTGTTTAAAATTCAATGTCTAAGCATGACCTGGCCACCTTTGGCTGGAGAGAGCAGGACAATTTAGAGGATGATTTGTCTGACCTCTCTTAAGTACCTGTCTTAAGATAAGATGAATTTCCTTCTGGATGAAGGACTTCGAAATGAACCTAGGGAGTTCAAGTGTTAATCCTGTAGGATTAAGACACCAAAGGTTTAGATACCTGAGCAAGGGCAAAGGAACCTCACTGACAATGAATACTAAAAGGTACCTCTTAATGAACTCAGGGAGGTTCTATTTTGTATTTTCCATTGTGCACTTGCTGTAGATTTATATGCAGTTGTAGATTTGGAAGAAACAAAATCTTTTTTTTAAGAGAAATTCATAAATTTGTAAACTGATCATTGAGCAAATATGCATAGCTTATTTAGCTTATTGTAGATGCCTAGCAGAGCAGAAATACAGTGACATTTTTATTTTTATAAAATCTAATTTTTTTATATCTCTGAGGAATTTTTATTTCCTAAATAGGAGAAATCTCTAATTAGGTGACCTCCTCGCATCACTAACAGAGGTTTAAAGAGTAGAGGTTTAAATAAGACACTTTCAATTCCAATAGCTGTCCCTTGACTTGTTTTGCTGGCTGTCTTTGGCAGCTGCGTACAGAGATGGAAGAAGAGAAAAGGCAGGCTGTAAATAAAGCTGTGGCCAACGCACAAGGAGAGATGGACAGAAAATGTAAGCAGGTAAAGGAGAAGTGCAAAGAAGAATTTTTAGAAGAAATTAAGAAACTAGCAGGCCAGCACAAGCAACTGATTTCCCAGACCAAGAAGAAGCAGTGGGTAAGTGTCTAAAATTTATCATGAGTAAGTGGAAATGTATAATGCATCCTGCAGGCCAGTTGAAGGGGATTTCTTCCTTGCTTTTAACTGCACTGCTCTTTCACTGCTCTTTCAGCATTAAGGCTTTCTCCTTCATATTACTGTTTCAAATTTTATCCAAATTTCAACTTGGTATTCTGATTATTTTCCATCTTAATTTGTTAGTGCTAACAGCAACATCTTCTTGAGTCCAATCAGATCTTAGTATCAAAAATATTTTTTTTCTAAATGCTGTTTTACTCCATAGAAGAAGTGTTTTGCATTATGTTCATACTCCTTTGATCTTGAGACCTCAGAGGGTACAGTATCTGGCTGCATCAATTTGTATTCCCCTGCTAATAAGGCTGTTAGTGATATCCTTTTGGCCTTTTCCTCTCCTTGCTTTTTCTACAGCTCTTTTATACTCTTTTGTATTTAAGACATGACATTCCGAAATGCATTCCTCTCCCTTGCTCAGTCCATAAGTGCAAATCTGCAGCATCAACTACGAAAGCCATGTTGCTCTGCCCTTTAGAAACATGAAAATAGACATCTAACTTACTGTTCTATAACACGCCACAAACTTTTCCCTGGTTTCATTTAGATTGTGGCTCATGTTTTCTCAGGCTGGAAGTGTGTTCTCCCACATGGCTGTACAGCACCTAGCCAAACACTGCAAGTACCATAAACTGTGCTGCTTGCCAGGAGCAGAGTGCAGGTGGAAACCACTCCGCTCAGGAGCGGGAACCTGGGACACACACACACAAACTCTGCTATTTTTTGCTAATTTTCACAGAACAGGGGAGGGAAAGCCATCATTCAGGAAGTCACACAGCATTGTGACAGCTGTCTGTAACACACAGAGGGGTGGGCACAGGATTGTAGCACTGCTGGGGCTGGGAAGGAGCAGGAGCCTCCAGGAGATTGCACGAGCTGAGGGACAGCCAGTCCTGCCACCCCCCTGCAGCCCCGTTTGCCTTCTGCTATGAAGGGCTTCTTTGCTGCTGCTCAGCCTCATTAGTCCCTGTGCTTACATGAAACGATGGTCCCTGCAGGGAAAACTCTGCTCTGGAGAAGAGTGGAAAAAATACTCAGGCGAGACAGTTGGTTGCTGACTATCACAGTTATGAGTTTGGTTTTTTGAAAGAGAAGAATTACTTCAAATGCCATAGCTCCTGTACAGTCTTTATTTCTGTTCCTCACAGAGATTTTACTGTGGGTGTTATGATGGTGCAGTGCTTGGGTCTCTGTCAATAAGAGGATTCCTCCCTGTCTACCTGTCTGTGCACACCAGATAAGTTATTTATGACTCTGACTTGATCAAGTCCCTGTGTTCAGTGTGTCACCAGCTGCTGGTGCCTGTGTGCCTGTGCTCGCCTGTGACACTGGAGAGGGAAATGGAATTGCCTTTGCCCACTATAGAATACATCAAACTAGCTCCGTTCTGTCACAAGTGAAGAGCACACATGTGAACCATTGTCACCATTCCACTGACATGCAGTAACTCAGGCACAGTAACTTGATTGTGAGACTGGACTCTTAGCTCTAGCTGCTTTTTGGTGGTTTTGAAGGCAGAATTTTTGAAACAGACTGACTGGACTTTTATCTACTCCAGTGTGCCTTTACCATATCCTTCAGATTAATCAGAGAGTGCCCTGGTACCACATCACTGAATTTATTAACGAGGGCATAAAGCCCCTCTACTGAGCAAAACAATCAAAAGATAGAAAGAGTATTTGACAGTCTTGCCTGTTTCTGTTGCCTCGAACTATCTGTCAGTCACCACCCTAAATGAAGGCATCATGCAGGCAGCTGGTTTGCATGTGGCAGGAGAGGGAGGGTCAGGATAAACACCTCTGCATTCAAGCTGATGGATCTGCCTGCCAACACACAGCCCCAGGCAGCTGGACTTGGTCCAATTACACAACTCCCCAGTGATTCTTCCTTCAGTGGTACTAATGACAGTCCCTGGTGTGTAGTACTGCACTTGTATGCTGCTATTGTAATGACACCTCCTTACCAAAATCTCATGTAATTAACACACATACTAAATGAGTTTTGGTGACTTTGCTTTTTAATTAGGAGCAGAGACCTCTGGTTTTGTGTAATGCTGATGTCTAGGCTTGGGAATTCACCTGCTATTATTCACACTGTATTTGTCTTTTTCTCATACCTAAAAAAAAGTCCAGTTGGGATGAAGGGATCATTTTGCTGGTGGTGTACAGGGACATTCAGATGTGCTTCCAGCCCGCAGGAGACTAATGCATAGTTAAAGAATAACAGTTCCTCTTTCTCCAGCTGGTCACAGTCCCCTTGGCTTAGCCCAATTTCATTTTTATACCTCCAGAAAATCTGGGTTTTATACAGATACCTCAAGTAAATAGCAAACAAAAGGAAGAAATGTAAAGGCAGGAATAACAATAATGAGATTATGCAGCTCAATGGCCTCCAGAGCGCAGGCTGGAGTGCTGGTCTTGACAATGTTTCTGTTTCAGCTTCTCCAAGTTCTTATATTTACGTATAAGCCTCATTTAAATTGGTGCAGAGGTAATTTCTATAGATTTTCAATTTTTTTTTTCAAATTTATTTACGCATATATTTATTTTAACTTGTAACAGGTGGTCTTTAAGTGAATGGGCATTGTCTGTGATGTGTACTGTCTAAAACAAAACCCCAAGTGATTGATAACATTTAGAAAGAGGAAAATACAAAGAAAAGAGGACGCCTGAGGCCAGCTGGCATTTTGCCTTCAGTGCCACATGTGCTGGTACCAGCACAGATGACACTGTTTTCCTTTTGTAAATGGAGATTTCCATCCCACACTTATGGCCAGCATATGTAAAGGGAAGCGCAGGACCCACAGATCAGTTGTCCTCTCCTGTCACAGCATTTTTTGATCTCTCCAAGCCAGCAGATGTGAATTTGTTCTCTGGGCTGAGGCCTGTGCTGTACACAATGGAGAGACACAGCTGTTCCCTGCACCTTTTCAGCAGATGATCCTAATAGCTCCCGCAGGCTTGTGGGCAGCCAGCAAACATGGAAAACCAGGAAAACAGCTCTCGAGAGGACACTTGTTTGCAGACATTTTTACAAATAAACTTCCCAGGACCTAATTATGAAAAGAATATGGAGAGGTTCCCTTCTCACACAGCTAGGACAGTCCCTGCTGATGTAAATAAATGGTTATCAGTTTAGCCAATGTAAATGTTGGCTTTTCTTGGACCTGCCTTTCAGTAGTGTGGGTTGTTGTGGTTTTTCTTTTGAGGCTGTTGGGTTTGTTTTCTTTGTAATTCCCTGTTTTATTAGCAAAGCTGTAGCTAGACAGGACATAGAAAGTATATTGTGTGTTATTCTGTGGTTTGATAGCAGCCTGCACAGACTGTGTGACATCCCTCCCCCTGTTCCTCATCACGCAATGAGCATTTCAGACTGGATTCCTAAGGATACTTACTGATTTTGAGAGACCAAATTCCAAAAGACAAATCTGAGGTTGTTAGAAGCTGGCTCTCCAAGATGCAGAAGTATAAAAGGTACCTTTAGCAGCAATGCCACCTTACTTTATAGAATTTTGTCAAAATGACAGTTAATGCTTTTGCAGCACTCCGTCAAGAGGCATAAACCCACCTGAAGACAGGGCACACACACTGCCTGTGTGGGTGCTGTACCTCCTTGATGGCCACCTGTAGTGCTGACCACCACGTTGCATTCCCTTTCTTAGTTCCTCAGAGGCCTCAGGGTTATTTTCCAAGTAGCTCTTCCAGCTACCAGAAAGCTGTGGGCCTTCTGTGTGTTCCGAGGTAGAAATCATCTTTGCTGCAGCTTTCCCTAGAACTAAGTAAATCTGCATGAATCATGGGCTGTGCAGCATCTTTCTTTCAGGAGTTTTGTGCAGTCCTAGCATGACAAAGGGCACGAGCCCAGGTAGCCAATCTGTGTACAACAGGCCTTCTTGGGTTTATGTAAGACTTGGAGGAAAAAACACTTTCTCGATCTGCTCAGTAGCACTGATGTAGCACAAGGTTTTCCCTTCAGGAGGTGGCAGTGCTGCCTGGCAGTCTGCAAACCCCGGTGACAGCAGCCTCCTTGCAGGCTGACCCCAGATAGGTTATAACAAACCAGTAATTCTTGACTCCTGGAATGTTATTGTTGTGACTTTTGAGATTTTCTAGACCAAAAGGATCTTCCCCAGCAACTTCTGGACAGGTCAGGCTTATAAAGAAACCTCAGAAACACCAGTTTTCCAGCCTGTGTAGAGCCTGTTCACACCAGCAGTGCCTGTTGATTTATTGTAGCTTTTGAGACATAGATCAGGGTGCTGTTACACGAATGTAGGGTCAAAGAGGTTCCTGTGCTATGTGGCTGAAAAATGTCAGTCCACCATTCTGAGAGATGAGTTTTCTTAAGTGAGAGATGATTTTTTGAAAAGCAAGAATCCAGACTCTGGAAAATAGGAAAGCATTGTGCGGATTTGCTGAAGATTGCTGCTTCACTCAGCATGTGTGAAAAATGCCCTCACGTGCTGGTGTGTGCAGGGATGGGGGAATGCTGGTGAGCTGGTGAGGAGGGATCCTGCCAGGGGGATAATCCCATCTCGTTTGTTCTCCCCAGTGCTACAACTGTGAAGAGGAGGCCATGTACCACTGCTGCTGGAACACTTCCTACTGCTCCATCAAGTGTCAGCAGGAGCACTGGCATGCCGAACACAAACGTACCTGCCGCAGGAAAAGATGAAAGAGTTACTCCTCCCCTAGAGCACCACCCCGATGATTGCTATTCTCAGACACAGCGGTTTTTGTTTCCAAGAAAAGCCAAAATTGTTTAGAATTTGCTTCCCATTTTGCACCAGCCTTTAAACACTTTTCGTAAAAGAAATTTTGCACAGTAATTTCAGTCTTCTGTTAAAAACGCTCCTCCAAAATTTTGTCAGCAAAATAAATTGAACATCTGTGGGAGCAGGTTACTTCAAATAATTTTAAACTAGAGGATTTGTTGCATTTTCAGCAAATTTTAAGACATTTTTAGGTTTTACAGAGATTTTAATCTTTAAAAACAGCAGATCTAAAAACAAAAAAAAGATGCAAGTTTAACAAAAGGAACATTTGAAAACTAGATCTGAATGTAAGAAGTACAGAACTGTTTCAGAAAAACGAAGCATACTACCTTGATGTAACATTTATTTCTTAACCTTGTTGAGCTGGTTTTGTTCAGCTTAATTTTACTGTTTAAAGGCATTATCTATTGGTTATACCAGTGGGTACATGATTGAATTTAGGGAACAGGGTTGACACAGCAGGTGCTAGTCCTGCGTATTTTTTCTTAAATATTTCCCAACTGTGTTTTATTTTCATTATTTCTTTTCAATATATAACTTTTATAACAAAATATTAGCTTTGATCTTGTAGTTTAAAATCACAGGGAACTGGGGTAATCTTTTACTGAGCTGGATCTTAGAGAAAAATGAATATTTAAATTTTGAAGTTTGCACATTTCGTCTTTGTTCTAACATGAGTGCTTGTAACAAGAATAAGAAAAGCCAAAAAAACCCAAACAAACAAACAAAAAAACCCAACTTCCTTTATTCATACTCGGAATTTTGAGGCATACAAATTACTTTTTTGCGCCCCCCCCTTCAGCCTCCCCAATTCAACGTCATTTGACCACCTCTGATCTGGTGTCACCTGGTCCATTGTAACTTGATAATAAAAGGAGAAAAAGCACTTAAGTTTCACAGAAGCCGTTATGTTTGTAGTAATGGGTCATTGCCTAATAATGAGCTCCATCACTGTACTCAGAATGAAGAATAATGCATGTTAATTTTCTTGTATTAAAGATGCCGTGATTTGTAAAAAGTCTGTATTTTGCGGAATGTCTGGATTAAGAAGCATTACCAATAGGAATGGATCGATAGTTGAAAAATTATTTTCTTTTTCTTTGTTTTATATATAGATATATGAATTGCATCCATGTTCAGAGACAATTTTTTAAATAGATGTAAAGCTTACTTAAATAGCTTTTCTTTTAAAGTGTCTCCACATTTTAGTTTCTTTCGAAGATTGGTCTTAGACTGAGTCATATGCCCATTAATCATCCAGCTATTTTTTGAGAAGTTAGAGGAATAATTTGTAAATATTTATTTAGATCTTTGATATTTATTGAAAGCAATTACATGATGGAACGATGGAAGCTGAAGAATCAGGAGGAAAGCCTTTTAAAAAGTTTTCTCTAGGATTTGTCAGGGTCATTGTAAAGACAAAAATATAACTAAGACTTCTGTGAACTACCACTGAAATCCTGACCTTTTTTACTTACAGTGGTGATATAAGTTAATTGACTAGATACTGCCAAATAATGCCCAATATGTTGCAGAAATTAAGTGGTAAGCTGATTGGAAAAAATAGTAAGTAGATGGTAACTTGTATTACCACAGCTACATTATTGCCTGATAAATGTGTAATTAACTTTTGTCGCCTCTGTGTTGTGACTGTAAAACACTTCACAACTAAAAATCAATCTTGTTCGATTACTTTACGAGTTCCAAAACTTCGATCCACCCCTATGAAAGCAAGTTATTGTGAAAATATTTTTGGTGTAAAATCATTCCAGAATATGTAATATTTAACTGATAGCTGCATGAAAGTAAGATTCGTGTTACTTTGGCTTTTTTGTCTCTGTTGACACGGTTGCACATTTCCAAGTTACTACAGCGTGAAAACTGTGTGTTTTAAAGAAAAAAAACAAAACAAAAAAAAAAAATTGTGGCCTGGTTTTGTATAAGTTTTAGGTAAAATTACAATTGATTGTTTTAGGAATCATGATTTAAAATTAATTTTTCTGCAAATCATAAAGCTATATTAAAGTGTTGAGCTTAGCCACTATGCACATTGTAATTATTCATTGTGGCTGTCCAGTTTATGATGCATTCTGGCATTTTGTAAGCTGCTCTGACTAGCAATATATAGAGTCATTTAATGTGTTAACATTGGTTAATAAATGTATTTAAAAAAAAGCCTCACTGAAAGTATCTGTGTTGATTTTGGCTCGTTGTCCTCACATCCTGGGGTGGGCCGGCATGAGGCTGCTGTTGGTGCTTGTCCTGACCAAGGGAGAGCGGGGCTGTGCATGGGGAGCTGGGCCTGAACTCCCGGGAACCTCGTTCCTGACTCGAGGGGAGCCGGCAGGGCCATGGAAGGGCTTCAGCATTTAACACGGCTCTCGGCACCAACAGGGAATCTTTTCAGCCCGTGCAGGGCCAGCAGCCCCCGGGGGTTGCACCCATCAAGTCCTGGTTTTAAAGGCAGATCCTGCCCCGGCAGCTGCCAGGCCGGGTCTCAGCCCTACCTCGCCCTGTGCTTCCCCTCACCAGAGGCTCCACTCTGCCTCCATCCTCACCCGCTCACCAACCCTGAGCCTGCGCCTGTCGTGTGTTTTACCACTGAAGTAATTCCCTCTGGAGGAGCTGCATCAGCGCAGCTTCACCTGAGTGCAGCAGGGTTTCTCCTGCCGAGCGCTGAGCAGCTCAGTCCCTCACTCGCTTGTGAAGCCACCACTTGCTGCCAGTGAGGTGCCCGAGGGAGCCGAGGGCCCACGGAGCACATCCTACGGCCACTCAAGAGAAAGGGCCACGTGGGGACAAGCCAAAGGCAGAGTGGGTCATCCTGGAGCTCCACTGGGACTTCAGCGCTGCAGGAGGGACACTCTGGGAGTTGGTTTCAGTGCAGCAATTAAGACCTTCCCTATGGAAATTAAGACCTGGAAAGACCTGCAAGTCCTAAGGGGTCCCTCAAAGTCTCTTTTATTATTTCACAATCCAAACAGTTCTGTTTTTACATGAGCCAAATTTTATTCCTTCATCTTGATGAAACTCAATTAAATGTCAACAGCCAGCATAGTGAATCATATAAGCTGGTAAAGCAGGATCAGGAATAAGCAGCATCTCCCTTCAGCTCCCCTCCCAGGGCATTCCCCCTTTTTGATGACTGCAGTCATTCTCCAAGCTTAACAGTGCTCACCAGCACTCCAATGGCAGAAATCCCCAGTGCAAACGCTCCTCCATTCCCCTCCCCATGTGCATTTGCCAGTTCAGGTGGCAGCAGTGGGGCCAGGATCGGGATCAAACACATCTTTGGACGTGCCAAGGCAGCCTCCCACCTGCATCGTGTAACATGGATTGTCTGACCTGCTGTACTCCATCACTGTCCCACACTGGGCCCTGTCACTGCTGACTGGCAGAGCAGAGGAGGAGAATTGTCCTTGCACTGCCCCTACTCTGCAAGTTTCCTTCCATCAGGAATCTCAGGGTGAGTGGGGGTTTCTCTGAGTTCCTGCAGCATCACTCCTACTCCTAGAGTATCAGTCTTAAAGACTTAAACATTTTATTGTTGGCTTTTCCTATTATTAACATTATGTTGTTATTATGAATTAATTTATTTTTATTATTTTTAAAGTCTGACTATTCCTTTATTTTATTAAGGAGAAGCTGTGGTTTCTGCCTCCTGCTTCCTTTAGGTGGAGTGAGCTGCCCAGCTCATGGCTTGTTTGCCTTTCACAATCTTAAATGACCAAGTATGTGAAATATGTTTGGGATTTGTAAGTGGTAATTAGGGGCTACCCTGTCAATTTCAGTCTCCCTGAGTGAGAGTACATATGTGATCTGTGCATATGCTTCTCAAATGCTTTCATAAATCAAATTGAGGGGGGTATCTAAACCAGAGAGGCCCTTCTCATGTTGTTTCATGTTAAGGAAATGCAATTGCAAGCAGAAAGATCCATCAATTTGTGAGAATACTAGAATATTGTTGGGGTTAAGTGGGAAATTATTATCGGTAATGTAAAAGGAATAAAACTAACTATCTTGGACCTTCCAAACCCTGTATTTTATCCTAATAAAATCTATTTCCAGGTGTCAAAAGGGTCAAAAGTATGATAGGCTCTGAGTAATGCTCTTTGTAAAAGAAATTCCGCTTACTAGGGGTTCAAAATTGTAAAATCAGAAAAAAAAAGAGAACCAAGAGAAAATTAACTCTAAATTGTCCCTCTTGCTCCCCAGGAGCTCTCCAGCCCCTTGACCCTGGAGCCACTAGTGAGGTATGGAAGGGATGTTTCATCCCTTCAGGGATGGCAAACGGCAATGAAGAAGCTGAAATTAAGCGCAGCATCTACTTTGTAGATAATTTGTACATAGAAGAGGACAGATAATTGAAGATTATTCAAAAGAAATGCCAAGAGAGCGAGAACACTCCATGCTAAAAGGCAGAGTGATGTGTTTGTTTACAAAGCCACCGGCCAGTTGCTGTAAACTCCCTCAGTGAAAACTAAGCTGGCGTGAAGCTTCAATGGAAATAGGATTTACCCTAGAGAGATACCTAAAAATAAACTGAGTTCTGCATCAGAAGATGCTGTGAATCTGGTTACACAAAATGCTTTACTAGTGTTTGGAAAATGACTTCTGCAGCAGAAAATAATGTTTATTAATAAAGCCAGAGCACTTTAATTTTTAACTACTGCATTAGCAGGAAATGTATCTTTGGCAAACAGCCACTGTAGGTGGCTTGGGGCCCCACTTGCTGCAACATTCCAGCTCTGCCTCTCCCCTGCTCATGCTCCCTTGGGAGCTGTGAGAGCCAGCTCTGCACTGGGCCAGTTTTGAGCCGTGATCCCACCAGGCTTGGCCACAGCAATGTGCTTTTGTCCCTTATAACAGACCCTTCAAGGTGAAAAATGGCTTCATTAAAAGTGAAAAGAGATTCGGCGCAGCAGCTCTTGGAGTCCATGTCACCAGGAAAGAGGGTTTTGCCTGGCATGGGCCACTCCTCTGTGCCTCAGCTGATTGGGGCATCCTTCTCACTGTCCTTGTTGGGAGGTGTAGGAGCTGTGTGGGTCAGCTGTGCCTGGGGAGGGAGCAGAATGAGGCCTCCAAACCCCAGGGCACGGGCAGGGAGATCCCCTGCTGCCGGCCCTGCAGCTCAGCCCTGCCAAGGAGCAGCAACACAGGCTCCTTCCCAAAGGAAAAGCACAGCCAGAAACTCTGCCATGCGTGGCTTATGTGCTGGAGAGAGAATTTCTTTGGCTGACACAACACTTGACTGACTGACAGAGCCTTTTCCTGTCTTTTCACAAGTCTGTAAAGACCACAAGGGCTGGAAAACCTTTTAGTTTTGCCCCAAAGAAACGCAAGATGCACAGTTCAGTCATGCAATTGCTTGTTCTGTTTTCCCACTGACGCTGGAGCTGGCAGCATTTTAACCCTGGGCTCCCCAGTGCCAGTGGCTGCCACAGCAGCTCCATGCTGGCCGAGCTGTTGGGAGTCGGCGCTGGATGCTGAGCTGGAGCCCAGCACTGCTCAACCCTTCCCACCAGTGGTGTTCCCACTGCCCCTCTCTGCCGAATTTGGGTAGGGACAATGCTGCACTTGCAAGAAAAGCCCCCAAGCCTTGGAGTCTCTTTCCTTCCCTCCAGTCAGTGGAGTGACATTGGGATTTCGGGGCCGGGAAGGAGAAGAGGAGGCAGCTCACACAGCAGGTCCCTGCTGCAGGGACTGGATCTGTCCTGAAGTGCCACAGACACTGAGAAAGCTCTGAGCCACCTCGGGCTTGTCCTGGTGCTGGAGCCTCCCTTTGAAAGCTATGGACAATTATAAGCAACAACTGCCACAGAGAGAGGCCCTGCAGCGAGAGAGCAGCAGGAGTTCAAGCTTAAGAGCCAGAGGCTTCCTAAGCTCCTCCTTAGCCTGGCACAGCCCAGACTGTCAACCTCTGCCTCTGGTACTACATCCACTCCCAGAGCCTTTCTCTTCAGCCCAAGGCTCATGGAAGTACACTCTCTGTACAGAATCATCTGCAGAGACAGAACCTATTTATGGGCTTCTAGTAACAGCTTGTTCAGAATTTGCCTTTTTTTCTCCTAACTGTGATCCTGCTCAGGACCTTCCTGGGCAGAGGGAGTGTTTCCACCTCTCCCAACTACTGCTATCACTATTCGGTGAAGAAAAGCAGCGTCTGGAATCCCACATCCCATTACAGACCTAATTATTATTATTCCTGTGGCCCAGCATTTCCAAATCAAAATGGGACTTTGCTACATCCCAAACTGACAGGTTGCATCCTGACTTTGTGTCTCTCCTGCAGATGAACTGGCTTTATGGTGCTGGAGAAATAAATGGTGCTGGTAGTTGTTAAGTGCAATGACAGCACACGTGCCTCATGCAGGCACAGTGAAATGCAGTCAGACCGGTTTGGCAGCAAGGCTATGGCCCTGTTAGGTGAGCCACTGGAAATAGGAGTTTTTAATGGACGATTTCATTTAAGAAAACATGAGGTTTGTTAGAAAATTTTCATAACTGAGTGATCTCTAACAGTAATTTTATTTTGGCCTAAAACAGCAGTTAAAAGCCTCTTGTACTGCAAAGACTTTGCTCCAAGATGAAAAAATTCCTCCCTCCTTTGAAGAAAAAAAAGAAAAATTACAGCTGAGACCACACTTCTTCTTTCTCTTTGCTAACCAAAGAGCTGTGAGAGAATAACTTAAACACTCCCCATTCATTTTTTGTGGCCCTACACTCTGGACTGGCAGGGTGGGCTGTGGATTTCCATGGTGGATGTTCAGTGTCTGCCAGAGGCAGCCAGAGGCATTTTCAGGCTGTCCAAGTCCATTCCTCCCCCTGCAGCAGCCAGCCCAGACTGAGCCACGCAGGGACCCTGCAAAGGCACACGAGGGTGTAGCTCCACCCCAGCTCGCAGCTACATGTGGTTAGGAGAGAGCGGGGTATGCAAAAAAAATCCTCCTGTGGATTTCAGGAAAGTATCCAAACCCAAACGTTTGGGAGAGGCATCCTAGAAATGCTAATGAGCACGTGTGGCTGCAATGGAAAGTTTAATTCCTTTGTCACTCCTCAGCCACTAATTTCCTTTGGGCAGTTGTTGGCTCAAATTCTCCTCTCCTGCTGCTCTGTGAATACTGGCTGTGCCATACTCCCATCCTGACCTGGCTTCATGGAAACATTAGTTTCTTCTTGCCTGCAGCTGCTTTTCCTACTCTTGTCTTCTCCCAGGGTTTCTGTTCTTCAGTCCTGCCACTTACCTGATACAGACCTGTTGTTTTTCAGTTTCCCAGACCCCTGGGGTTGGAATAAACTCTGTCGTTGCCTTGAAATGTCTGTCCTCCTACGTCCATATGCCTCCTCTCTTGAGTCTTACCCCAGAGCCCTTGGCTCAATTCAGCAGGGGTAGCTCACCCAAGCCTCCAGTCAGAACACAGGGCTAAGAGAAGTGAGGTGTGCCCCAGCATCTGGAGCTTCCTGATTGAAATGCACTCCCCTAGCTGAGAAAATTAAAATGCCGGCCCCTAAAATTGGGTGCCTGATGCCACTGTTAGATAGTCTCAACTGCTCGATCTTTACTTCCATATGCACAATCTTCTCTTTCCTGGCCTCCCCTTCTACACCAAATTCTCTTCCTAAAACTGCCCTTCATTTATGGCTTCCTCCACTGGTGTCTTATCCTGATAGCTCAGTACAGCTCTCCTCTTGGTGCCTCTCCTGGCATCTCCAAACCTTTCCCATGTGCTGCCAATCACACTTGGAAGCCACTCCCTGTGGAGATTCCTTTAGCTTTGTCCCCTCCTCCAGCCACCCTCCACATGCATCAATCCACCAAATCAGGAAATGAAAACAAGATCAGCTTTGTGCCTTTAACTGGCCATTGCTGTAGAATATTTTGCAATCATTTCAAAAAATTATTATTAGATGTGCTGTGGGCTCCCCAGGAAAAAGACTTTTGTGTGTGGGGGGGGATCATAGAGAATACAACAGTGCCTTGGCTTTGGAAAAATCTTGTTTGTGCAGACCAGAAAAAAGTAAAGAGCACTGACTTTGAGTGGCATGATGCAGCACGACCTGCTTAGTGAACTTGAGGGAATCTGAAATGCCATGCAGTTCCCTGTGTCAGGGTGATGCCAGAAGGTGCAGAGATGGTCTGATCCTGGTCTGCTGTGTAAGAAAGGGGGAGCTGCTGCTTCAGAGATGCTGATCTCAGCCAGGTGCAGCACAAATGAGGCAAAGCTTAGATGGTTTTTGTACCAGCTTTAAGGTGATACCCCTCAAAAGAGTCAAGAAAAACCATGAAAAGGAGAACCCTAAATCATAGTAAGGTGAGTGAGAGCTTTTGGGAATGTGAGCTGCCAAGTGGAGCACTCCAGATGTAAAAAACCCCCATACAATTGTTTTAAAAAAAACCAATATATTATTTTATATTTTATCCCCAAACAAAATGATTAATTTCTACTTTCACCATGTAGAATCTGGTTACTTTTTTCCTTTTTTCTTTTCAAATCTCAGTTTTAAAGCAAAAATTTCTTCCAAAAAAACAAAGCAACAAAAATCAGGGTTGGCTCTTACCCTGGGGACAGTGGGGTCCATCCCCCTTGGGATGACTCTTGTAGGCTGTACTTCTCCCCCACTGCCCATCCAGACAGAGCCCAGCCCAGCCCCCTCAAACCACGAGGGTGCCCAGGCAAGAGCCACAGCTGGATTTGCCTCTCCAGGGGTGCAGAGGGTTCTGTGGCCCAGCAGGTGACTGTGAGAAGCTGTGCTGGAGAAAGCTCAAAGCTCCCCCAAACTCAGCTTTGCTCACAAGGCGACTGGTGACAATCTGTTGTTGATCTCTGTGCATGCCCCTCCCTCAATAATAACAGTGCATAAAGCAAATCTTTGTGTTGAAAACCAGAAAAGGAAAGCCGTATGGTCTTTTATCTAACTTTTTCCCCAATTCTTACATTCTTAGTATCATGACAATGAATAAATTATGCTGTTCAAATTGTGCACGATTCTTCTAATCCTACACGGTTTTTTGTTGAGATTTCCCACCAGCGTTGCAGTGTTACAGACACCTTTTGCCAAAATTATTTTTAAATTGTGGATATGAAGTATTTTGACCTCTTAAAAACCCTAATCCCATTAACATAAAAATCAAACCCCTTTTTTCTTTAATGAAACAATTTGTAAAATTGAATCAGGAACTACTTGCTGTTCCGCCATCCTCTTCCTTCTGCCATCTCTAACTTGCCTTCTCATTCCCACAATTTTTGGATCTCTCTCTCTGCTCAGGGAAATTGTGGTTCCACAAAACTGCACCTACCTCTTGTGATGAGCAACCTGAAATCTGAGCCATCAGATGGGATTTTATACCCTGAATTTCTCAGACAGGCCTCCAAAGACATGAGGACTCATACCTTCTCATGTTCATGAGAATTTCACCGCTTGAAATCACATTTGGAAAATGAGAGCTGGGGCCAAACTTCTTTTCCGGAGACACTGCTGCTCAGCAGCTGGGAGCCAGCTCTGAAATCAAGGTCTTTTTGGAAAAGGCCAATGGAAACGGGCACATCACATTTCCAAGAGGGATCATCTGGCCACCCAAGGTTACTGAATTGATAGGGAGGTTCTAGCCCCACATGTGAGTGACCAAGCAGTAACCTGTAGATTTCCACTGGCAGAAAGCTCCATCAGAGCTGTAACACCGGGATCAGCAACTTCCTTAGGTGACTGATTAGCAGCATGTCAGTAGCAAGACCTTGCAACAAAAGTGATAAGGGACAAATCTTAGGAGTTTTACAGTACTAATGCTTGTTATTGCTTCTCACAAAATGTTACCAAGCTTACAATAATCTTTACACTTTCAGCAAAAATGTGAACATTATATTTGAATATATTAAAAAGAATTAAAAAAACATTTCACAAAAAACATTTGTTGCCATATGAAAGTCTTTCAGCAATAAATGCCCACACCAGTATTTAAACATTGTTAAAAGTATAATGATTTGTACTAATAAATTATGCAACAAGAGAGGTAAACAAAATAAAATTACAGTATAGCTCTCCATGTTCCTCCACTGAGCATCCGCAGCTCTCGGAAGCTCCATTTTAGATGACTAATTAAGAAACTGATATTTTCAGAGCAACAAAAATAAAAGCTTTTATTTGTTCATTTGAATATAAAACAGGCGTTATCACAGATGTACAAAGCGTACTGGTGGTTTAACATACAAGAAGGTTGCTGTCCTTTGCACATAAAAATTTTTGTTTGAATCTGTGATTGGCTGAGTTACATGAATTTCTCTAACCAGTCACCACACTCTATGAAATAACGCTGCTAACATTCAACTGATAAAAGGGACAGTCTTCCCTTGGGTAAAGTGTCAAGCAGGATTAAATATATATAATAAACAAGCACCATGAGGAATCTGCTCCTGTTTGATTAGTTTTGTGTTTAAATGTTCATTGTGTACCCTCTCTTTTTGTGCATGTGCATCGAGTTGATTACATGGTTTTGTCTGACTCCAAAAGCACAAGGTCACAAGACAAACATTTTATACATTCTCATGAATGGTTTATCTACAGTACAGTTTCTAATACAGAACAATCCTTCTTTATTGCTCAGTCTGATGGTGCTTAAATGTTTCCTTCCTTTTGCTTGCACAACAAAACCAGAAATTCAGTTTATCATTTCTCTTAACTCAGGATTTAACAACCACAGATGACAGGTTGCAGAAGAGAGCTGTTATTAACTGCGTTTCACAACTGCATTGCAGTTCTTTTATTCTCTACAAATGCAAAGTTGACTTCGTGAAGGTTAAAGTGATGCTTTGAACGACAGCAAGATTTGTTTTGCAGTACTGAGATCAGCGATAGCAGGACTTCACAAGTTAGTTCACACACTGCAATTATGTTTGTAATCAATCAACATCTTGTCTGAAACCTTACAACAACTTGCCATTAAGAACAGATTTTATTCTTTTTAGGGAGCAGAAAATGAATTTGACAAAGTATGGGATTGGTCTGCAGAGCATGAATAGGGCTATTCACAGGACAGTGAGGGCGGAAAAGATGGTCTGAAAGAAAACGCGTCTGACGTGGCGAGATGCTCTGTACTGTACATGCAGACTAAAACGTCCCTACCTTTTAAAAAGATTTTTAACACCCAGCATCGAGACTCCCTTATACGTGATATAAACATGATAACATTTGCCCTGCAACAATCTTAGTCATGCATATCCGGTAATGAGAGCCAGCACATGAACGTCATTTGGGACAAATAAGAAAAGCATTCTTGGACTGCAGCTGGTAAATCCCACTCTTGATCACAAACAGGTCAATTCAGTTACAACCACATGAAGGAAGGGGGAAGGTTTTAAAAAAGGGGGCACGGGGGACAGGGAAGACAACAGAACTGGGGAATCAAACCCCTCTTTTCTCCAAAGGTAGTAAAATGAAGGCAGCTGTGATGCATGTTTTTCTACTCTTCTCCCGTGATGGCCTCAGGCTGGAGACCACGGGACTCCTCCGTTCCTTAACCAGGCAGATGGGTTCCTCTGATGTTTCAATGTGTTTAGGGACTAGTTAGCAGATGCACGATCCGTGCCAAAGGGTGGTAGTGACTGTACGCTCCTCTCCGTTAAGGAATAAATTAAAGACCATCAAAACAATCGTTTCCTGTAAATGTAAACTGGATGCGTTGGCCACCGAGCTATGTGTCCTAGCTGAGAGGCAAATTGATAACTCTGTGCAAAAAACCCCAAAACTTTTCCTTATAGCAGTAAAAACACCAACTAAAACAATGAAAAAAATTGTGCAACAAAGTTCTGCAGCTAGACAACAGTGCTATTCCTCAACCTGCCTTTTCTAAGTCTAACAAGTGTATGCACATGCCAGCACGAATATTTATTGTTGCCTCCATGGCAAAGAAAAGAAAATTATTGTAGTGCATTTTTAGTCTTAAACTCATTCACTGCCTTAAAGGCAGCAATAATTCCACTTGCTGGTATCTAGAGGATTCTTTTTGACAGGGATACTTAGCAATCCAGGATTGCTTTTTTTCTTTTTCCAAAAAATTTGTGAGTAACATTTGATTATCTACAGTGGGAGACACCATGCAAGTGACAAGTACTGCATTTTAAACTTTAAAATCTTTTGTCATTAGTGAATTTATATTTCATATATATATATTTGATGTGATACTATCCACTCAAGATAATACAACACTTTGTTTTTATATTAGCAAACATTTCAAGAGTTTAATATTCTTGAATGTTTCTTCTCTTTTATACTTCTAAAGAGATCAAAATAAATTAAACGTTTTGTACATAATTACAGAAGAAGTAGTTAACTTATTTTATCTTTTTAGTTTAGTACAAAGATATTTGCAAGCTCATTGCCGAAATACACCTTATTTATAAATTTCTTCCATTCTAACGCTAACAGCAAAGGCTCTTTGGCCTTTGGGCTTTCAGCATCTCTGACAGAAAGCTGCAAGATTTCTAATTGAAAGGTGCTACTTTGGGTTTTCTCCTCGTACCACTACATAGTTTCCTAAGATGTGGGATCTAAAATGGCTTAAGTTAGTAATGGATCTGTATTCATCAGCTTTTTATGATATATTAAAACAAATGAAGGAAACAATTATTTGTATTAGTATGCAAATTGTTTTAAAAGAATCCATTTGGAGGGTAGAATTAAAAAAAATCTACTTCAGCTTACTTAATGTAAAATACAAAGCCACATTTACTCAAAAAGCAGTATTGTCCAATAAGCAAAAAAAAAATTTAAAATGGGCTTTTCCAACACACTGAAGGGCCTTACCCCATAGTCCTTCTTTTCTAAAATTTAGTGGTAAAAGAAAACATTTCACATTTTATTTCCTGCCAATCGTGACTGCTTTGAAAAGTCGTAATAGAAACAGTTCCATTCTGATGAGTGTCAGCATCTTATCTGCACACTTTTTTAGTGGACACAAAAAAATTTTATACATCTATAGTAAAGTCCATGGAAGCTTTAAGGTACAAGACTACATGTTGTAGGCCACATAGATGGGATCTAGCTGGTCTGCCAAAAATCCATCTCGTAGGTGCATACGTTGTTTCTCTCCACGGGAGTTGATAGGAATTACACCAATGTCCACAACCACCACCACCCCTACAATCAGATAGTGTTCCTCCAGGACCACGTTGGTGACCAAAGGAACAAGGTCCAAAGCTTCTTGCTCAGATCCATCCAGCTCAACTACAACGACCAATAAATTTGTCCAGGTAAACACCGCACTGGAATGAAAGAAAAAATAATATTAGTGGTGGGAGTTTTTTACCCATTTCATTTTTTATCCTTTTTCTTGCACCTTGGTTACCTTTTCTTGGAGCTCCTTGGGCTTGTTCAATGTGCTCAGCAAAAGTGTGAGCAGCAAGAGAGAACACACTGCAGGCAAGGGCAGAACAGCCCCATGAGCTCTCTCTTTAATACTGCTGCAATTTTAAGCATTAGGCTGAGCTTCACAGAAACTTGCCTGTCATGTAAGGAGGTAGTAAGACAGCATGTGGCTCCCTCTGAAGCCAGGGAAGTGCCACGGCTCTGCTGTGTTCATGGGGTGATGTGTGTGGAGGCGTCTTCTCTGGGGTTTTTTGAAGAGCAGCCCAGAAAACCAAGGAGGTTAAGAGAGGAGGCACTGAGAAGAACAGCAGGAGCATAGGCTGAGCTGGAAGATCTGCGGGATAATCCCTGCTAGTGAAGGGCTGTGGAGCCCTGGGAAGGCACATGGCACAGTGCAGGCAGGCAGGGGTGCCCGGGGAGGGGCCATCCGAAAGAAACCTGCTCGGCAGACACAGCTACACGCCTTTGGGAATGTGCTGGCTGCTGTCCAGGCAGGGCAGAGCTCAGCACAAAAAAGCTGCAATTCTTCTGGACCAATTGATTTCCACAGAAATAAGGCTGTGTCTCCATCTGTTTTATTTTGGCTGTTTTATTTCTGTTGGGTTTGAGGGGACAGGAGCTGTAACATTCCTGATTAACGGTTGAGACGGTCAAGGGAACAACATTATCCCCAGTATCTCCTCTTTGCTAAAAGAACTTTGTAAGACCCCAAAGTTTTGGTTAAGCCCTCGAGCCAAAACAGATAAATTTTGGGTTCTTCCATGTGGGACTGTTTCTGGCTAAGGATATTTATCCTTCCAAATATGGAGGATAGGAGGGTATCAAAGTCTGGCGTATGCTTCCATCCAGAGTAGTTTTACAGCTTCCCTCCATCCTCCTCCTCACATCTCCAGTGTCTCCAAAGACTCTTGCATCTCATGGGAGGTCAGCACAGCTAAGCCACAAAGAGCAGTCTCATTCTTCCTTGCAGGTGTTCAAGATGCTTCTTCCTCTAACTTATTCCACAGAATAAATAAAAATATTCTACAAATGTAAGCCATACATCAAGGCCTGTACTTTACTCGCCTTTACCTCATAAAATCAGGAGATAACTTCCCAGAACTGTCTTGAGCATAAGCATCTGAAAGTCAGAATATATTATGTACATAAGCCATCTTCAAAAAGCGCTTCTTACCCTAAGGTCAATGCTTGATTGAGACAAAAGTGCACTGTTTTAGCCTACTAAGACAGTTCTGAGAATCCATGTACTGTGGAAACATATCTTACTTTGCCCAAAAATTCGCTATGAAAATGTGCTCTACATTGATGCTTGACAGAATGGATTTTAGAAGAAAAGTACTTAAAAAAAAAAAAATTTCAGATCCTGCCAAAGTACTATTTGAATTCTTATGTGCTTATTGATCTGGAAAACTAATGAGCAGCCAAAGTAAGGCTGAGAAGGCCCCTTTTGACTTAGTACTGCTGTGAAATGAATTTTCATTTGTAATTATGTTTTCACAAACCTTCTACTAAGTTCTGATTGATGCTGAATATTAACAAAGCGAAGTATCAGTCTGCACAGGTGATCATCTCCAGAGAGGTCCTGGAATTTTTAAATTTTTATCGACTGCTGTACAAACATCTAAATTAGTATTATATATATTTTAACCAAAAAAACCTGGATAGGTTTCATTGAAATGTAAGTTAGCACTTGAAACCATGCCTGGAAACTACTGTTAGCTTGTTACTTGGGAAAGCAATTAATAGCAAAATTCAGGAGCAAGTCCCTAAAACATGGCTTAGAATAAATTAGTTTGTCTGAGTTCAGAAAACTGATTCCCACAACTTTCATGAAGTTTCTATTAAGTCCTAAAATCAGTGACACTTCCAAGAGGCTTCAATTTAATTTAAAACTCATTTCATATGTCACGGTTCTAACTCACTGGTGACCACTGGAAGTAAAAGGAGATATTGCTCTTTATGTTCTTACTAGTTGAGATGAAGATACATTAGCCAGTGTGTATCTCTTATGCATACATCAACTTTCTAGCCCTGATGAATAAAAAAACTCAAACCAAAAAACTGCGGACCAGGAAGGCTGCCCTTTCCTTAAGAAATAATTGAGTCACAATAATCAAGTCACACCCAATAGATGCAAAACAGTCAATGCACTGAGCTGGGAATGGCCCCTCCTGCTGCTTCCGTGTCACCAAATGCTACAGGAAAAACAAGGAAGTTGTCAAAACACCTCCAGGGAAAGAAGCTCCTAATTGTTTTCTTCTCCAAATATCTTGTGTAGCTTTGTGTATAAACCACTTCTAGGCAAATTCCAGGAAGCTCTGTTCTGTTCCTGCTTTGAGACTTTGACATTTAAATGAGTCAACCATGTGCTTTAATTAAGACACATACCTTGTTTTTCAATATATTTTGTGGTATTAGAAACACTTTCAAAATGCCTGGTGTGGGTTTACATCACAATAAAATCAGACTGTGCCACTCTTTCACTTGTTACATATTGAGACAGAGGAGGTCCAGATTTTATGCTAAAATTTCTTAAGAGACAAGAATAATTTTAGATGACCTTTCAGATCTGATCCTCAATGACAGAAGCTGCCCAGCAGGATCACATATCAGTCAACAAATCCCCCAGTCCTTCAATGGCGTCCAGTGTTACAAAATGAGCTGAGTTTCTCGGGGGCTGTTTTTACAGTCTATCAACTGGACATGCCCAGCACCTTCTGTGTGCAACAGGAATTGATGTAGTTAAATCCTTAATGGGGCATGGTAACCGAAACAAGAAAAGAGGCTCATGCCCCTGTCCACAGAAAGGGATATACAAATTATAAATTAAAAAAAATAGAGTTAGCGGGATATTATTTTGTCAAGGGATGTTTCACAAAGACAATAGGAAGGTCTCTAAGAGAAACTGAAAGAGAAGTTATGTGAGAGAAGTCAGGGACAGTCAGGACAAGGACTGTAAATGAAAACTCCATGATGGTTATTTGGCAGAGCATTGGTTAGGAAGAGGCTGGGAACTGTGAGCAAACCAGACACTGTCACTCTGAATAACTGTGTGTGCCTTTTCTGCAGGGACCACATCCGAGACACATCAAATTCATCAGCAATCTCTCTTTTTGAGGAAAAAACAGCCCTGAAATATTGGCCTGAAATATTGGCCTTTGTGCAAAGGGTAGCAACAGTACAGAATGTTTTCTGAATTCTCACTCCTGTGCCTTGTACACTATCACCCAACTACTGGGAAGAATGAAGGCACTGAGAATTATCTGCATGTACTTCTACCTTCTTGCAGAAATTCAGCAGCCTTTTTCCCTGGTTGTTCCAGCTTACCCCCAACCCTTTTTCAGTTGCCACTTTCTCACTCAGGATTTCCACGGCTGTGGAACAAAAAGGATCCTCAAAGTGCTCTCAGCAGCCTTGAAAGCAGGAACATAATTTAACCTTTTCTTGGTACTGAAACCCATTTCTGCAGTGTGTATGGCTACTTTATTCGCTGCCTGGGAGCTCATAATTTGAGGGGACATAAACCTCTGATAAACAGGTACTGCTGAACACATTGATTTATTAATCTATGGCCATCTTAGAGTAGAGCAGTCCTTAAACAGCTTCCTCTGAAAACTGCTGGTACTGGTCTGACACATTTTCAAGGGGAATTTCATGACATTCCTAAAGTGTTCATGCTGGTCTATATGAAGGCACAGAACCCAGCTCCCTGTGTAGTGTCTGTCTGGCACAAGACTGTACCAGCAGTGATGATGCTCTTGGAGGAGGCAATAAGGCAAAACCTCATTTACAGTCGGCCAAGCAACTAAATGCATTCATTTTAACTGATATTTAAGAAAAAAGCAAAGTCTGTTACTAGTTCAGCTGCTGTGCTTCATTCATTATTAAGCTTTCTGCTCGAGGCCACACCTCTGCAGCCAGGATTGAAAAGAAAAATGCACTAAATTGCTCTGGCTATTGTGACAGATTCATTTTACTTGAAAGGGGAATAGCTGAGCAGAGGTTGTATCAAAACAAAACAACTACCTGGCTGAGTATTCTGATGCAAGAATAATGAAAAGCAATTTGAGCTCATTGGCCTCAAGAAATGATTACCTGCTGTGTACATCTGAGGATGATACATTGATTAAGACAACATTGTTATTAACTCATTGATTTACTGCTTCAGTTTCCATTGTGACCTTGATTTGATCACTGCTTCATTTATTAATAACCAATTCAGAAAATAAGTGTGTTCACTAATAAAATGTATTAGTGTGTTCATTTATTTGAAATGTTTGCTTGCTTACTCCTTCCAAAAAAAAAAAAGAAAGAAAGAAAGAAAGAAACATACTGAACAAACTTATCAGAAATCAGTCCTTTCTGATTAAATCTGTTTGCGAAAAGTTTCATCCTAAGGACACATTGGCAGCTGGGTTATAAATCCTGTGACCATCCTGACAGGCCATTTCCTGGATCAATTGCAATATCCAAGGAAAAAACCCAGACATTATAGATATTTCAGCTTTTTATAAGGGCCCTGGTGTTATATAATCCTTACCATTCTGTGATGCTCTTGTGTGCTCTAATTACAGAGGTTTCAATATCGATCGGATGGTACCTCATCCCTCGCAATTCCATGGCTTCATCTAATGCACCCACCACATAAAGGGCATCATGGCGTTCTGGTGGTGGGGGGAAAAAAACAAGAAAGATTCTATTCTCCAGTACATTAAATTATAGAAATGTTCACATTAAGAATTAAGTAAAATAAGTACAACATAAGTTATCCTCGAATTTCTGAAACCCCAAAGTGATTTCCGAACTAATGAGCATTTTCCATTACTGAAGTGCAATGCAGAGCAAAAAGACAGAAGAAAGGAAGGCATAATAGAAACACTATTCCCATCCGAAAAAGACGAAGGCAGAAATCTTTATCCAAAGACAGCAGCATAAATTCCTGGTTTTCTCCCAGGTAGATGCAAAACAGATTATTTTTTTTTTTTAAGGCACTCTGAATAGACAATAGGTTCCTTGTTTCTCTCTGTTTTTTCAAAGAGAAAGAACAGATTTGATCCTAACAGTGTGGCCGATGCTCTTCCAATTGCTTTGAGATAGTCACTACAGATGCTTTTGGTGTATTAAAAAGATGATTATCAATAAACTAAAAATATGTGCTGTAGCTAGATAGCAAATTGCTCATTCAGGTAAATTAAGCATCACACTTTTATAGCCCATATTTTTGACCTACTGAAGAAATACATGAGGCTGAAATTACAGTTTTTAAAAGATACTAGGCTGAAAATAAACAATTACATGCTAGTCATAAAAATATTTGCCAGTAGCAGATAACTGACTCTTTTTGCATGAATTTGGATAGTTGTGTTGGTGGTATTGTAATGACAATATGAGCTCTACCTAATAAAAGGCTGAGAACTTTCTGCACTGGGAGCTAACAGTAGGAGAAGAATGGGGCAGCTCTTTGCTAGAATACTTAAGCTATTTGAATTAAGTTGCAATACCCTCAGAGAATCCTGAATTTTCTCAAAGTCAGGCTATCACTATAAGCCTGTGCAACCCAAAGTAAATCTCTTCAGAAGGTGCCAGCATTAGGCAGCAGGCCTAATCCACAGGGATTACTAAAACGCTTTCAGATTTGATGAATTCTTTCTTTGGCTGCATAGTAGCTGTTCTAATGGCCCTGGGATCACCCCTGGAGGTGCTCACAGCATTGCTGGACACCCTACTTGGCCAACAGCCTTCCCTGGCCAGCTCAGCCACAGCTGCTTGTGGCACTGTGCTCTGCAAAAATCACAGAAATAAACGTTTTCCCAAGCACAGACTTGGTGTGCCTGGCAGCACTGGCTCACTTATAGGTGTACATGAGACAAGGAATTTCCTTAAAACAAATAAGGGAATCCTATACCTTCCTGACAGAAACCCAAACACACTATAGCTTCTCTTGCAGACTACTGCTTGTTGTTACATTTCTGTAACCAGCCCTGTGGGGTTAACGACAGGAAAATCTGAGGAATGGGCAGCTCCTGTGAATAGGTTTATAACAGACGAGGTGGTGGTCACAGGAGGGATGGGGCTCAGACTCCCACCAGGCTTTTTCCACCTGCACAAATGCATTCCTAGGGACACAGCTGCCAGAGCAAATGATGGCAGTTTCAGCTGCATTTCATATTTTTCAAGCTGAAGCACTTGGTACATTAATAGTGCCAAAAGGTCACTGGTGGAAGGGATTTATAGCACCTGAGGTCCAGCAAAGGAAAAGCAACTATTTCAGCAGGGAAATCTTGCCCTCTGATTTATTTTCTGATTATTTTAACTAAGGCTTTTTTGCAGTTTTACAGGTTTCACAGATGGAGCATGTTAGGTACCGCAGGGCCAGAGACGCAGTGCCACCCTTCAAATAATCCACATTATTTGCATAGACCTAGATGATGAGAAACCTCTTACCTCCATTTGCATCTGTGAGTTCTGTTCTTCTCAGGAACCCCAGATAACCAGTTCTTGCCCAAATAGTCTGTGTGTCTCCAAAGCTGAGTCTTGAGTTAAAATGATCTGATTGCAAAGATTCATCTCCATAGATGGTAAAATACCCACTGGCATTGTGAGTGCTGTGAACCCATATCTAAGTTAAAAGCAATTATACTGGTATTAATTAAAGTAGCTTTCGAGAATAAAGCATTATTGAAAATTCTTGATGCAAATATTTTTAGTCATAGCTAGATAATACTAAAAATGTGTTTTAAATATGTTTCTGAACCCATAACTGACCCAGTTCCAGGCACAGAGACCCCAATCTACTTAGGCTGAATTTTCAGGGCAGATCTGAGCCGTGCCAAGTTCCCCACTCCTGGTTCAGTGTATTTACCCCAGCAGAGCATCCTCCATGAACACCAGACAGACAGATTATTTTAAAGAGTGAGGCCAGGGACCTTCACCTATGAAGAAGGATTCATTCCATTGAACTCAAAGCATCATGGAAATTTTTACGATTTCAAATTAATGAACTCTTACAGAAACTCACAAATTAGATTGTGGTTTTAATTATGATCAAACATGTTCTTCATTTTGTTAACTAGATTTTTAACTGCTTGAAAACAACATAATTTTTTTCCTCACTCTAGAAACATCAAATAAATTTGAAAAACATATAGCCTTGCTCAGCTCAGCTAATGAGAATACTTCAGTGAAATGAAGCACAATGATTATAAAGAACAACACAAGAAAACCATCTAGCTGAAATTGAGCTAATCTATAAACTTACTTTTCATGTAAGCTTCCATCAGAATCAGCGAAGCACCAAGTATAAAATACAGTTAGCAAAAGCAATTTTTTTTCATTTTTTAAAACTGAGCTCTTACTATCTAGCGACAGTTCACTAACAATTTTAATAATGACACAAGTATCATGATCCACACTTTATAAAGATCAGTAGAATTCACTATTTTCTTAACTGGGCATTTGATAAGATGTATCATAGGAAATCATTGCATGCACAACAATAGATTTGTCTCTGCAATTTAGTTCAGAGCATACAAAGTTCAGGTTCTCATGACTCACCTCACCAAGATGAGAATCTCCTAAGGGTCCCTTTGTTTCTGGATTAGCAATAATGATACGTACTCCTGGGAGGATCTATTGAAAGAAAACATGAGGCAGTAAGAAAGCAGGTACCACCTTATGCAATTGTATGTTGACACTTTGTCCCCAAAGAACCTTCATTAGATATGACAAGAAATCCTTAAAAAGTTAAGGCAGATTTATAGTGCAAAAAATAAAATAGTCCATAGATATGATAAATTCTGAGATATTTGGGAAATGTGACAAAACTGCTTCTCTTTGTGAAAGCTGTTCCATCAATAAGCCTCCTCAGAAATCAAATTCACCCGCAGAACCAAAGTGTGACCAAATGGTCCCTGTCTCTATGAAAATACATAGTAGGATAGGAAAAAACCCCAATGAAACTTTGGCCTCAAACAGGGAGAAAGCCAGAGGCATCATGCAATCTCCCAGCATGGTGAGCTGCCAAATACCTCATGTGATGGACATTCAGCAAATAGAGGCAGATGTTGAGCCCTAAAGTAAAAAGGGAGCATCCTCTGACCATGGATGCCAAAGCTATGGACAGAAAGCTTTAGATGAGCATCCACAGCATCAGAGCCTGCTCCTGTGTCCTCAGCCTGTCCCCACAGCCATGCCCCAGCAGGGACAGTCCCTCTGCAGGTGATCAGTGGCCTGTGAGCACGGCGTTGGTCATCTCAGACCAGCTCTCACTGGAGGTGGGTTCAACATCGATGGAACTGCCAGCACCAGCGGCACATTTGTCAGCTGCCTCAAGAATGACATGCAGGGGATGAAATACCTTCTTTTTGCATAAAAGAAGGCATTGATTTCTGCATAAAAGAGCAAGGTACAGGTTCTGAGAGAGTAGTAATGCATCAGTTACTGCCATCATGCTGTAACCTCAACAGTAAGGGAAGGACATCAATCTGCACAGCTGATAGTGCCTTCCCCAGCACTACATTCATGTAAAAATGAACAGAAATGGGTATTAACTGAAAATACTGACCATGAAAGATACACTTAAATGTTCTTTCAGTACTTACTTTTCCAGACTCCATGAGAGGCAAACTATGTGGAGATCCTCTTTCAACTAAACGAACTCTGTAAAATAATATGTACAATACATGGTTGCATTTATTTGCTTTTCATTAGCATTTATTTCTAAAAGGAATGGTTAATGGTTGCAGAGTTTAAAGTTATTTTTGGAAGAGATGAAGCTTATATCCTGTTATGTAGAACATAATCAGACCCAATATTTAATATTAGTCAAAACTTACGGGTGGGAAAATAATGAAAAAAGATGTGTGTGAATGTAGTTGGTGCCTTTTATTTGTTTTTGATGGACTTCTGTAAATGGAATTCCATGCACAAATTTATTCATGACAAGAGGGATCTAAAATACCGATTTCCCACAAGAACATCATAAAAGCTAGGGCACAGACACAAAAGCATGTGAGCTGAGTGAGCAACTACATTCCACAAGTAGCTAACAGCTAAAATCAAAACTATATCAAAGTAACTCATAACCTGGCCTCAGCTTCAAATCTGCATTTGGAATCTTCTAATTATTTTCAATAGACAGTGGCTGATAAACATTTTAATATTAAAAAAAATCATTTAATGAAAAATGTTATTACTGCTGAGATCAGATCCATTCTCAGAGTGTGACTTTCTGGTTGTCTCTCTTCTTTTTTTTCATAACTTATTTCCCCACTTAGTGAACTAGAATGTCATCTTTCCTTCAATGGTATAATGGTCTGGAAGGAATTCCTCATTTAACCTTAGAAAACTACTCAGCAGGAGAAAATGGAAGAGATTTTCAAGTTCCAGAATAGTTGATGGTCTCAGCCAGTCCATGGCAAAGAAAATTCAGTAACATCTAGTTATTCCTGTGTCCTAAGTAACTTACAACGATGAAAACCTTAAACTTCCCACTCTTGAACATTATCTGTAATCCATTTAACCAAGGTAGATCTGGACTTGTATCCAAAGAGCTGTTCTTACCTCTTTCCTCCCCTCAGCTCCTGGTATCAGAAAGACAAAACCCCACAATACAAGATGCCTAAAAGCCAGCCATGTAAAAGGTAAAGATGAAACATCAGAAGACAAGAAAACAGCCAGGAGCAGATGGGTGGAGATGGCTGGATCCCATTAAACTGAGCATAAAACTGAGTCTATTAGGAGCAGTCACAATAGATCTTTTTCAGACTGTTTTGTCTTTTTATAGACAGAGTATCACAGTGCTCAGTTTGGGAAAGGAGGGATGAGACACAGAGAGACCTCAGCTAGAGGTTGCTTTGGAGAAGAACAAAGCTCTGGCAAGTTCAGACCCTAAGCATAAAGGAGGTGGAAAAAGATCTTTCTCCTCTTTTTTTCCCCCTTTCCCTATTTCTTTGCTCCAAGAGTTCCATAAAAGCTGAGACAGTTGAGGTCAAGGCAGGAATAGTGGATAGTGTTTTATCTGCAGTTCTGGGAAGTCTCTGAACCTTGATGAATGGGGCAGGGCTAAGCCCTGAGATATTGCACATCAGTGTGAAGAGGTCCTCTCACTAACAGAAAGATACAACCCAAACACACAGGAATGTCAGACTTTTTTCCAAGTTGTGTTGGGAGGAAAGGGATGTAAAGTGCCCTACAAGGGGTACTGCCTGGAGCAGGCACAGTTAGGCAGCTGCAGCCTGACCTACAAGGTGTGTAACAGGAACCACCTTTCAACACTTGTTCGACTGCCACTAAACTCCCAGAC
Organism: Oreocharis arfaki; assembly: GCA_013398015.1. NCBI lineage: Eukaryota > Metazoa > Chordata > Aves > Passeriformes > Paramythiidae > Oreocharis > Oreocharis arfaki. The sequence continues at coordinate 175,222 of VZRR01008594.1, forward strand.
AGAGCCTGAAGCACTAATTACCTCCTCTGTGTGTTACCTTGAATGTTATCCTGCCCTTGTTTACACTGTTGTGTTACCGGTGTAACACATGTCTGTGCTTTCTACATTTCCTGCTGAGCCTCCCACCAGCTGAGGAGCAGTAGAGCCACCACTGGATTCATGGCAAAAGCAGTGAAGCTACAGCATCCATTTGTTCATCCAGGGATACAGCCATGGGGCAGCAGAAAGCCAGGCCATGGGAGCTCCTCTAGAATGTGTGTGTGCAAGGCTAAATTAATGCTGCTCTATAAAGGGTAAGTCTATATCAGCCATGCTTGTGGCAGCAAATGGCAACAAAATGGCACACAACCACACAAATGGCAGCCAAATCATAAGTATTTAGGAGTATTCAGCAAAGGTTTTAAAAATAACTCTGTATATATTGAAATGAAATCAAATATTGCAAAAACCAGTTGCTATTTCTGCCTTCGTATACATATCTCTGTTCTGTAAAATCCATATTAGTCTAGAAATAGAAAATGCCTTAACTGAGTTCTTCCAAACAACTGACATCTCCAAACTTTCGATAGATGTTTGCAGACAGGTAGCTACTCTTGGAAGAAATAGTCATCATCTCAACCACTTGGTACCTCCTTTAACAGAGAGAGTTATCTTACCTATTATTTATGAACATTTGTGAAATTGAGAAAATCTTTAAAAAAAAAGACGATTTAGAAAACCTCAGCCACAAGCATTGTTAAGAGTGATGGTGTAACAAAGGTCAGGAAGCATTTTATGTAATTTCAGATAGGTTTAAAGAGAATTCTATTTGGATAACAGTAGAAAAAACCTCCAGGGCAGGAAAAGTATATGTCAAAACTGTCCAGCTGCCCAGAGATACTGCTGGCCTTTGCTCCCTTCCTGTCACTAGGACATGCCTCCATGAAGTGTTGCTGAACTCCAGGCCTGGCAAAAATCACAAATAATAAAGCAGCACATTCAACAGTCAATGGAATGACTACTGGAAATGAATCAACAGTTATAAATCTGACAATCCCCTCTCTTTGCCTTCAGCATCTGTGCTTCCCATCTTGTTCTTATTATCGCTGGCGTATTTTTCTAGTTCCCTTCTCCACCTATTTCATTTAACCTTGCCTGATTTTTTAGCACATGGTGATCCACAGAAGGTGCAATTTCTCACTTTCTAGCTCTGTTAAACCTCTCCCACTCTGTGCTTCCCGCCTCACATCCCTACAGAGTTTTCACGGCACTAAACATAGAAACGGCATTTCCTGGAGGTTTTCTGTGAGGGCCCTCTTAGCACCCAAAACCTTGGATCCTTTTATGAAACATTTCTGCTAAGCTCACAATCCATTTGGGAATACACTGTTAAATCTCTAACAAATTCAAAATAATAAGAAATATTTTGCCACCAAGATATTTCAAAAAAATATAAGTAAAACATAAGATTCTGATGTTACCCACTCTCATGCGTATTCTTAATTTTAAGTGCTTAATAGTCTCATTAACTCTACTGGGACTAGATGCTGCGAATAAATTATGGGCATTAGCCAATAATTTTTAAAATTAGTTTTATTATGCCTCAGCATAAAATAATTCAATTGTTCCACTCTTTCCCAAGAGATTTCCCTTTTTCCACTGACAAACGCTGACACAATTGAAAACTTCTTTGCTTCCCTCTTGAGCAAACAGCATCACCATCAAGGCTGCTCTGGTAGGCAAACTAAAAATAAAGAGCACAGGGCCGATCAGACCCTTAAACACACCACCTCTGAATTACCCAGGTGATGCTGGCAAAGAAGCACATGGCTCCTTGCAGCCTCCCTAGGACAATGACAGCAAAACCTCTCCAAATTCACAAATAATCGTAACCAGCTCCCAGGCAGTGCAGGTCCAGCAAGGGCGAGTCCCGTTTCTCAGCAGTGCTCCAGAGCTCTTTGTTGGGAATGAAAATAATCTCTTTCAAAGTGAGTACAGAGCCTTCCTGCTGTTTTCTTCTGCATTCTAGTCTTGCTGGGAAAGGCAGAGGAGAACATGGCAGTAGAGCCAGACTGGGCTAAGAGCCTGAAAATCAAGGGGATGGGAGACGACCCATGGGAGCTGCCCTTGGGTGTGAAAGCTACTTTTGCACCTTCTGGTGGTTTGTAGCCAAGCTGAGAGGGAAAACATAAATGCCCAATGTAGGGCAGACATAGAGGTTTTTCCCCCACCAAAATGTCTCATTGGAGGGGGGAGACAGAAGATGTTTAAGAATCGTTTCACTGTTGCAAAGCTATAACCAGGGATGATACACAATGAAACTGTAATATTTACACAGAATAGTATAGGAGAGTATATTTTTCATAACTTTTTTCCACTGGTTCCTAAGAACTTTTCCTTAAAAAATTCCCTCACTGGAGCTGTACAGTTGAGAAAGCTGTTTCAAAGTCTGACAACTGGGATTTAATGGGGAATGCAGCTACACCCCCATTATGTGCCAAACTTCTTTTCTTGTTACAATTTAATACATTGAACAGATTTCATCTTCTTTATATCAAAGACTTACTATGGAAAAGTAGGACTGAAATGTGACTTCAGAACAAGAACTGGCCAGCTATAACTAACCAGTGACTGCAATCACTGTGCAGCAAAGAGGTATCGAAATGCAGCAACAGTCTTTCTGCCCAACTACCTTACATGAAACTGCAAATTTTGTTTATGCTCCATTTTAGATCTGGTTCATTCGGTGATGAAAACTCTCCAAAATACACTGCACAGCTTGCTGGTGCTTCACACTAATCAGAGAGTTTGTTAGCAGAGCCATTAACTCTTGCTTTGGGAATCTGCAGGGGCTGGCACGTGCAGAGTGGTACGAGGCAAGACTACGGTGCCAAAACTGGGCAATCCTTCAGAGCCGGCTGTGCTGCTGCTCTGAGAAAGAGTTTGGATTCTGTGATTCTAATAGAGATGGAAAGAAGCTATGAGGTCATCCAAGTCTTGCTCCTTGCCAAAAAAAGACTGCTCCCTGCAGTGCACTTTTGAGTGCTTTGTCTACTTCTGTTAGAGTATTTCAAATGATGGGGCTTCTTCCACTTCCTTTCAGGGCTTATTTCTCAGCTGAATTAATTTCAAATCCAGGAACCTTTTTTCACTCTGTGATGCTTGGCATGAACAAGTCTTAGCTTCCTCTTATTATTTCTACCTCTCCACATCCAACTCAAAGGAGCTTTTCCCCAGTGCCCCTGTTCTCTTTCAATATAACTCGGCTAAAGAGATTGCCTTTTACCCTACACTTGGCCAAACCCCACATCTCGAACTTTTTTCTTTCCTTTATAGCCATTCCCTCAAGCTGAACCATGGTAATTGCCCTCTTCCTCTTTGCCCATGTGCCAGCATCTTCTGTCAGCCAGGTTTGGGCTCTGCATCTTCCATCACCTCCAGCTCTTATTTCCCTGCCTATCCCACTAACCCTTCCTCCTGTCTGGAGCAGTTCTCACACCACGTCACTTTGCAGTCATGCCAGCTTGAAAGCCCAACTCTTTGGTTTCTTTAATACCAGCTAGTTTGCACTCTGATTTCTTTCAGCACCTGTTCTTGGATGCTGCCACTCTTGAAAATCTTCAGCAAAAAAGCCTAGAGAAAACATTAGAAGTTAAGCCTGTGGGGGGAAAGTGAATATTTTCTTATCCTGCAAGATGTTGATGGCTTGAAAATTTTTCTGTATTAAACTGGAACAAAAAAGTCAAACATGACAGAAGTTGTAAATGTAAAAAAAAATGTGGCAGATCAGGAAAACAGGGTTATTGATGTTTAATGTTTCAGGGCATTTTGTTTTGTTTTTAAATTAAGTTAATTAACTCCGCAGACTGAAAATGCTTTGACCACCACCATGAGCGAAAACTAAAAACTTCATGTGTTTTGACCACTTCGAAAACTCTTCGAAACGTATCTGCCCAGACTGACTCTTCTGAATTCAACACAATGGTCTTTTACAGTGAAAAAAAGGCCAACTACCTAATTCATTAGAAACTGTAACTAAAATCTAATTGCAAGGCATTTAATGTCAGAAACCTTCTATGTGGCTACATCCACAGCACAGTGACTTCCCAGTTCTGACTCAAATCATTACAAAATATTGCCATCAACAACACTTTTCAGATATATATCAATGTCCAGTCTGAGATGGTGCCCGGGTAAGACTTTTGATGGGAAAGGGCTGATGTAGCCTCTTCTCATTTTCTATGGTTAGAAGGATGGACATGAGAGGTAACAGTGGGATCCTGGACTGAGTCAGGGCTCTTCAACACTCAAGCCTGTCAGTGCATTTTCTCTTTACTCAAATAATAAAATCTTTCTACATAAGCTATTCCAGAATTAACAAGTCAGTGAGCTCATTCTACCAAAAAATGGAAATATGGATCAAAGAACATAAGCTCTGCCTTCCAAAATGGCATGCAGGGTTCAAATAGCAGATCAGAAAAGTAGGAAGATTGCACAGCTGAACACTTAGGCTGAAGGGAAAATGTAGATAGTGAATAAGTTTCCCTGCATTATCCTGGTTTCCTCAGAGCAGTTTTTCTCCTATCACATGATAAATTCCAATAATGGGTAAATACACTTGAGACTGAAAAAGGGACTTTGGGATTTAGGCAAACTTTAACCAACCAAATGAACAGCCATTAAACTTTCTCTATGCCTAGGACATATCTTAATCCTATTAATTTGATAATCAACAAGAATTAGCACTAAATCATTTCCTTTAATGTAAAGGAATCCTTCACTATAAACCTAAATTACACTTCATGTGCCAAATTCCTTTCTGAGGTCAAAAGCAAACACTTCCAATCCTTCAGATGGCTGAACAAAGAAGCAGAAAAAGTTACACAATGATTTAAGACAGTTCAGAAAGCTGCAAACAAATCAAAATGGGGCAGAAACTCTGGTTCAGGAAGGGAACACTCAAAGTTTCACAGATTAAAAAAAGCAATAGCAATTTGATCATAAAAGATTATGGGAATATGTAAAAAAAGTAAGTCATGTTTATGTTTGCTTTCAGCTTTGAAGTACTTTAAAATGTTCAGCTGTCATCACACATTAAATTTGTTTAAATTAACTTTGCACATTGTTTAAAGCACAATATACAACTATTTCAAGAGAATGCAGTGAACCAGGACTCTGGAGAATTTCGTCTCCCACCTTGCACCTCGAGCATCATCAGGTACAGCATTACCTTTCTCTGTGCTTCAGGTTCAGCTTTGAAAAACCAGGCATAAAGCTGCTCACAGCTGTTATCTTTCTACTTAGATTACAAACCTCCCAGGACATGTGTTTATCACTAATTGTTTTTACAGAACTTTTCATAATCACAATTGTGATCTGACAATTCTGTTTAATGCAATATGCTTTTTCTCTTTTGTAACCCTTTGTCTTCCCAGTCCTAATCTCCAAAGAGACTTCACATATAGGGAAAAAATTAATTACAATGAACTTGGGATCTGAAAATATCCTTAGCTAATGGAATTAGCTTATTTGTTGTTAACAAATCATGGAAATTATTTTAGCGTTGCTAATGAAATATTCATATTCTACACTCCCACAACGTAATCAAAGAAGAATTTCTGAACTCAAGTAATTTTCTTTAACCTGTCCCCTTCTCTTGCTATAACCTCCAAAATTCCCACCATTAGCTGACTCACCTTGCATTTTTTGGAAAGAATCTGCAGAAAGTTCTCCTTAACAACAACCAGGGACATTTCCTGTGCATGCAACTCCAACACATGGAGCTATTTTTTCAGCTCAATGAAAACTGCAGATGAGCACTCAGAAGGAAAGGTCAGCGGTGCCATGGGCAGCAGTGCCTTGTACACCTGCAGGCACTGAAAAGGGACTGCCCTGTCACAGGACACTCACTGGGAACCCTGGCTGGGCTTCTTGAGACTCTCTGCTTTAGCAAGCTCATCTTCTGCTCACAGACACTTCCAGTATATGCCATACTAAAAAGGACAAGTGAGGCTTGAAGCAACATACTAAGATCTATTGAAGGGAGCCATTTAAGAGGGTACTACATCTCTATCCAAATTAGTCATATATCCTTACATAAATAAAGGATGCTTTTACTATTCAGAGCTCTCCTTCCCAAGCCTAACCATTCATTCAGTTTTCCTTCAGCGAGAGACTTCACTGACAACAGGAGCCAAATGAGTGCCTGAGGCTGGCAAGCTGGAGTGGGTCCCAAAGGTGACAGAGCCCATTTCCCAGGGGTAACTGGCACCACAGCACTCTGTGCTGAATTATTTATCACAAAAAACTGACAGCGTGTGGGATGGCAAAGGCCCTGTCCTCCTGCAAAGGCCCTGTCCTCCTGCAAAGGCTCTGTCCTCCTGCAAAGGCTGGCAAGAGAAGAGGGGAAAGGAAAGATGGATGGAGAGCACACGGGAAGCTCCATCTCTTACAGCACAGCACAGTCTGTGGCTAGGGCTGCAGAAGCTAAAAAGGCTTGTCCCAAATCTTACATGCATTCATTAAGTATTTCCCCTTCCAAAGCAGATGCCTTGTGAAATGCCCTCTAAGGCAGTAGTATGGGAAAGCAGCACTTTTTCCTCCTCTCCTGCAACAGCAAATGTACCCTATGCTGATCACTTGACACTTTTAAAGAATCAGTGTTTAGTGTTCCATTAACAGTATATACCAAAATGAAGGAAAGCAAATTGTTTCAGAATATATTATCTGCAAAAATCAACTACATAATACATCTTATTTGCGTTAAAAAATGGAAGAATGAAAATTCCATTTTATTAAGACATTTTTTTACCTGTACAGCTAGACTCATAGCAAAGTCTGGGAGAGAGAAAGAAAGAAGTATGGCTTGTAAGGAACAAAAAAGGAAGAATTTTTAATAAATCTTCCTCAGAAATGTGGGCAGCCAGCTTTTTAAATCTATTCCCAGCTTCCAGAAGAAGCATGATTGAAAGAGGACCTGTAACACCAAAGAAGCTCAGTACACCTGGAAATGGGAAATCCCTTTTTTTTAAAGAGTGTCAGAAACTCTTCAGGAATAAATATGTTGGTGTATTTCAATAAGTTGCAAACCTAATAAGCAGTGAAATTCCCAATAATTTTGCTGAAATTTTATAATTTCAGCAAAATTATTGTTACATTCAAAACTGGTTTGTAAAAACAAAAATGGAACCATTTTCCATTTAGTTCTTTTACTTGTACTTGAAGAATGACATGCAAACAGTAACACAATAACTGTTCAACTGCAGTACACCTACCTCCTGGAATGCTACAGCTTTTTGTTTTCCCTTTGTCTTTGTCTTACTCGGTACACAGGACAGTATTCCCTTTCCCCTAAGCCCTCCAGGGAAATAGAACTGGAATTACTTAATTTGTAGTTCAAGTATGCTAAACCACATCCTCTCTCACAAACCATATTTGGAGCCAAGTCTAAGTCCTGTTCCACTGAAATCATGACACGCTTATACCTTGAAGATGACTTTATCAAGGAAGAAATGGACCTGAGTCAAGGGAGGAAATGCTTCAGTAACCAGTAATCTTGCCTTAGAAAGCACACAAATTACGTTGTAGGGCTCCCACCGCCCTGGTTATTGGACGTTTCTCCCTTTCTCCTGGCCTGCACAGAAGTTGTGTCATGCCTGGAAACATGAAGCATGTTTCAAAAGCTCTTTAAAACGCACATTTACAAATTTGGTTATAACTCTGGATCGTCATGTGTAAATAGTACAATTTCTTCAACAATATTTGCTCCTCTTCCATTTCCCAGGCCATCAGCTTTATTCCTAATCACTGACTATTCAGTGTACAGAGACTAAACAAGTTTGTCTCCTGATGCAGTCAGAACAGCAAGACAGAAACTTTCCTCCTCTCTAAACAGACTGGGAATTCTTGAAGTCAGAACTGCAAGTGTTCACATGAAGCTTATCAGCCCAAATTAACTTTTCTTTCTGGGAGATTAGTTTCCCATTGATCAGAAACAATGCCAAGGGGATTTTTGAGACAGCAATATTTGCATGGCAGAAAAGAAAGCACAGTACTGCTAAAAGGCCGAGTCTGTTTCTTTTCCTGAGGAAAAACACGAAGAAGAAGGAGAGTTTTGCCAGTACCATGACAAACAGCTTATACTCACAAATAAGATTCTGAAAGCTAACAGGCAAAATGCCTAAAAGCCAGGCAGTTCTACAAAGACCCCTCAAAACCAAACTGCATCATTTCTTTTTGTACTAAAATCTTTGAGGGACTAAGATTTTATTTTAAAGACCTCAGGCCCTTCTCTCAACTGAGCTACTTCTACCCACTCCATAGGGGTGCAATCTTTTCACTTTTATGAAAAAACTGTTTCTATGATAACAGAAAAAAAAATCCAAACAGCTAAAGCTACAGACAATTATAAAACAGTATGGGTGATGTGTGGAACTTGGAATTGGGGGGTGATGTGTGAAACTTGGAATTGGAGCCACCCATATGATAATATCCCTGAAGCTCAGGGTGACAGGAATGGCACTGCTGGAGGTAGCACTTGACAATTCCATTTGCTAAGTGAGCTTATTGTGCCTAAAGCACCCTGAGGACGATGACATGGGACATCTGTGTTTTGAGCAGTTCACCAGGTATGTGGAACTTTACACCTCAAAACAACGCATACCCTCTCCCTACAGAATCCCACTGCAAGGGAAATGCTGGCTGGTGTGGAGTTCTCTCTCTCTGCTGAATTCTTGGTTCGGTTGTGGACGGTCAGGACAGACAGTGACGGAGATTTCTATTCTCAGGTTTTAGATCATGATGTTTATTGCAGAAGGTGTGGGAAAAGAGCCCTGCCAGGAGCTGCCACTTGCAGCTCCAGGCAGGTCGGGGAAGTTAGAGAGCAGGCGAGAGGGGAGAGAGTGTCAGAGTGTGACAGAGTGAGAGAAGAGGAGAGCAGAGCAGAACAGAACAGAGTGCTCTCAAGGGTGATTACAATACATTAAATCATCTTCTGTGTTGAATATTCTAATTTCTATGAACCAATCTACAATAAGCTACAAATCCTACAACATTTGCCTACAGCCTATAAGAATCATTACATTAACCTATGGCATTATATTTTAAACTCTAAAAGTTGCTCTTTGGACTCTTTGATGAGTTTGCAGGGTCTTCCTTGATCTTTGGACCTGTCTACATGTAGAGGGCATTGTTTAATCAAAGGAGGATTACCTATAGCCGGTATACATTGTTTTCTAGTTGTTCAGTGACTGGAGTTGGGTAACTCAAAGCTTGTTTTCATCTCAATCTCAGCATCTTTTGCCAGGTAATCATATTTGTAAAGTTTTCCTATTCTATCTTCCCCAACAGGCTGGGTGTCACAGAGGGTAGTGATGGATTTTAACCACCCCTTTGGACCCCACACTGTGAGCAACTGAGGACTGTGATTTTCTCTAACCTGTGACTGGGCTCTGTATGCTGTAACCCATTCCAGGACCTGGAAAAGCCCTGCTTCCCCCAACATCAAGGAAGCACTCCTCAAAGCTCCTCTTTTGCTACCATGGGCAAATGGCTTTCAAATATGATTTATCAATTAAAGTTTCACAAAAGGTACCTGTTTCACTGTCACCTGCTATTAGCACGTGTCCTTCTGACACTCCCCTCTGTCTCTTTTCCCTTCCATGTGAATATAAAATGGTTCCCCTCTATGCTGTGACTGTGCTACAGAGCACTGCTGTGGCTACAGCTCAGCTAACAACTCAGCTAAGGAGTTCTTTAATAACCCTTTGATAAGAGCATTTTTCAACGTAGATGGAGGAGAAGTGTTTGACAATAAGGAAAAAAAGCTCCTGTGGCTTTGTTGTTTGGTATTACCCAAAACAATGCATACACAACATGAAAGTTTCAGTAAAATACAGAGGAGAAGGATAAACAATTGACAGCCATAATAAAAGGCTATTTTTCTGCTCCTGCATGTAGTCTGAAATGCTGGAATATATTAAAATGAAGCCAAAGCCTTTACTGATTCCTTTTGACAGAGCCTAGATTTGAGACCGCGCTCAGCGTATAAGCAATCTATAAAAATAAATCCTAAGTAACTGTTTTCTCATTTCTTTGAAATGCTACAAGTGTTCCCATCTTTTCTTGAGGAATGAGATTCAGAATTTCCATCCTCTGAAAACACCTTTGTCAGGGAAACAGCATCTGAGCAAGTCCGAAAGAAGTTCAGAGATCTCTGAATACTCTCAGAATTCAAAACAAAGACTTGCTTGTTATTGGTAGTACAACACACAAATGATCTCATAAGAAATCGAGCCTGCTAATGACAGACTAAGTATATACAAGGTCATTTTTTTTTAAGAGCTACATTAATTTGCATCACTCCAAGATGTCAGTGGCCACATGGGAAAAGACACCTATTTTGTACAGCTCCACAGACTGCTTGTTTAATGAAGAGGGTAATCAGGTTAAAATAATTGTTCTAATGATGGAGTGGGAGTATTTCAGTGAAAGACTATGGATATCACAAGCCAAAAATTGAATAATAGCCAGACTAAAAAATTAAAAACTTTAACCCAAATACATCTTTGTGCTTCTGGTCTGTTTGGCAACACCCCACACCTGGATTTGAGTCTCTCTTCGTTGCCAGCTGCCTCACCAGGTCTCTCTATCCCAGCAGCTCACCATTACATGTAGCTCAAAAGGAACTCTAGTAAACCACAAAAGGGTTTAATAAATTATTTTTTTCCATCTTTATTACCCTACAGACTTAACTAGATGAAACTGAATAATTTAAAAGATCATTTAATGCACCTATTATTTCACCAAAGGGTATACTAAAGTTTGAAGTCAGGATAAGAAGGACTTGATGGGAAAGGATATCTGCATATATGAAACTAGAGATGGCATCCAATGAAATAGAATACAGTGTCTACCAACACTGGCTGAAAGTCTTCATTTTTGCCCAGTTTGATACAAAATGTGGATGTAGTTCAATACACAGTTTAAATAGAATTTGTAGTCAAAATAATAGGAAACTGTCTATAACAAGTGCATGCAAAATGGTATCTAAATCTTCATCAATACATTTATGACTTGGTTAGTGGCTCTCTCCCCCTGGGTGCCTAAGCCTCCACTACATCAAAGCTCGTAAGTTGTCACTATCTGCTACTGAACAAAAAGACTGGTGACATTTTTATCTGCTTTTGGGGGCAGACAGATTGCAATGAATATGTTTCCTTTTCCTTTTCTTATCCTTTTTAAAATAAACTTCAATATCAAAGTAGATCTTTCCTTGCTCTGCTTAGGGCAGAACAGTGGTTTTCTTTTTTTTTTTTTAAATGGATAAGGTTTTGATATAGAAGAGAATATTAGGACACAAGGGGATGTTTATCTTGACAGGATTTGCATGAAGTTTCAACTTTAGGAGAAGATCAATGGTCTCCCTCACCTGTCACCAGATGGATCCTTCAGCTCACTATTTAAAATTTCTGAGGAAATTCTCTATAAAACATTTAGAATATGAAAGGTACAGATACCCAGGAAAAGAAATTCCTATGTGAAAAATTTGAGAAAAAATTCAAAGCAGTCAAAATATTTCAATATTTTTGATGCAATTTTATTTCTAATTCATACCTGTTAGTTTCAAATTGAAGGTAATTTCAAAATATGCATTACCAGGTTAAAATACTAACATTTTGAAAACAGCTTTGAACGAGTCTAAAAAAAAAAAGGTTTTGGATGTTTACAAATATACTGAAACATTTGAGAATCCAGCCTGACCTGCTACAGAACACTTGAAAACATTTTTGCCCTGTTGGTGGGAAAGAAAGATTTATTTTGGTTTATTCTCAGTTTGATGAATTGGCTTGTTTTGCCAATAAATAGTTTTTCTACTAAGAACTAAGCTGCTGTTAAGGATGAAGAAACTGAAATTGTTATTCTAATATCCGATATGTATTTTTTGCTGGACATTTTATAAAAATGTGTACATATTGTTTTAGAACAATCCAGATACAAGGAATGCTTGGGCTTTGAATTTACATCTTTACTGGTACAAAAGGCTGCAAATGTTGTAAAAGCCACCATCTTTTAAGTATATAGTGTTTTGGCATGATGAGAAAAGGGTCTCTCTCTCACTCCCTCCCTTTTTTATCTTTCAAGCACTTCTCAGCTTTTAGTGTATTTAGGCATCTTGTGCTTACCCACCTGAAAAGCTTTCTGAGGAGAGCATGACTGGTCAAAAACATGATGGAACAGTCTGACAACCAGCACTTTAGACAGCAGGACAAGAATATGTACATATTTATTTGATTCATTTTCCTTTTTTGGGGGGTAAGGGGAATAAAACTGCTTTCCCAGAGGCAGAAAAATACAGCAATGACCTGACCAGGTGCTCCCACCCGGTGCCCTGCTGCCTGTCTCTCCTTGAGGATGCCCATGGGCACATGGCCATGGCCTGAGCTGCTCAGAGAGGCAGCAGCCAGGAGCCTCTGTGCTGTGCTGGAAGCATTAATCCACCTACTCTGCCTTTTGGACCGGTGTTAACCTCTGTAAACTGCACTGCTCTGCACTGCAGGGCACATCACCCACTTGGTAGGTAACTCACAAGTCTTCTGGTTTTTGTTAAAAGCCTGTGTGGGACTTGCCTGTGTTTGCTCACTCTTTCTTGGCCATTTTGAGGACACCCTGATTTCTAGAAAATCATTAAAATGCTGAGTACAATGGTACTGATATCCTGTCACCAACAGCAAGCCAAAGCTGTATATTCTTGCTTTTAGGGTGTTTATTCTTGCTTTTACTCATTTTCCAAAAATAGGTTTCTAATGCCACTTGAGGTAGCACAGGGTGCCTGGGACAACTCATTAGGGCTAACAAATACAACATGACTCCATGGGAGACCCTACTAGAGAAGCTGGAGCATCCAGAACTGCACTAGATGGTCACAGCCAGGCAGTCAAGCCTTTGTCCAGTGTCAGAACTGATGCCAGTCACTGCCCAAGTGGTTGCACCCCTTGGTACAAGTTTCCTGAACCAGCAGGTGAGCCCAGTACGGTGCCCAGACTCCCAGCAGCTAAACCAGTGGGCTGGTAGCTCAAAACCCCACAGAGTCACACACAAAAAGGTGTTTGAAAACCTCCACTGTAACCTAAGAAGCAAATCATCCAAATCCAGGGAGGTCCAGGAGGAAAGAAACATCTAGTTTGGTCAAACAGTCACCCCTAGATCTCCACAAAGATTGTACCTAGCACAGGTATTTTGACCTAAACTCCTATAAAAAAATGACATTTTCATAAGCTATGAAGTGCACAAGCACGTAATTACCGGATGAGCTTGAAATAGTTGTATTGAAACTGATTATTAATTTTTATGGATGTGAACAGGATTTGAATAATCTCAAAAGATGAACCACAGCTGTTTTTCGAAGCAACTAGAGAGTGTTATCATGCCAAGAAAAAAAAAATGTTCAGTCTTTTGCAGACCCTGAAAAATATCTTCTAAAATATAAATTATGAGAAGCATTTTCTCACATTAAGTGTACAGTGTAAAATGTTCATATTGTTGGGGGACTGGCTGGCCTGCAAAGACTCTGTAGGTTGCTACTCTGTGGTCTCACAGCTATTTACACAGATCTATCAGTTACTGCTAAGTAATAGGGACATTCAGTTCCACTAACATGGTTAGACACAGCAAGTGTGAAGAGACTATGTCAAATAAAGTTGTTTTCTCCCTTAATTTATGAACCACTAATCTAATTCTAAATTCCGCAGGATTGGGTAAATGAGGCACAGCTTTAAACCAGCAAATTAAAATCTACATTACCACAATATGAGAACCAGCTCTAAAGACCATCTTTCATGTTCTGTAGAAGTAGTCACTAAATATAAATTAACGCACTGCAAAGCCTGATCTCGATAATGATGCCTACTTCTCAGTGACATGCTAAGGCAGGGAAATAGTATACCCATGGTTTATGCAACTTTTATGAACAATAAGTCTTAATTCCTCTCTCTAAACATATTTTTTATTATTTATAATTTTTACTGACTGCGAATGTTACATTCTCTTTCTATAGAAAGGCCTTTTTTCTTTTCTGGGTTTAGTATGACCATGGACTGTGTCTCCACACTACTGCAGTTGCTGGGCCAGGAACACCAAATTTCTTTGGCTGGGTTATGCAGACAGTAGTGCCCCAGAGGACAGATCAAACGTAAGTGTTATTATTGGAATCATTTTGTGCAAAAGGAATAAAGAAATGGTGAGTCAAATATCTTGCAGCTCCTTTCTTCTACCTGCCAAACTCCATGTGCAGCAAGAAAACATCTACATGTCTATCTGACCTAACTACCCAGTAGGTAATTTGGGCCTGCTGTGCCCTGAGGTTTGTACTCTGCAAGCTGAACTGGTCACTTTGATAGGGCCAAAGCTGGGGGGGAAATTCTCTGTTAAGCTTTTAAGAAGGATGAAAGAAAAAGAACAAAGAAACTCCCTATTTGGATAATGATTTTTTAAGGGAACCAGGACTGTTAATTAAATGTTCACCTTTTCCAGAGTTCATAGAAAACTTTTTGGTTCGTTAGAGTTCTGTAAAGAGACTCGTGACCACAGTACTGGAAAACTGAAATACATGTGAATGGGTGTTTTTTAAAATCACAACTGAGATCTCAAGCTTCCCTCCAATCGCTAAGCGGTAAATTTTATTTCTCACTTCTTGTATACGTATCTAACACTCAAGATGGAACTGAAAAATACCCACAATTACAGAATGTGGTTGGTCACAGTGGCTGAAGCCAACAATCCATCCCGTAATAGTCCTGCAGCATTAAGAAATGCAGCAAACTCTGCTGTGGTCTCCTGACAGGCAAACAGCTGCCAACCCAGGAGAAACACCTCTGTGAAGGTAAAAGGCCCAACAGGACTCCAGTCCTTGGGGACTGGCTGGGCTGCACCACCTGGATATGAGTGTCATGAAATCCTGATGGCAGTAAAGGCAAGGAATCTTGTTAGTCACTGCAGCAGTGATGCCAGATGCCTCAGTTTTATCAGTGGTAAAATTAATTAACCAATTATTATAAATGTCTATGTCTGCTTGCTCGTAGGAGTCAACACAAATTATTTATGAGAATTACAAAGGTTTCCAGGGTCCGTGAGGTGTGCTGTAAGCAGCTTTCTTGTTAGAAACTCTGTTAATTGTGTGTATTAAGAGAAAAAGAAAAAGGTGGTTCCGACCTGTCATGCCTCAGTGCCCTCATATCAACATACACTGTGGTGGGATCTGGTCCAGATGTTCCCTGTAAACAACAACATCAGCTAATCAGAACCTGAGGGCTGGGAGGAGAAAAGTTTTACCCCCCAAATAACCAAACATTCATTTCAGTGCTAATTATGCTAACCAAATGACAAGTTATATTTAAGGTATTCATCAGTCAAAGCTCAGCTTCACAGAATCAGAACAAGCACTGGAAACATACCTACCATCAGGTACTTGTCACCTCGGGGTTCAGAAAAACATCAAGCAGTCAGACTACTTAACCAACACATGTCAACAGAGGTTTTATTTGCTACAAAAGGCCAAGTAATCAGCACATGGATACATACAAAAAATGTTAAACACATTTTGCCATATAAAGGAAGGCGGAAATTGCTGAGGAGGCACAGTTTAATGGCAGAAGCACATGGTCAGGAATGTGAAGCATGGTTTACTGAGAGTCTTCCATACATGCAACAGAGAATATACTTGAAGCTAAAGATAGTAAAGGTAGCACGCATGACATGAACCAATCTGGACTGAAGGTCTGTTAAGCAATTATTCTGATCCTTTTCAGTCTTCCACTGCATAATTTAAATCCTTGCTTTATGTCACAATATTTAGTTACTTGAAAAGAGGCAGACTAATTTTAGTTTCCCTTCATGCAGAGATGATGCAGTCTTTAGGCCTTTCCACCCACAGCTTTTCTGCAGTTTTGCAGCCTGCTATGATCTGCCCTTATCCAAAACTTCAAACTCATCACCACTGAACATCATGTGAATTCTCAATGCTCCAGGCTAGGGCTCTTCTCTCTGCTGCAGACCTCATGCTACTGCTGAGCACAAAGCTAGAAGAGAAGCACAACTTCATTTTGGGATACTGGAATGTTGGAAATTTTCTTTTCAGCAGAGGAATTCTCCTAAACCTGGTAAACTCTAGGTGCACAAACTCCTTTACCAGTTATTTAGACATTTACTGCTTAAACCAGCAGGCAACATTAAGTCCTAGTGATTCTGTCCCATTTGGGATACATTGTAGAGTAAAATTCTTCACATTAGGAATGTCTAGGGCTAAATTTTACATTTCTGCAATGCTGGCTGGTAGTTCCACAATTTTTTCAGTACTAAAAGTTGTAACGGAGATCCACAAATAGCAAATTTTTGTATCTAAAGGGGAAAAAGAGTTACCACTACCAATTGATACTTACTGTACAGGTACTGATCATCACCCACCACCAGAGGAGAACAGGAGTAATAGAGCTGCACATGCATGTTAGCCTCTTTAGCTTGTTATACACAATACAAGGTACAATATCCTCTCTAGCTATTAATGACACGATTTTCAGTCTACTGGTAAACTCAGCAGTGTAACAGACTAGTGCTGAGTGGAGAACTTATTTGAAATATATGCAATGTTGAAAAGAAAAAAACAAAACCAAGGAAAAATTGGTTATCTTTAAAAATAAAACTAAAGCTGATTTGATTTGTAAAATAATGGAAACAGTCAAGTTGGAAAATCAAAGACAATCACTACGGTATTTATTATTTTCAGCGTGAATGAAATAGTTACAATGGACATCTAATATTTCATGAAACCTGCATCCAGATAAAGCTATAATGGACTTATTTAAAGTTTTTTAGAAGGAATCTGAAAATCCCCAAATCTCCAGACTCAATTTCTAGTCTGTCCCACTGTTGGAAGCTGATAGGTGGGTATTGAGGGAACATGAAAATCCCCTACCTGCTCGGCCAGCTTCCCCAGCCTGTGAGGCTATAGCAGCAGGAATAGCAGGGATGAGGGAGAGAAGGAAAGAAGGTAACACAAGACGAAAATAATAATAAAAAATGGGAATGAAGGGTGGGAGAAAAAAAAGAGGAGAATGCAAAAAGCAGGGAGTAAAATAAAAAGAAAAACAATGTCAAATACAGGAATTTTACAAATTAACCATTATACCATTAAAGGTTAAAAAAAGTAAAAAATGAGGTGTCAACATTTTAGTAGAGCAACAGAAGAGACAGCTGCTAACCTTGGACAAACAGACTTAAATGGTTTTAGGACACTACAGACAATGTTGTTAGTGGAAAACAAGTGTCTAGCATACTGATTTTTTTGTTGTTGTTGTTTTTGAAGTCAATAAACATTATGGCCCTGCTATTTAAATGCACTTTAATCCATTGGGAGTTCCAGGTCTGCAATTTCACCAGTAATAGAAGTTTGTAAGTGATGTACTCTGGAAATCAAAAGTAAGCTCTCATTTAGGAAAAAAAAATTAAATTAGTATACAATAGAGAAAGATACTTACACCTTCTTGCATACAGATTAACCTGATCCTAAAGTGAAATAAAATCAAGGCTTGGGGCGTAATGTAACTACTGGAAGATCATAAATAAATGGAGTAACTTCAGAGCCCAGTAAGTCTTCATTCATATTCGTTATGGTAAACAGTGTAATACATACAAAGAACAGTAGAGTTAAAAGCTGATAAAAACCCATCAGTTCTCCTCCATGACTGATAACTCAGCAAAGAGACAAAAAATCCTCAGTGGCAAGTAGAAGCCACTCCTAACACGTGGAGTATGTAACACCAGATGGCTGCTGTGGGATTTGCCCCACAGCTTGTGAAAACAAACAGCTCTGAAAGCCCTGGCATCCCACATTCCTCTTGCCAGACTTCTGAATGCCAGCAGAGCTAAAGCCTACAGAAAGCTGCCACAGCAGCACCTTAAGACAGGTTTATTTCGGATGCAAAGAAAGATGAAACGTTTAAAAAAAAAAAATAGGATGGATCTGCGTATTACATTGGTGCCCCAAAATAGTATTACTAATAATCCAGGCTGAACACTGCAGTGTAACTGCAAGAAAGCAGGAGAATTACTGAAATCCAGCAGTTACATAATTCATTGCCTGTGACTATACTGCAGTTCTGGAACGGACTTTGAGAGTACCAGAGTCTCATATGGCTTTTAACTACAACTACGGAACGGCTTGAGAAACAGCAGCTGAGTTATCAGCAATGTCCTTCTGTGGCCAGTTGTAGCTGGAATACTCTGAAAAGTATTTCAAAAGAAGCAGAGTCTAAGCCAAGACCAGAATGACTGACTCAATTTGTCTGTGCACATTTATTTTGAGAGACAGGGATAGAGAGCATCTGTTACGCTGCTAACAGGGAAAAAGCAACTTCTGGAGGATCTGATATTTACTTAGGACATGCCTGGTAGTGTTCAAGGAAACACAATGCAACATACAGAATTTTCTGTCTGAAAATGGGTATATCATAAGTCACATCTCTTGGACTAAATAAATCTCCTGCCCATACACAGGATGCCATTGGTGAACCATCCCTGGTCCGAGCAAATCTCGGCAATATGCCACTTTCATTCTCTGGGAGAACACTGCAGGTCAAAACTGCTTGAAAGACCACCCCAACAAGTCAGCCATAGGGCTGACCATGTGCCAGGACTCAGTCTATATCTAATTTCCACTCGAGTCAAAGGCCAAGCTGCATGCTCTCCCCTTCTTCCCTCCCCAGAGTTAAAAACCAGGAACTAGGCTATCGGAAGTCCTGAGAATTTAAAAATAACTGGTTTTTTTGGGTTTTGTTTCGCCATCTAAGGATGTGGCCTCACTGTTTACTCCGAGTCTCCTTCTGCTCCAATGATGCTCAGAAAAGGAATTTTTGGTGTGCACTTGGCAATCTCACCCACACAAGCACAGCGGCTGCAACTGTGAAAAGAACTTCATGGCATGACTCACAGCAAAGGTGGGAAAACAGAATCTGAGGGAGCTCACCCAGAGCTCACCCATTGCTAAGTGTGAATCATACCTCTGACACGGTGCACGGTCTCCTGCGGCACGCTTTGCAGACCTACCCTTTATTACTTTTAATATGGAAGATCCTCAGGGAGTGTGATCTATCACTAAGTAAAAAGAAATATTGACTATAAGCCCTAAACTGAGTAACAAAGATTCCTTTGCCCGACAGTGATGAAAGAGTTCATTTCCTGTAACTTCAGCCATCAAAGAAGAAATGTGCAGTACAAGGTAGGAAGGATCTCCTGATGGTGATGGATCCCATCCCCAGATGGGTGCCTGAGATGTCTCTAAAAGTATTTCTGTGATTCCACTGACTATTGATGGATATGGGATAAGGCACTTAAACTTCCAGTCTCAGTTAGAGGAGGTAGAAAAGAAGTAAGATGAATCCTGCTCTCCTTAGCTTGGACAGATTTGTTAGTACATTTTCAGGGTTAACTAAGGAAAATTAACAACTTCTAGAAGTTTTCCCTCAACTGAAATTGAGTAGCAGGTTGAATAAAACGAAAATATTTATTCCAAGTGTTTAAATGGAAATTAGCTAAAATCCTAGAGAACCATCTGTGCTGTTGTAAGAAACAGGCTACTTTTCATATCTATTTTTTTCTCTCTCTCTCTCATGCTAAGATGCTAGTTAATGAGAATTAAAATATGCTAGATGCAATCTTTTCATCTCACTAATCCCTGGACCATTATCTGTGACTATACAGCCATAAAAGGTCAGATATTAATAGCATTTAAGTGCCTAAAGATGGAAGGAATTATTTATTTTCAAAAGCACATCTCTAAAAATCTAGTCCAAAATGACTACATCAAAGGAAACATACTAAATTTGCTCTCAGTTTGAAAGGAAATGAATACAAATGACAATGCATTAGTCTGTCAGTGATCACAACCTAGAAATTAAGATAATTTGGTAGACTAAGACTCTTTTGTACCAAAGGGATTATCACAATGATTTTCTTTTTAAAGTAATCTTTAATAAAATGTTAAATTCTGCTATACACACACAGAAACACACACACAGACACACAGACACACAAATGTATATACACACCCTCCTCCTCTTCTTTTAGGAGAGGTGAACTGTAAAAGCTTTCTGGAAAAATCAGGATACCTTTCCCTTGAAACATTTGAGTCTTGGATTTGTCCTTCCTGGACAAATTTCCTTCTTGGAAATCAAGAGGGTATCAAAGATAATATCCAAGTTGTGTTAGAGGTACCCCTTAGAGAAGAAACCTGGATAGGCTTGTTTTGCTGGTAAGGGTCAGTAGCTGAATACTGAGATATGCTTAGTAAGGTGATTAGTAGATGCATATTTTAGAAACACTACAGAACAGGCTGGATCACCATTGTCCCTGTGGAAGATGGTGTTCTAGGAACCATGTGCTGATCTCATAGGTGACATAACTTGGAAGAAAAAAAGCAAAGGCAGATGTTATTGACTCAAATATCTTGAGAAGCAGTTTTATGCAGTGTGAAGAATCCAGAAGTCATAACCATTTCTGGAACATATTTGAGACAATAATAATTGCAGAAATATTCTTGATGGGGGATTAAAATTTATTTTGTTCCTCAGCTGAGAAAACAGAATAGCCCACAAGCTATTCTGGAATACCACTAGCCATAAACTTCCAGACAGTTTGGAAAGAGCATTCAATCTAATTCAGTATCCAGTCCCTGGCAATGTCTACTGCCAGATGCTTCAAAACACGCAAGCCTCTATCTTTATATTCTCCACCAAAATGACATGTTTTGTGGTGATGCTTGTAAGTAAAATCTTTAGTAATTTTTCAAACACCTTTAAAACTTGCCAAACAAGCCTCAGCTCAAACGCTTCAAAAACGATTCCACTTGGGAGGATAATGTTACCACATATAGCCTGTCCTGAAACGGCTTTTCTCCATTCCAGCCACACCACCCTTTAGACAGTGCTTGGCTTTTAGTCTGTTCCATGGACTGAGATGCCACATCTTAGTAGAACTCAATGAAGCCTGACACTAAGCTGTACAATCAGCCAGGCTGTTTAACCATCTCACTCAAGGCTCTCATTCTGTGCTGTTCCTAAATCCATAGGCACTATCAATAATATTTACCCACTTTTACAGTTTAATTCAACAACACTTTCAAGAATTTCTGTAAAGAACCATCTAAGAAGCAACCTTCAGCTAAAGGCAGATACACAATCAAAAGGCAGATATACATAGTGAAGCCATAATCCAGCCTAACTCCATGCTGATTAGGACTTCCAGCTTCTCTGAGTGTACTCAGCTTTCCAGCATCCTTGCACTGGGTTGACCCAGTCAGCAGCTCAGTACCCACCCAGCTCCCTGTGGGACAGGGAGAGCACAGGAAGAGCAAAAGTGAGAAAATCCTCAGGTCAAAATGAAGACAGTTTAACAAGTGAAGCAAAGAGAAAAACCCAAGTAATGCAAAAGCAATCACTCATCACCCCCCTCAAGCAGAATTACGCCCCTCCAGTCTCTGAGCAATGGCTACTTTGGAAGACCAACCACCCTTTTTCTTTAATGCTGAGCATGACGTTATGTGGTATGGGATATCCCAGGCCAGCTTGGGACAGCTTTCCTGGCTGTGTCCCTTCCCAGCTTCTTTTTCCTCCAGCCTGCTTGCTGGTGGGCAGTGGGGGCACAGAGGGAAATGAGAACAGCCCTGATGCTGTGCAGGACTGCTCAGCAAGAGCCCAGCCACTGGTGTGCTCCCAACACTGTTCAGTCACAAACCAAAATAGAGCTCCACACAGGCTGCTGTGAAAAACATTAAATCCCAGGCAGACCAAGCACAATGTTACTTCCAACAGACCACACTTTGGCACTGCACCCGGCTTACTGCTGCTTGGTGTCATCCCCTGATTGTATTATTTGTCCTGAATCAAGGACTTACAAGTGAAGCCATCACCATGAACAGTCCAGAGGCCGGTGTATGCCTAAAATGGAGATTTTCATTAGTGACAAGCAAACTTCTGCAGCTAAAAACTTGCCTTTCTAATCTATAGCATCCTTCATGTCTGGTCCCTGCATCTACCAGAAGCCAGAGGAGTTGAGTTGTCTTTCAGAAGCAGCTCCACCACAGCTGCAGGGGAGAGCAGACAGGACCCATCCTGACCTGTTTCCAATGAAGATTTGTCATAATTTACCTCCTTCCCCTCCTTTCTAAAACTTTTTTTATTCCTAGAGAATATTTATGGTAGCAATTACAGAATGGCAAACCAAACAACTCTAGCTCTGGGCCACAGAATGACTTTTAACCCTGCTCAGCTTTACCTTGTCTTATTCTTGACAGTAATAATTAAAGACACTCTAGGCTGTAGGGATGCTCTGCTGCAGTCAGAGAGAAAGCAAGCACTGCTGGAGGTGTGGCACACCTCCTTGTTTTCATATCCTGGTAACACTGAAAAGGGCAAGAGGCTAAAGCAGGCACAGACATACTGGTCTGTGCTGGACCCATAACCTGAATTTGTCAGATTTTCTTGATAAAATAAAAAATATTTACATTTACAATCAGAAAAGGAATAGCAGATTCTTATCTGCACTGTCACTGAGAAGATCTGTTCTGACTTCCACACTGAAGCAGGTACCCATGTGACTTTCATGAGAAATCCTTCATGTAAACCAGGGGTAACTGCCAGATCTGAAATGTGGGATGGACCACACAGAGCACAGGAAAGTCCTTCTGAGGACACAGTGACTTTGAAGAGGTTAGAGACATGGTAGATGACCAAACGAATATGGAACTTCCCAGCCAGAGCAGCTGCCAATGCAGAAGATGATTCTTTTAGTCTTCAAAAGGTTATTAAATCAGAAAACATGTAACACCTGAGTAGGACACCTATGGTATTATTACAGGATATGTGAAACTCTGGAACCAGATTTAGAAGGACAGAAAGAGATCAAGAGTCATAAAAATGAGACTGAGATCAGGAAAGCATGCATTAAGATTCTTTATCTATTTATCAAAATTAAGATATGTATTAGATGCATGACAGAAATGAGATTCTTATTCTAAATTCAAAAAATGTAATAAAATAAAAAAGGCTGTACCTAATGCCAGATAAATTTAAACTAGAAATAAGGCAAAATTAATTATAAATGGAATACCTTAAAAAAAGACAAGCTAACTTTCAAGTCCTCAAAGATAAAATAATATATTCCAGATCAGCCTAAAACTATTTTCTTGGTGCAATTATCACTGGTTGAAAAACTAGACGCTACTCAGAAATTCAGACCAGATAGCTACAGTGCTCCATCAGTCCTTAAAATCATGACTCAATAAAGATTCCTGGAGAATGGATGTTACATCCTATATTATTCTTGGGAATTTTCTTCTCATTAGAGGATCAAAACAGAAGAGATATGGCAAAATAATTTTCCTTGTGTGCAGAAAATATCTATCTAGTTAAATAAGTAATGGTTGGAAGTATTTTGCATACAGAAGGAATCCATTTTGTAACACACTGAAGTAAACACTTGGAACCTGTAGTTTACATGACATGATTGCATACTGCCTTTGGAGTACAGAGTACACATTCTGTCACTCTCAGGTGCCTTTCTGAATTACTGTATTCATGGGCAGAATAAATGCTATGATTGCAACATGAGAGGGATGAATAGTTGACAAAGTAACAGAAATTTACTACCTGTGTATGCAAGAACATTAAGTACCACATGCATTTTCTTAGTATGTCTACGACCAAACAGCCAAAGGAAATACAATGAACACTTCTTACTGAAAACCATTTCCTTAAAACAACTTTGAGCTTAAGGAGTGAAAAATCTTACCTGCAAACATATTGCCAGGTTAACTCTACAGCCAAGTGATGTGCTGACAGCCCGTGGATGGAGACCCAGGTCTTTAAATAACTTTGAAAAGGACTGAGTAAGAGCTATCCGAGGTCGTTCTTCAGCCACCACTACACATGTCCGTACACGTGAAAGGTCCAGTCCCCTTGCCTAGAAAGAAGTCAAGATGTAACAAAGGCCACTAATGGGCAGATTTAATGCAGAACAGTAGTTCTTAAGTGTATTATGCAGATAATATGATTCAAGAGGAATAGCAGAACACAGGCTAAGGTATCAGTACAGTTTCCATCTTTCCTGGAGGCCGGATGGCCAGATGACACTCTAATAGCTAAAGATGCACATACTTGCTTGTCATCTCAACATTAGCACATAGGAAATGATGGGCATGCTAATTCTGAAGGGAGGGAATGCTATTTCCCCAAATTAATTCAGATGACAGTGAATAACAGCAAACAGGAAGCAATGTCTAGACTTGGAAAAACTGATTAGGAAATTATTAAGCGAGGATGGTAAAGGCTGGAGACATCATAAATATCAGTATCTCAAGATTCAATTTATTTCAGGAGCACACGGGAAATTCCAGATGATTTCAAATATTTAACTGGCTACCTGGCTTTTAATTCTGGGGGGTAAAAGGAAGATATACCCTCCTCTCCATACAACAAGGATCATATAGTTAAAACAATGCAGTACTTTTAAGCATGAGATTATTTAACTACAGGGATCAAAGCCAAACTAGTACGTAATATAACCAGGGTATTCATAAAACACACTACACAGTGTAACACTCCTTGAGCCTCTTGGACATTAACACCTCCATTTTCCAACACTTGCCTATCAACACAGGCTGCAACACAGATCAGAAAGCTGAGGTAAATAAAAGCCTTTCCTTGATGTTTAACAGCCCTGTGATCTGAAGAATGAGTGGTATTGACACACAGCCTTTGGCAAGCAGTAACATGGGTTCTGTGGAAGCTGCCTGTGCCCTCTGATGATTTTCTCCTCACAGCAGACATTCAGCAGAGGGTTCAAGGCTCCCAAACCCCACCGTGCAGGCAGCAGGGCGTGCAGGACAGCAGAACCACTCACCTTCAGCGACTCTGTTTGCGACCCGAGTCCCTTAGTACAGAGCTCCATGACTGAATAGGAACAAAAAGTGTCTCTCACTTTGTACTGACTCACGGCAAGAAGCCACAGGGCAGGATTGGTCTCCAGTTCTGAGGGAGGAATCAGAATAGACTGGTGTCCTGAATAAACGCTGCAAGACACAAGATCCATTAACACACACTAAACACCAGTATCCATAGACAAGCCACGGGGAACTCGAATATACAGTTTATCAAAGCACTGGATGAACCCTGTGGAGCCTTACAGTGCTCCACAGCTCCAGAAGTATAACATGATGTTTAACTCTGGTTTTTTGCTGTACTTTCAGAGTCTATGATGAATCATGAAGACTGCAGGAAGAATGTGCTCCTAAACTACAATTTACTTAAACTTCCAGTGGACTTTGCTGTTAGAACTGTACCAAAGAGAGCAAAATAGCTCAGTTATTACTGGTGTGAATAAGCAGTACAATAATATTAAGAAAAATTAGGCATTGCTAACAAATACTTTGGATTGAGTAATTAGCATTTTAAGAGACCTTGACAAAAAAAGTACTTTATTGCTTAATATGGAAATAACGTGTCTCCTGCTAAAGCAAGGAAGAGGTTTGCAATAATTTTCAAGGGAGTAAATTTGGCCCAAATTTAACAACTCTTGTGGCTTTAAATTTCTTCTGTGAAAGTTTTATGAACTTTTGAAACTCAAATATACTACATCTCTTGTATACTGGATACCCACTGAGCATAAATATTGTGAAAATACAGTTATCAGGGCCCTGAAGGAAACAATTATGTCAGAGCTAATTTCTCTGGTACCTAAGATTCTTCCCAAGGGAAAAATACTCCCAGTTTGATGACTTTATTTCCCATGGGTTCTGTGTTGTTCGCTCATCTCACACAGGCAGATTTACCATCAATTTTACAGTCCCCTCACATCTCAATTTGTGATCTGTAGATATTTCAAATCGGAATGGTGACAGCGTAAAGCCTCCAAATCATAGAAGTTTTGAGAAAGGACCATAAAAGCCCCTGAGATTTATGATGCACAAAAGAATTTCATTTGTTACTTGAAAACTTGAAATGCCAGCTTGGTAAAGTAAAGTCAATGTTTTCAAATCCAAGTGTCTGAGGTAAGACATGAAATGGAACTTTACTTTCAGGAATATGAGCATCTCTGTAACGCTGGACATCGGGACACCTTTGCAATTCTTGCAGATGGGCTGCACACACTCACACAGGTTCCCTCCTTGGTGACTGAGTGCTCCCACTCCCCCCAAACCTAGATGAAAGTGCTTTCAAAAGCTGTGCCACGTAGAACAAGGTTTGTGTGACCTGGATGTCTTTACTCAGTACGATAAAGGCAAAAAAAGATGTACAAGTCCAGCCACAACAGCAGTTAATAAACCAAATTGTTTAGGTCTCCGCTGGAGTATGAGCCTGAGTCATGGAATATGTATGAACTACAGTTCAAACAATTTCATTTATCACAGAGGAGAAATTTTATCTTTGACTGCTTGTCCCCTTTTATGCCACTCTGGGTGATTCATGACCAGTGGCTGCCACGGAGTGATGTGTTCTGGGATGGGGCTGACACGGTGGCCACGGCACGGGGTGGGCAAATGAACCATTACACTTTTATGGAGTCAGAATAAAGCATCACTGAACCTTGAGCATGTGCTGCATAAACATGTGAAAAGAGATCTTGGCAACGTTACCCAAGCCTGAAAGGGGAATGCCCTGAGCTCAAGCGAAACATCAAACCAGCCAGGAAGTAGTACCAATTTTTGCTATAAATATTACCTCACTCTTCCTTTCTTAGCCAATTCTATTAAGTTTTTCAGAGAAGTAAGACCAAAAGACCTTTTAGCTTTGGGCCCCACAAACAATCAAGGTGTGCAATCTGTTGGGTAAATACCTAATTCTTACAAACAGGAAGCTGTAACCACTCAAGTAAAAACATGGGATGGGCTCCAATCTATACAAATGTGGTATACAGAGATTCCCCCTCAAACCCTTCCCCCTGCCCCTGAACCTCTCTAGTTGATGCAACCAGTATCAGGGGAAAAAAGTTATCTGCACGATAATATACATGATGCCAGTGTGTCAAATGTTGGAGAATTATTACTCACAACCACATTAAATCCCTTAAGTATCACTTATTCAACAGGGCAGACATACCAGAATCAAAACCAAATCAAAAGAACAAACTTTATCCCTGTACTGAAAAGCATTCCCACAGACTCCACAGTAAAATGGGAGAAGAAAGCTGCCTTGCTTTGGTAGGAAAACAGAAAATTGATTCCAAATTTATTTTACCAGAAAATCATTTAAAATAGCAGAATTTACACCAAAGACAAATGCTTTCCCCCTCAGCAACACTAATGTGTGAGGGTGAACTGTCTACCTCTCTTGATCAACTTGTTGAAAGATACTTGGTTTTGCTCCCACCAACAGTCTTGCAGCAAAGCATGAGGATTTGAATGCAAAATAACCCATCTTCTTCACACTGAGGGAAATACTCTTATGATCAGGCTTAGACTAAAAAAATTACCCCAATTAGACTGAAACAAATTAAGATGTTGCTAGCATGTTTTCTGAGTTTTCTAATGCCTCAAAAATACTGTGGAGCTCAGGATCAAACTGCACAGCAGAAGGAAATATCTAGCAGGAAGGAAACTCTCTGTGGTGGAAAGCCTCACATGTGCTGCTCTTGTCTGCAATACACAAACCTACAGCCAGCTGATACCATGCCTGGAAACTTCATGCCCAACACATGCTTTGCCTACTGAGCTGTGGTTTAATAATCCATGCATATCCTCTGATTTGCTAGAGAAGTTGGTGGAGCTACAAGAACTACAAAGGCATAATTGTGGGGTAAATGTGCCAGTTCCACAACTGAAGGAGTTTATGAAGCACCTGGTCACCACGACATCGGCCATAACTTGGCTCAGCTCCCTGAATCAATCTCTGAAACATTATGCAGAATTTGTGTATCACTCTAAGCCACAAAATGCTCCTGATAGCTACATATCCTTGAAAATTCACAGATTTATATTCCCCTGAGAAGCTGTCTATCACTCGTGTTCTGGTGGAGAGAAGCTGAAGAAAAAATACCCTTGTATAGCTGGTTGAAGCATTTCTGCCATTCTGGTGGTTTCGAACCATTGTGAGATGTTAGAGGGCGTTTGCTTAGCAAGAATACCAAACACCATGCAGAGGACCACGTGCTTGAACAAACTGCAGTTGTGCAAGGCTGCTTTGGAGATGCTGGATAAAGCCTGATATGGTTCCAAATCTATAGGAAGTTCTGTCAATATTGCTTCCATGTAATTCTAGGTATTGTAGAGAAGTTTGGTATGTTCTCCTAGGTATGGAATTCTAGAGTTAATCTTGAAACTGAGGCACTGAATGAGGTGAGGCAGTTCCATCTCACCTTGAAACACGATAGTTAAGATGGTTAAGCTGTCAGCTTGGCTATTCTCATACAGGAACCAAGAAAATCACGGTGAACACTGTGGCAACAGGGGATCAATGGGATATTGGGAAAACTTGGGAGTGCAAACATAAACTGTTGAACCTAAATTCTTCTTTCTGAGATTACAACAATATATGATACAATGGACTAGGTGCAAGATTTTAGTTATGTTAATACTGGGAAGGAACTGTATCAAGATTGTTTCTTCCACTGCTGCAGAAAACTCTGTCACAAAAATATCCACCTCTTGATGTAAGCCATGACAGCAGGAGCAGACACAGGGCAGAGCATCCCTGCATCACCTTGTCACAATAACTTTTGGGACATAGATTCAGAGGGAAATGCAGGGGTGGCTGAGGTGCGAGATCACCTTTTAGAAATGCCGTCTTCCTTTAGGGGACTGCAGAGCAATCCAGGAGAAAAAAAGCATTCATGTGGTGGACAAAGCCCTGGATTTCGGCAGTAAGTGAAGAGCCTTGTCTGCCTGCACTAAGCAAGGGCTGCCCAAGGACAGGAATACTCCAGGTAAAAGCACCAGGATGCATTTTGGTGCGACAGCACCATCTGATCACAACACTGGCTCCGCTGCCAGCAGGCTGTTTTGGCAGCATATGGAGATTCCTGGAAGGACCTCTTGGCATTTAACTGTTTCACTTCATTGAAGCTTTATCCCATATCGTGCTGAGGCAGATTAGAAGTAAAAGCTGAAATCCAAAAATTTCAGCAGGTCAATAAATGCTGACAGTGGCAAGTGCAATTTGCAATCGCATTCTGGCAGTCACTGACCCATCGCTGCCCTTACTCCTGGGTCCTTCCCAGGTGACATGAGCTGCTTTCCCATTTAACTGGAGGAGGCAGGTGGGTGCTGCTGAGTCCTGTTAAGCACATGCATATGGTTTCTGCATTTCTACAGATGATGTGGAATTTGGTGATGATGGACAGGTATGGGAACTGGGTGCTTGGTAGAGCAAAAGTTTTCTAAATCACCTGGACCAGAGCTTGTAGGAAGGACAGTACAGGCTATAGAGGACAGTGTTTAGTCATATATCTCTCTTAGGCTTCAAAGGACTTGGGCCAAAATTAAATCTTCAGTTCTGGAGACCCACCATGTACAAAAAAAAGGGACTTTGGAGAAAAAGTAAAGGACATCATACAACCTGCAGAGTCCAAAGATGACAGCTGGCACACAGTGCTCTAAGAACATGACTGCACATGGTAAGCAGA
This sequence comes from Oreocharis arfaki, assembly GCA_013398015.1. Taxonomy (NCBI): domain Eukaryota; kingdom Metazoa; phylum Chordata; class Aves; order Passeriformes; family Paramythiidae; genus Oreocharis; species Oreocharis arfaki. The sequence goes on from VZRR01008594.1 coordinate 204,862, forward strand.
TAACACATCAGTACCAGAGACAGGAAAAGGCCACAGCTCAGCCTTGAGCATCACTCTGGTTTCTCATCACCATCTCTCCTGCCCCACTTACTGCCCCATGTATGGGCATGTCTCCAGAGGTGATAAGTCTGCCAGCTCATCTCAGAACTCACACATCAAGGTAACTCAGGGCTTTCAGCTGCCCTTGAACCTTCCAGACTTGAGGCAGGTCTAGCAGTACTGTTATAATGTAGAAGGAAAGCAAATTGCCTCTTCCACAAATTGCCACTGGCTACAGACTCTCCAGGAATCTGGCTCACAGCAGTGTGTGGGCAGACAACACACCTTCACATTCCTCCTGTGCCAGTTACGCACTTTGCAAAATACATGACAGATGTTTATGTTCACATCCTTCACTTCCTATGTCAGAGTTACCCAGTTCTGATGTGCAATTTAGGCTTCTTTATGCAGTCTTGCCTTTAATTTGCTGCACATGGGCTGGAAATTGGGTGAAATGCTCATGCCTGCCAGTTATCTTCAAGTTAGCCTAAAAAACCTAACAATAATTAGTGATTCCTAACACAATAAACCTTCCTAAAATGCAGTTCTCCTGTTGGTGTTGCAATCTGTGCTCACTTCTTGCACAGTTCCACCTGTCTGGTTACTAAGAAACCTTGCAGACTTTTGCAGCAGAAGCCACCTGGCAGGACCACTGTGGATTTTGGCTTCATGCTATGGAACAGAGGCAGGGGGAGCAGGATGGGAGAAAGCACCTTCCCTGGAAAGCCTTCCCTGGACCACTCCATAGCAATCGTGTTATTTATTGCATGGCCTCCATGGACCAGAAAATTCAGTTCCTCTGGTCCAGTCTGAGTCTTGCTGACTTTCACTACTACAAGCTCAGTGTCTGAGAATATATATAAAATTTATTTTAAATTATTAATGTACTTAATTTTAATTTGAGCAAGGACAATTCTGTCTTCCAGCAATAAAAGTAGAACTGCAATTTGAGTTGGCTTAGCTGGGCTAAAGTAGAAGGAAAATTTTTATTCTATTGCATTACTTAGCAACTATCAATTAAGTGAATCCTCACTAATGAACTGCAGAATGCTCTATTCTGCCCCACAGTGACAAGCATTAAGACAGGGACATCTTAATTTCAGGAAGCATTTCTGAACAATGGGATTTAGAATTCTTTTTTTTTACATTTGAGGACTTTTTTTTTGCCTTTTAAAGAATGTGATACATTTTAAAATGTAATGCAATGCAAGTTGGAATACTAGGATCACCTTCTCAGAATGGATAAATTATATTATTAAAGAGAAAAACACAAAGATAATGTATTCTTTTATTGAATCATGAATAAGAACTCGTTAAAATTAGGAAGTTAGGGGTTTGTGAACTCACATGGGGCTGACGTCTGCTGCCACACCCAGGACTTGCTGTTCAATGACAAAGGTTCCAAGGAAACCCTGCTGGAGCATGTGGCCAGTTTAGAGGGAAGAGTTCTTTTCAATGTATTGCTCTGCTTTGCAAGGTTTCTTTTCTTTATTATTTTATAACCTTTAGGCCATAAAATAATAAGTTAAAAAAAATTAAAAACTTTGCAAAACTATGCAATATATTCCAAACTTACCAAAGGGCTGGCTCCATGCTCCAGCAGCTTTCCTAAGTAGCTTTGACCTCACAGAATGGGGCATTCTGGGGCACCACAGTGGAGCAGGCCAGCACAACGTCTAAGCACCTACAACGGGGATAAAAGGTTAGTTTTTCTTTCAATTCCTTAGTCAATGCCTCCTTTGGTCTAGTTAATAAAAGAATTTAAATGTACTTTTAACTGCACCCAGCACAGGAGGTTGCTCTTGCTTCCTGCTGGGCCCCAAAAACAAAGAGTTCCTATTTAACTCTCAAAAGCCCCTAGCTTATAAAAAATTGAAGATCTAATTTCATTTCCATATGCCATTAGAAATACTAATTTAGTTAATGGAAGTGGAGACAGACAATCATAAGTTTAGAGTAGAATTATCTGAGTTAGAAATCTGGGTTGAAATGCTGGGCAGGATCCAGTTATACTGAACCTCAAAGGGTAAAATGCAAAGTCACAAAATTTTAACTTATGAGGAGTAAGAGCCTTATAAACTCCAGGATGTGTTTTTTTATCTATGACATCAAATAATACCCATTTCTAAAATAGTAATGAAATGGAAATGAGGTTTGTAAGTGGAATTAATTAGGCTGTATCTGATGCCAGCTTTCTACAAATGACAATTGCAATTCTAGCAGCCTGAAGTTTTTCTGATTTAATAGGAACAGGGGATCAATGGCAAAGAAGAGACTGATGTGATGGCTCGTAAGACTAGAGTGTTGCTGATCTCAGTTCCTTCAACTCCCTTGTTTCCTTTCTCTTCTTTGAAAATGGTATATAAAATTTTCCTCTTCCTTCTATAAGCTACAAATGAGCACAGACTCTGATTGCTTTCTCCCAGAGGCTTGCTGCCTTAATTCACTTGCCAGTCATAAACAATCTTGTCCTTCTGACAGGCTGAATACTATCAGTATTGGGAAGGACCTAAGGGAAGCAAATGCATATTTGTTGGAAAAATGGTTCTGGAAGAAAAAAAAAAAATTGTATTCAGGACAGTCTTGGGCACCACAAATTAACTTGGGTTTTAGACAGGTCAACATTTATCTGTGTTTTATGGCTCTATCATGATGTTGCACAGAAGTTATTCTGGGATGCTCTGTACTCCAGCACTATCCTATCCAATGGTACATTCCTTAGCTGAACTCTCCTGTGGTGCTGCACAGTCCTTCCCTGGCCTAACAGTGCTGACATCAGCGCATGCTGGAACACTCAAGTCTTTATCAGAAATAGTCACCTGACTTTTAAAAAATCAACATTTAAAAATTAAACTTAAAACAGAGTGATTTAATTAAAATCTGAAAATTTCTGAAGTTGTTTTTTGCAGCCTCAATAGTTTCACTTTTATGTTAGGTAAATGAAATGCTGAAAACCCAAAAGTTTTTCAAAACAAAGGCAACTCTAATCCCTATGTGAAATCCAAAATAGTATTAGGCAAGTCTAGCTTAAAACAAGAGAAACGATCAAGAATGAATAAGATAATACTGTTACTCTTCAGCCTATTTAATATATAACAACAAGTATTTTAAAAGGGCAAGAAACCATGCCAATAGTCTACTTTTAAATAAACAATAATTGCTGAAAAGAAATTGTTGCAGTTGTTATCAAATAATACTTCCTTCAGCTATTCAGTAAATTGGTACAAAGTTTATCCAAAGTATTTTTAATGCCATGGATTATCTTCATTTTAGCAACTAAAAATAGCAGAACTGCTAACACCAAAGAACTTTCTGTGAAGAGCACAAAGATGTCAGACTACTGTGACTCTGAGATGCCTTCATCAAAATGGGCTCCATTAACACTCCCACAGTTCTCTTCCTTTGCCTCTGCATCAACCCAGCTAACTTAGAAAAAAATAAATCAATAGACCTGCTTTCAGTAGCTGAACTGCAGCTTCCCTGGAGTATAGAGATTGACAGAATTGTTATATTTCTAAATTTATTAACCAACAAAGCTGATTCGCATTTCACTAGAAATGTTTTGTTCTCTGATACCTTTTCTACTGCCATACAAGTACCTGCAAGAAAACACACTTCTGTGTGCCTGCAAAAACCACATCCTGAAAGTCCCACAAATGAGGAAGTCCCCTGGTATCTACTCCTGCTTTCAGATTAGAGAATGAAAAAGAAGACACAAGGAAACCACTTCCTTAAGGTAATATTGGTAAAGCACTGCTTTCATCAAACGAAACAAGCCAGGCTCTGCAGAGACAGCAGCAGAAGGGCAGGAGGTCAATGAGCAGCCGCGTTGATGCTCTGCACTTCCAAGTCTAACTACCTACGGCCATGCCCCTCTCAAACAAACCACGTCCTCCATACAGCAGTTTCCATATAGCTTCCAGCAATTCCAGCTGCCTATGGCAGTCCCAGAGGCACTGCCTGTTCTTCCCATCCTTTCATCACTCACATCATCCATTCTGTTGTGCCACAGTACAATGGAAACCGTGTTGTAGAAAAGGCTGAGGAGAAGCCTCACCTGCAGAGGCACCAGAGGACAAATCCAAGTCCACAGTAGGGGTCCAAGCAGATCGCAACTTCCCGGGAGGGATAAAGCTCACACTGCAGCTTAATAGAACGACAAAAGGCACTAGTGGCTGCATGAGACATCTGAAAGACAACAGCAAAGCAATTAAAATGATCAACTGTGTCATTGGAAGGCTCACTTTCAGACTGCACCAAGTGCTTACATCAATTACAGGATAAAAACACCAAATAAATATTGACTTTATGCTCAGTGTAAGCACACAGGTAATTTATATCTTAGAAAACATAATTTTCCTTCAAGAGGGCATCCAAATAATTGTGAAAGGGGAGAGGAGACAGAATGAATGGTAAGTTTGAAGTGATTTAGGAAGAAAGCTGTGAGTGGTTTAAAGATGTGCTCCAAGCTGTATGCAAAGCTAATGATAACATGCTACACTTTCTGGAAGAATAAAGGAATGAATGACTGAATGAAACATTTTGTTGATCACCAGTACCATATTTTAAAGTATTTATTTCTTAAAAAAAAAAAAAAAAAAAAAAAAGCCAATGCACTTTTTAAATTGAAAGGAATTTTGCCAGCAAAACAGTACTAAGGACCTAATCATTCAGCAATAAAAATCCCCAATAAACTTAACAAAGTTTCTGTAAATAAATATCTGTAAAATATCTTCATGTTATCCAGCTCCTAGCTGAGAAAAAGATTCTTAAAATTTTGGTAAGAAAGCTCTCAAAGATAACACAAGCAGAAAGTAGAAATAAAAAATCTGATCCAAAGGAAATTCTTTAGATTCTTTTCCTAGTACTAGGATGCTTTCCAAGCTCACCCATCCTGACTTACAAGTTCTAATGACAATGGAAACAGGAAAATATCTTTTAATGTTTGTCCTCTCTATTAGTTACAAGAAAGACACCAGTGTTAGAAATACAGCCTGAATAGGATTTAACTTACCAAACCTTTGATCTCTGCACATAGGGAGCTGGTTGCTTTATATACTGCTCACTGAGAGTCAATGGAGGAAAATGGGCACTTGGAAGGTAAAATTTATTAGATCTTAAAGTAAACAGGGGAATAAAGCTCCAGAAGTGACTTTTTCTCCATTCCAATGACAGCCATAACTGAGGCTGGATTTGCTCCAAGTGATGCAAAAGGACCAGCTCAGAATGGGTGTCTGTATGGTGAACATCTGCAGTCTGCAGATTAATTCTACTCAAGCTGAATCAAGACCACTTTTTCACATGGGATTAAACTGAAATCTATTGATACAGAATTGCTGTTATTCTGTGAATTTTCACACCATACTGAGTGCGAGAGTAAACATAAGTGGAATCTACTACTTTCAAAGTGATTACAAAACATTTATCAACTTTTCAGGAGGCACAGGAGTTATTTAGCCATTTATTTTAATTTAGGACCACTTCATTATGAATATAAGCCTTGTGGCCTCTTTTGATCCTTTTATAATTAATTAATCACCAGTGATGATGTCGTGGATGGTAACTGTTTACATAAACCTGCTGAGTCAGTGACCTGCAGGCTCTGTGATCCAGATATTAGAAGCTAATCAAGAATTCCTTGATAGATTTATCTGTATTTCCCTCTAGCCACACTAAGAAAGGCTCATGGGCTTGTCCTGCCTTTGATTATCTTTGAAGTTTCCCAGATACTCACTTTGCATAGTTAGTAGTCATTTCTGCAAGTGTGATAAAGTGTAATTCAGACCTGATTTAATACAGATGACTGCATCTGAAACAATCATTTGAGGCTTCCTCTAGAGGAAATGAAGACTTATGTGACACTTATTCACTCCTTTAAAAATAGATGTTTTAGATAAGTCAGATAAATGACACCCTAAAAGTTCCTGCTTCTCTCTGTTGGCTGCTGAGGAGCCCAATGACCACTCCACGTCCACTAGAATGTAGGCATTCTAGCTATTCAAAGTTAGATGGGATGAATGTTGCAGGAGTGTCCAATATGTAACCATCAACAAGGTCAGCCATTTAGCCCTCAGTCAGCCTCAAGCTGGTCACTTCACCATCCCTGTGCCTCAAATTCTTCACCTGAAAACTGGGAAAGTGATGTTTACTTTGTTTATATAGTATGCTGACAGTTTCTGCAGCTAGGTGGATGACACCAAAGAGTATGAGGAATTCAACATAGGCTCTGAGTGTGGTACATCAGCAGAGATTGCTAAAGTAATCATAATACTTGGATATGCAACAAATAGGAGCAAGGAGGTAACAGGTGGGAATAACAGAGTGATTTCACTGTGTGAAACTAATAGTGGGATGATACATAAGTCAACAGATAGGTAAAACAGATTTGATTAATTGTGGCTAGAGGGCTGGAGAAAATGGCAGAATAGATTTCAAGAGCTCAAGATGCCTGAGCTTATCAAACAAATCTATCAATGAATTTTTGCAGCTTACTCTAGTACTGTACTAGGTCAATATACCAGAGAAATCATCATGTCCTTTAATTGCATGAAGAAGAGAATATTGAAAACCAATGGCCAGTAGCTGAGTTGCAGCAAGAAGGGAGCAATGAATGGGCACTGGAACAAGCAGGAAAACGATGACAGTCTCAATTCCTTCACACAACACAAATAACAGATGCCTAAGTCGAAAAATGCTTCAGGCAGACAAACTAGTGGTCTATGCACAAGAGTAATGGAATGAAATTTTTAGTCTGAGGAGGAGGAGAGGGGCTAAACCCACCACACACAGTCCTGTAGCAAGTAGAGAAGAACTAATTTAATGTCAATGGAATCAAATAATGACTTCAAGGGAGGAAGCACTTCAATTCCTAGTTCCAAAAATCACAAGGAGTCACGAACTAGGAGCAACCACCTGCCAGCCAGGCAGGAGAGCAAGAAGGACAGCTTTAACAAGAAGGCCCTACCTTTACCCCTGCCAGCATGCCAGTGGTGGAGACACTGAAGTCAAGGTAAGCAAGCGTTTCAGGGTTAGAAGGTTTGTAGATCTGTGCAGGCCGCTTCTTTGGCAAATCGTCTGGTGGAGACAGAGACAGAAAACGTGTGTAAGTCACTGACAAACACGGTGACCAAAGGGACAGAGGGGCCCTAGCCCCAGCACTCACCTGTGTCTAGCACTGGAGGCCATGTCCTGATATCCACTGCTGCCGCCGCCTCCCGCGACCGTAGCAATTTACAGATTAACTGCGTAGTCATTAAGCAGGCAGAGCGGCTCACCTAGAAATTCAAGAAATAAATAAAAGCACGATGGTATACTAATTAACTCTCCCATGAAAATGGGCAAGACTGTGACTGATTTTCTGCCAGAACAGGACACAGGTGTATCAACTTTATGTTTTCTGATCAGCAGGTGGGAAGCTGCTCAAAAAATGCAGCTCATGAAACAGACAAAGTCCTGTGAATTTTACAACTTACATGAAAACTGCACTTTGAGAAGAGCATTGTAATGAAATTAAAGGCACCTTAATAGTGACCTTTCCAACACATTGTATCAGCTCTCACCCCAAAGTGCCAGTAAAGATCATCCAAAATATTTCCTATGAGATATATCTTGGTTTATAAACAATATTTTCAGATAAACCAAAATCCAGTCTGACATTTTACATGAATAATATTACTATCTTAAGTCAATGTTACGTTAGCCATGTATTTCCAGTTCCTGTGCTAGTGATAAACCACTGGGAACTCTTCTGATATTGGCAAAAGTACCTCTAGAACAGAAAGTGTGCAAGTGGCACTAAGAAATTAAATGGTGAGTATACTGCAAATACCATCTGCACCAAATTTTAGATTCTCCTTTTAGATGTGCTGTTTTTAAAAGTTCATAGGTATCAATACAAGAATATTTCTTACTGATTATAAAAATTAATATACTTAAGGAATTCAGACAAACATGAATATGAACACTGAAATCACTGAAGATAAAACACAGGAAAAACTGAAAAGGCAACATTCTTTTTCTTTTACCCAAACTTTGAAAATCTGTGCAAATGTTGCTAAGAGTATTTTTTCTCTTTAAGGAATTTGGAACATTACATTGCACACTAAATTTCCAGTGTTTAAGCTGATGAAATCAGCAATCATACGCACACTAAATGTTACCACCAAGCAGAAGCAAACAGCTTCTGTTGACAATAATCTCATGGAAGTCAACTTTATACAACACCAGAAATTCGGAAATTTGGATCAAACATCACTGAACCAAACTCTAATCTCTTGAGACTCTAATCCCATGACTTCCCTGCATAGACAGTTTAAATATTTCAAGGTAAAAGTGAATACAAACAAAGCCACTGCAGCACCTCTCAATCCAATCATTTTCACTGTCATGGCAAGGCAAATTCATTCTTACATTGCTAATTTTAATCTATAGAAATCTTGATGTGGGACACTAAGCCAAAAAACAAAAGGAATTTCAAGAGTTGGTGGTTACCAGCTTTCTCAGGAATTACATAATCTCAAAGTTTCATTAAAATTCATAACATCCATGCCCAGAGAACAGCACATCAGAGGTAAATACACGGAGATGGTGGGAAGGAGAAGGAACACAGCTTAGCTACAGGTTAGCAACTGCTCAAGATGGGGCTCAGCTCAGTTATATTTTACAATTACCATCTCATCACAAAAACACAATTATGTAGACCAAATTTTACTCTGAAGTCATTCTTACTGACTTTAAAAGGTGCTGTACAGATGCACAACATGTTAGAGCAGGCACTGACCGCATCACATCAGGAAATCTGTGTGACTGCACTGGCCATGAAAGAACAGCCGCAATATTTTAATTTCTGCAAGGCCATTAACCTCAAAATTGAAAGAAATTCTTGTGTAAAACAGAGCTGAGAGGTTTATAAGTCAAACTGGCATTAATATGGCTGATAAATGTCAACATTTTATTTGAAGTTAGTCTATTGAAGGGACAATGAATAGAAGTCAGCTTAGATCTTAGTTTAGTTTAGCTATTAAACATGAAAGGAAAAAGGAATAAACACTTTTTACATCACTTCTATATGTTAACAATTGATGTTTAAAAACACTGAGTGCCAAAATATTAAATAATGAGAATTTTGAAAATAATAAGACAACTTCTCATACCTCTTCTGATTCTTTGTGGCATCTGATGCCATAAGGAAAGCCAAAAATCACAACTATCTCTACTTGTTAATTGAAAATATCAAAATTAATTAGCAAGGATAAAAACACATTTGTTTAAACTTTTCCTGAAGAATTCCACTCAATAAATTAGAAACTGCTAGATGTAAAAGGCTATCTAATTTCAACCCTTTTATTTCCCTCAGTAACAAGCACATTGCAGTTATTTATGTGCAACAAAGGCTAAACATGGTTAGATAAAGCCAAAATACCAAAATATCAAATGAAAAAGTCTGAGTAACACTTTCCTGGATGAAACAAAATACTGACCAACATCTTCAAAACAGAACTTTGAAATCGTTTCAAATGCAGAAAAATTGCATGTTCAGAAGTGAGCACGCCATCAGGTGAGGATAAACTTCCCACTGAGGTTTTTCTCCACAGTCAGTGTGGCACTGCCTGTGAGGAATCCTACCTCTCTTGGCATATAGCTAAATATAACAAAGCACTTTAAATATATATTTTTGAAAGGAGTCACGTAACTGGGACAAAATGTGACAGCTCAAGTGAGCAGGTTGTGTGTTGTCAAGCAGTGTTGATTTTGCAACACACTGAAGTCCTGAGTCCTTGTAAGGAATACAACTCTTCAACCCAACCACCACTCAAGCTACTCAAGTTACTGCTCCTAACGACACAAATCCATCACCCATTTCATCTACTCATGCGATCTGAGGTGTCTGCTCACCTCCACAATCATCTTCACTGTGGGTAAGGTGGTGGCAATGTTCTGGGGATGCGGAGGTCGCACTGTTATCGGCACACAGCCCGCGTACAGGCATCCGTAGAACGCCGCAATCAGGTCTATCCCTGCACGGAGAACAAAGCAGAAAGCCTCCCCTGAAAACCAAATCGCTTAATCACAGACTCCTGTGTCAGCATAAATATTACTTGGAATGGAACCCAGAAGGTTAAATGAGTGACTAAGCCCTTTAACAGACTTCCTTTTCAGCCCCTTGTCAGTATTTGTTCAGCTTCACTGATTCCTCTCAGCCGCACTGTTCCGAGCACAGGCGACACACAAAACTGCAGCCAAATAGCAACATTTGGGAGAACTCCACTTTGATGCTGAGGAAGTAATCTGTAAAAGACTGATTTCTACAGATTAATTATCTTCCTAAATTTACATTTGTAGAGTGTACAAGAAGAGAGATGTCCCAGGAAAAGGATGAGGTAGGAGGATGCTTGGTCCTATCAGCTGCAAAGAACATCTGGAGCTTCCACAAAATACTGTCTTTCTCTAGCCATTTTTAACCTCACATCTACCTGAAATTTTACAGTAAAAAAGGAGTAATGATTTTGAAATCCTGTTTCTAACATAAAATTAGGTGCTGTCCCATATAAATATTGACTGCCGGTGATGGACAATGGACAGCCCCTTCAGGCTACCTAAGGAGGCTGAACAGACAACAATACAAAGATCTCTTGAATACTCCTGTCTGACACCTCCCCAGTGCTGTACACAGGCTGTGGTAAGATGACAGTGGGGATGGGTTTATTCTTTCTGAAGAACAGGATCTGCAGTACTGGCAGGTTACAGTTCCTTCAATAAAATGCTTCATTCATGAGAAGTGAAATACAGAAAACAAACACTTAAGTTTGAAGTACTAATCTTCTTTTGTGGAAAAGGTTTTCCCATATTAACCACTGTGAAACCGCTCCAATAACTACAAAGATATGACCAGTGTCTTGCAGTCCTTACAAACCAAGTATCATAAAACAGACCTTAAATCAGACTGTTCATTTCACCAACACACAAGAAATGTTAAAGATAAAAGAGAGCACTTGATCAGAAATAATTTCAAGCAAATGTCAAATATATTACCAGTTAACACAAACTTAAAAGCCCAGATGCAAAAGGATAAAAATCCAAGCCAAGGGAGCTTTCTAGATTAAGAATCTATAGAGAAAATTGTAATTATAATTTGGTATTTCTTAATCATTTGGTACTTATCAATCAAATTTCTACTCTAAAAAAACCCCATGTGTTACTTCCGGGATATTGTTGCTTTACCCTCATGAAATGCAGCACTTCCAAGAGGGAATTGAACAGGTGGATCTAAGAACACTTAGCAGATGGAACTGCATCCTCATAAAATAGTCTATCCAGCAAATTTAAAAAAAAAAAAAGGCAGTAATTAAATCTGACTGCTCATAAGAGACAGGTTTTAAAAACATAGGTTAATCTAAATCTGAACCCAAAGAAATAAAATCTGTGTGTATGCACAGAGAGAGATCCTTTTAAATATGTGTGACTGAATTCAAAGAAATGTGCATAAGGCAAATATTTTGTGTTTTGCCAATTAACATGGTGTGCATGGTAACACCATTGGTGCAGCACCGTTCCCAAGGATCCTGATGAACTTCCAGGAGTACCAAGGTACTGCTACAGCAATTCTTTACCTGGTGGGTAAACCAAAGCCACGTGGTCTCCATCTTGTAAATGTCCCCTCTCCATCAGCATGACAGCTATCTTCTCAGCTCGTTTATGCAGCTGGACACATGTCAGCGAGTTGGCTATTGTTCCCTGCACAGGAAGAAAGATAAATGTCACAGCAGATAACGTGATATGCTGAAACTCTATTTTCCTCTTCACCTGAGAAGCTGCAGGATGAGGGGCAGCCACAATATGTCATGCAGTCAACTTAAAATATGGAAACACTCAGCCTTAGGCCAAACTGTACTTGGAAAAAAGATGTTGGTAAGGCAGAGGAACGTTCTCTGTTCCTTTCTCTGTTCCTTTCTCTGTGCCTTCTGCCCTCAACGGTGTTTCTGCCCCACCTAAGGCAGTACAGCAGAGTGCTAATGCCCTGCCCATGTAACCTGTACTTCCCTTGCTACACAGGCAGCATCCCTGCTGCAGCCAGGGAAGTGCCTTTATGGTCTCTGTAGCAAACTGGAGCATCTGTGGAGACCAATTCTGGAAATTGCATTTTCTTGTCTGCACGCTGGAGTGGAGCCAAATGGCCCAGCAGAAATACTTTAAAGACAAGAGACAAAAGACACAGGAGGAAACAATACTTTGTGACAGAGAAAAGAATTAGTCTGAAACAAAAGATAAGCACTTATATTGCATAAAACGAAAGAGAAGAAAGGCATTCGTTAAATTTGAATAACTCTGGTCAGCACGAGCTTGGCATTTTTAAAGCACTTCAAATAGTGCAAACCCAGAATTATCAAACAACCAGTGTTTTAAATCGAATGAGTGTTACAGTTCTCGCACTTCCTAAATATAAATATGTGTGTGTGTGTGTGAGTGTACATATGTACACACAAACACACATTTAGAAAAATATATATATCTGTATCACAAAATTCACTACCACTGCAGGCAGACACCTCAGAAGTCTAAAAATGAATGTACAGGACAGACTGGTTGCACCTAGAGCTGGTCAGGCCAGGTCTGGGCTGGAAGAAAGAGACGGAGCAGTACGGGAAGGGCTGCATCTTGGCTGGTGTACTTGTTCTGAGGAAAAAGAGGAATTTGGTCTCCAGTACTGCTGTGACACACCTGGCACCTACCACAGCACTAGGTTCACTTTAAAAAAAGTGATTCTGAAAAAACTGGGGGGGAAAAGGTAAGAATATGTAAATATATACACATACACTAAAGTAGAACATACAAACACACACACAAAAAATAGAACAGTGCATCAAAAATGCAATGTAATATATTAAAAAAGTATTGCACCACTATCCTTATTAACAGAGACAGCAAGAAGGCCCACTGTTTTAAAGAAATGTATTTTACACTCTATTTTAACAAGGCAAGGAATAAAAAGCATTTGTTCTGATGCTGGTTTCTATCCACCACCACCCCACATACCACTGCAGTATTTACTGACCAGGCTTCAGAGAGGAGGGAGAAGTTTGCCAGAGGGCCCTGCAAGCAGTGCCATGTTACCAGGATCACCTGGCCAGGATCACCTGCCATTTACAGACTTTATTACAAACTGTCAACAAAGAGCACAACCCAACGGAAAATAAAATGGACAAAGTCAGGGCACAGCATTCCTCTTCATCATCCTCAGCAACCACACTCACTGAATTGCACTCCAGGCAGTTTTAATCAGTCTTTTGATCAGTGTGGAGATCACTTCACTAAGAAAGTTTCCTCTAAAGACACATGCAAGTCTATGGATGCGGGTCCAGAGATGACTTTCATCTGTCCAGCCCTGAGTATGCCAAAGCAACCTGAGGTCTGGCTGTCCTGCCACTGCAGACCTCTCAGGAGAATGTACTTAAACTCTCCATTTCTTCTTTCAAGAAATTGCCTGTTTCTACGTTTATGAGAAGAAGGACCCTTTATATCCCCCCACACATCAGAAGCACAGGTCCTACCAACACAGATAGGGAATTGCTGCAAATCATGTGAATTTGTGCAAAGCTTGTTTACATTCAAGACTTCTGGCACCTTCTGCCTGTGAACCAGTGGGAAGTCACTGTTTATATGAACTGTAGGGAAGGAGAATCCTGTTGTTGGACAAGAATCACTTGCAAGCATCAGACAACTACTCCCTTTAGGCCTATAATGAGCTATCCTGAAATGTAAAGGTGTTGCAATCCTTCATGACCCACACTTAAAACAATGTACTGCACTAATTTTGAAATATTTTGAATTCTCAAAGCCTGGGTTACAGGAAAACACTAATCTCAGTGGACTTTTATTAGTCATCCACTGCAGGATGCCTGAATGTTTTAGAACAAAGTGTACAGACAATGTCCAAGGAATACAAAATAGGAAAAGTTACGAATCGGAACTTAAATTCAAGATGGGCAATAAAACTTGCCAAGGGAAACCCCACCAAACCCATCATCCCTTTCTATAAAATATTAATTCTCTCCAAAAAGCATTACATCTTTTAAACAAATTTTGTATGATAAGATACTCTTCACTGACAGTAACAGAGAAACTGTATTTCAAAATCCAACTATTTTTCACTTCTATGGAACAAGAATTTGTTTTGTTAATCCCTGTTTTGCACATTGTGTCCTTACTTCCCACTGTTTGAACCCTTCTTCCAGCAGGGGAAGTTTGGCTGTATTAAAAGCTCAAAAGCAACAGTCTGGTGTAGAAGAGATGGGATAGTACATATCAACTCTTTCTCACAGCATCTTTGCTCCTAACTTACAGGACACAGCAATGCAATACTTTATGGTGTAATTTGGAACTTATAAACAGCATTGCCTCTCAAGATTTCTACTTTGCCATAATAAAATACATTACTACTTCACTATTTATCTGTCAGGTTTCACATATTGACAAATACGAGCTACTAATCTGAATTTTTTAAAAAGTTATTTAATGACTTACTGGTAGCCTCAAACTGAACTTTGTACCAGCACTGCAAAATGGAGAAGCACATTCTGTAAATACTGTAAGTGGTGATTTCACAGAGGTTCACAAATTACTGGAGGTTTAAGAACCCATTCAAGTTGCATAAAGACCACAATGGGCTGGGACAACATCAGCTACTACTCCAGGGAACAGAATACTCCAGGCCTCCCCTCTCCTGGAGACTCACACACTGTGTATGTTTCCCAGATTTGATAGATATGTGTAGATGTACTGTGATGGAATGGTTTAGAATCAGACTTTAATTCTCTCTGTGGTCTTGAGAATCATTGGTTTGTCATCTGCAATCTGTAATCATCCAGGAAGTAAAGAAGTTACACTACAGAAAGCAAGGAAGTTTTACTCTTAGCAAAGCCAAGCTCTGCACTCATCACATTCATTAATTCAATTTTAATAAGCAATGAAATGCTGTGCCAGGCTGGCACCCCGTGTAGGTTATGCAGAGAGATTTATTAGTGATCCTCTGCAGACTTGATTGTATTCTGGACATACATTTTCTTCTCTTCACCTCCTTTCCTCATTCTCACACCTTCCCCAGATGGTCCAGTGTCAAAAACAACAGCCATTGTTTAGGGAAAATGCTCTGGTTTTGCCAAGCCTGTGCTTTTCAAATTGGAAATCAGGATGGCGAGCAGTATTAAACACTGTTGTTCAGCGTAAGGACAGATTTGAAACAGATTCAATAGTATTGAAACAGATCTGCAGTGTCAGCTCACACACCACATGTATGTGGTGGAAAAAGAAATGAGAAAAGTGTAAGGCACACTGATACAAAAGCAGCCTATATCTTGACAACTGGCAACGATTATTCTCTTTTCCTTTCTGCCTCAGTGAACACTAAATATAACAGCTGAATATTAGTGAGAAAAGGAAGAGGAAGGTCACATCCAGCCACAGCACAAGCAGGTGCTGCTGAAATCCCAGGGTGGCTTTTCCAAGCCTGTTGGAGCCATGGCCTGAGTTTCTTACCCTGCAGTTGAGCAAAGTGTAGAGCACATGGTCAGGGGTGGTCTGAGCTCTCCACTGCAACACTTCCGACAGGAACAGGAACTGGAATAAAGCAGAGTGACACTCATGACACTGAACAGCTTCTTGGCTTTAAAATCCAGGTCACAGTACCCAGAAGCACTCAACAGGAATTCATTCTCTTGTCACACGTTTATGGCAAGGTGCTTTTGCATGGTAGCAGCAGCCTCTCTGGAAGTGAAGCCACTGCTGGGATGATGATATATTACTGCACAGACTTCCAAATGGTCTCTCTGAATTTAAGCACTATTTAATTCTTTAGCTTCCTCTCTTTTTCTTACTATAAACATATGAGTACTTAAAAAGCTTAGAATTTACTAATTTAATTACTCACTTAAGCCCCCAAAAGATATGAATTGCAACTTAATTTTCCAGGATTGAAATAACAACAAATAAGGTCAGGACCATATATGTAAACAAAATTCTCTGGATTCCACTTGAGCTAGTAAAAATTAAATAATGGAGGGTGATTTCTGGAAGAAGTCCCATTAATGCTTCCCACCACATTTTTTCTGTTGTCCCATGTAAACTTATTTCAAAAAATCCATAAAAATGAAATGCAGTGACCTCTCCTCACATCTATTTCATATTTATCTGTAAAGGAGGTTCTGAAATATTAAATATATGCATTAATTAAAAATAAAACATAAAAAAAATTTGTAATAATAATAATAATCAGCATCAGCATCCATCATATCTCTGTACTGCTAAGTGTCCTGATGTCAACTATATGATGTTAACTGTAAATACGTATGAAGTTAACTATATGATGTTAAATATAAGCTGTAAGAGAAAAGTTTAGCTTACCTTTCTGGCCTGGTCATTATCTTCTATTTGCCCCAAATCTCTACCGCTGGCCTGTGCAATTCTTTTTCCAGACACCAAGTTCCCCACCATCACAGAGGCAGGGCCAATTTCTGGAATAAAGCAGAAATATGCAAACCACAATAAAAATCCTTTGCTTGTGGATGAAAATTCATGTGATTTCTTTTGCATTACATGATGTTTTCCTCACTGCCATCCACAAAACCAAACCTTGACCACATGTCTGATGATACAAACTTTGGTTGTGGACCAGAAATAGTTGGAAGATACGTAGGGCTGGATTCATCCCCTCAAAACATAGCTCATTTAGCATGGGCTATCCACAGCCAGAGACACATCTCGTCTTGATATGATGAATCTTTGGAAAATTTAGCTCCTACTCTAGGCATATCCATTCAGGTGCCTCAAAACTGAGAGAGAACATTCCTATTTCCCTCTTTGGTTCCCTGGGCTAAGTTGCATCTGTATTAGGACTTCTGTAATGCTATAGACATAAGTGACAGGGATTAGGAAGGCACATGGTGCATATGATAAAATATATGCAAGATCTCTAGAATAAGATCAAGAGTGAAGAGAAACGCCTTCAGAAGAAAAGAAGATGTCATGGCTGACACTTCTCCATGAGGTGGATTTTGCTGATGTTTTGTTGCTGCCATTAGGGGACAACACCTGCCTCACAGATACCATTTCAGCTCAAGTTGGCATTTGTTTTCTGCTTCTTCAGCATGGGTTACTGATCAACTGCAATTGATACCAGACTTTACTTCTAGTCTATGATTTCCAAGTGATTGTTTGTGGAGTAAGTGACCAGACAATGTACAATCAAAAGCACCTACAGCCCACTCTGCTTTAAAATTATAAAAGCATGCCCTCAGGGTATGTCACAACAACACAAAATGGGACAATGGGATACTATCAGTTTTGTTTCTGTGCTCCTGGCATTACTTTTACCACAGTAATATTTAATGCATACATAACCTATCTGTAAGAATCTCCATTGATTCGAATTCGATTATTTTGTGGTGCAGCAATAAGGAAATACCGAAGTGAGCATGGCAGTGAAAAGCCTCATTGCTTTCATTAAGTTAGTGCAAGTCACTGTTAACCTCTGACATTCCCAGTATCCACAAACTGAGATTATGGTTTTGATTCTGAAACATTTGTCCAAAGGCTTTTAAAAAAAGCTGATGGTTTAGGCAAACTTGCACTGAGTCCATGATGGATGGTCTCCATATTCGAGATCCGGAGAGCAAACCCACTTCTATTTCCAAGGTGTTTTTCAAAATGGAAAATAACCAACATGTAGTCTAATGTAGCTGAATTCAAGTCGTACGCCTCAGGCTACACATCCATTACTCCTTGAAATTAATCTGAATACTAAAATCTGCAATTGGATTCAAAGGCAAAAATTTGTTAAAATTTGCTTGTACATTGGGCATGAGTAACCAGTGACTGGACTACAGCAGGCTATAAGGGCTTTCTTAGTCTCTTGAGACAGTGCCTTGCTGTACCATTTCATCCAACACTCTTCATGAAGAGGCAGAACTTCTGAAGAATCATCTGAAAACTAGTTAGGGTTTTCCCTCTAATATACCTGCTGTGAGAGTAATATAGAATCTCCCCACTCAGGCGAGGGATTAAACCACTCATTCTTTGGTTTAATTTATTTATGACCAGTTTTTAAGTATTTGCTCTTCCAACACTGTTATTTAGCATCAACAGTCCTCTACCTCTCTGTTTCTAGTTTACAAACTCAGCCTTCAAAATAAGTCAAGATTTTATCTTTCTCTGATTTGGTCTCAGTCCATCCTCTTCAAACATAACTGAAGAGGAATTTACAAAGAGCTCCAGGTGTGGTCTCAGCAGTGCCATGTAGAGTGATAAAAATGCCATCTTTATTGAATTAGCATTTTCCCTTACAGTCTCTGTGAAGGTTCTTCTAGCTTCTGGCAACACCAGTGATGTCCTTGGCACACACAGAGTATTTAAGAGGAAAGCCGGTCAAGCTGGTTCCCACCTGCATCAGCAATTACTTGATTTTGCCCCATTCCAGTACCATAAACACACAGCATGAAGTCAGGGTCCCTTTGCCTTCACTCCTCTTACCTGGCTGCTTTTGCCGTGGTTTAGGCAGGTTTGTCACGCAGGTGTGGGGACACATCAGCACGTTACAAGGATGCAGAGATCCTTCCAGGAAGAGCTGTTTGGTTTCTGACAGGTGTATCCCTCCCAGCGGCGTCTTGGGAAGCGTGTTTGCTGGGACAAGCGCCAGGCAGTAGACTCCCACTTGATGAATACTGTCAATTGCCTAAAAAAACACACAGGAAGTCGATTTTAATGAAAGGCTAATTTTTCATCATTCTAATTCTGTTTTGAATAACTGCATAAAGCAGCCCTAATAATTAACTGGCAGTGGAAAGACACTTCAGCTATGTCAGTGATAAGGAGGTTTTTTTTCACTGAGAACAGGTGGACGGAAATGTTGTTACACTCATTCCAGCAGATAAAGAAGCAACCAAAAACCTGGTGCTAAATACACACAAATCTATTAGAGATGCTACCTTGTTATCCCTCTTAAGCACACATTAGTAGCAGATATCCTGGAGACTTATTACAAAGATGGGTTGGCAGACCATGTGAAATTGCTCTTTATCTGTGCACTTGTCAGAGCTAAAGTTCAAAGGATTCCTATCAACTTAATATCCAGTCCATCTTTCTGAGCACGGCAAAATTTCAAATAACCTCTATACCTAATGATGTATGTAACTTGTGAATTTCTAAAATTTTTTTTTATTAGTTAATAACTGTTTCATTCCCTGATTACAGTGTAAAAGACTTTCAGGCAGGAATGGGAAATACAGAAGGGAAAACTATGAAACTAACCACTTGAAAAAAAGCTGTTGGACAAAAACCTGAAAAAGAAGCATCTTTGAATCTTATAGCAACCATGTTCACTGCCTGACAAGTTAATTAAACAGCATCACTTTCAAGAAAATTGTAGAGTGCAGTGTCTATGTAATTTATTGAGTTAAATATGAATATCATAAATATCTATGCACTTAGATTTTAATTCCATACAAATTTGAAGGAGTTATTTTCCTTATAATGGTAACAAAAATTGCAGCAATGGTGCTAGAAAACCAACTTCAGACATTTATGCAAACTGAGAAACAAATTAAATAGCACCTCTAATGAGTAGTTAGATGTTCAAAAATATAATTTACTTATCTTGCTTTTTAATTTTAAACCGTGAGAAAAGTGAATTCATATGTGTGCTGCCTTGAAGATACAATCTATTCTCTGAGAATCAAATAATCACTTACAGTTATATATGTACTAAAGTGTAGACCAATAAATCACTGATTACTTCTACAGACCAAGCAATGCTTTGCTTTTGGCTTCTGTTCGCTCCATTTCTTATTGATTTGACTGCAAAATTTCATAAGAAAGAATAATAAAATGGTGATTTATTTTAAAACACTGGAATTTTAGCAGTAGTAGCTCTCACAGCAGAATTGGAAGACCTTGCTGCTGGTCTACAGACACCACCTGAAAGATCAGCAAGACTGAAATATTTATGGCAGCCAACATACAATGTGTCATGTTTCTGGCAGAAACCATCATCATAATGTTATTTTCAGGTTCTGAAAAGCAGTGATAAATCATGGGATCCTCACTTGACATCAGTCTGAAGGAAAACCATCACAGGGCAAGTAACCACTTTTACTCAAACATAAAACTCCATGGCTCCTACAGCTGGTGAGTGGAAAGCAATACCCAGCTGGGGTGGGATGAGGGGTGTATGCAATGGTTCCCCAGTAACTTCTGAACTCTCTCTGAGAGCTACATCTGCTACACAAGGCCACAAAAAATATCATGTGTCATTCAAACCTGTCACCTTTCACACCTTTGCGTTCAGCACATTTCTGAAGCAGGGAACGACATTGTCACAAGCATGACAACTGGTGAACAGAGCCTTAAAATTCTGAGGGAGAAGAGTACCAGTCAATTTTAATACTGCTGGCATTTATGCCTTTTGATAAGATGGCTTGGTTTTTGAAATGACTCTGTCGAGCCAGAAACAAACAGTATCTGAAACCTCTGACCTTCTCTTTCATTGTGAAAATGGACAAAATATACCTAAACTTGCACAGAGTCCAGACTGCTGTGTTGTTTGAGCTGAGAAAACATCTCGTTCTGACACAATTCCCTGGGTGAACACTCTCCAGTGCTGCAGTAGATCTCCTGGCTTTACCTAGTCCTGTAAAGTCCTGGCACTGGCAAAATGAACATCCAGCCTGCCAATACAGGAACCACGACCCTGCCTGAAGGGTCAGATCAGTCTGCAGCAGATGAGCATCTAGGATCTATCTGACTGAACTGCTGGGTGATCTGGGATCTTCTTAACAAACTCTACTCTTCTACTCTTAACGAACTCCATCCCCAGCCTGACCACTCCCTCCCAACCATCCCTCTGCTAAAGCCCACAGATGCAGTCCAGCATAGTCTCATGGGTAGAGCAGCTCTACCATCCTTCAGCTCCCTGCCAAGGGGCAGGATGGGTCAGGAGAGTCAGAATATGTCCCTCACTAGCAGATGATTCAGATACAGCTGACATCTGTCATTAAAACTCTGATTGGGAAGAGGCACAAAACATCCCACATGTTCCTGGCTTCTGTCCTTCATCTCTGCTCTCAGCTGTAGTGGAAACAGAAACTTCTTGTTCACATAGTGGTGCGTGCCAGAGTTGCAGGCTCCACACGTGGGTGATGAAAGCAGCCACACGTGTGTACTTTGATACATGCCCTACTATTCTCAGACACTGCTGGGACTTGATCAGACTCGGAATAGCAGGGCTGACTCTTGGCAGGAGTATTAGGACACAGGATTCCTGCAGCTTTCAGTACAGAATTCTACCAGCTATGATTGTGTAAGACATTAGTTCCGTAAAAGTCACAAAGATGCTCATCTGACTAAACAGAACAAGTGTTAAGTCCAGAGTTTCAACCTTTTTAGGAGCCTGCTACTTGACAAAAATAATTGAAGCATGGGCAATCCAAAGCCTTTTCTTCTACAATAGTTGCCCTAGGTGCTACAAGGTGTTTCAAAGGCTTTTTGTGTGATGGCAAGCTAGAAGTTTTAGCTTTTCTTGGTATTTATTTAGACCTACTGTGAATATGAGATGCCTCTAACTGTATGAAAGGTAGTTGTGTTTTGAATCAAGAGAGCAGATAAGCCTATCTTGAGATGGATGAAAGCTTATTTATTCAGTTTCTTGAAGAATACAGTAGCTAGATTCCCTTTCTTATTCAGTACAATGCAATGATGAATAAAAAGATCTCTGAATTGTGTGGGATCTTTTTATTTGGCTCTTAGGTAAAGCAAAAAATATGTTTGCAATGTATTTACTGAGAAGAGTCCTTGCAGAAGGACAGAAAGGGAAGTAGAAGCAACAGGAGAACAATTGTACACAGAGCTGAGACCACTTCACAAGGTAGCAACAAACAGACTTAATCTGACTACATTTCCATTAAATCTATTGCTTTTGAGTGTGAATTGGCTTAACCACAGACATGGAGGACATGGAAGATGACCCTACCTAAAGCATCTAATTTTTTTGTGTGTGGATGTTAGATTTGAAGAAAAACTTAGTATTGATATTGCCAGACTGCTGGAATGAGATTCTTTGCAATAGGTGTCCCTCTGAGAAGATAACCTCACTGTAGACACCTAGATCTGAGCTAATCAATCACTTCATTTCAGTGGAGGGAAACTGGGATTTTTAGGCCGAGTTTCATTCAGTTTATTTTAGCTATCAACATGGTACACTAGAAACACATAATTCCCTCCCACCCATTAAAAAATAAGTCTGGATGAGGCCAACTCTGTATCCATGCTTATAACTGTTTAGTAAGAGACCCTGGTAGCTTTTGACAGCCAGAGTATATAATGTATCCATTCACTCCCCTTTCGAAGTAATGAATGGCGATATCTTTATAAACCATATGCTACTCTCATTGCTGTTATTTACTTCAATTCATTCCTGTTTTCTTACAGCATTTTGATTAGGAAAAGATCACTCTCTGGGTGTGTGCAGACCAGATGGGAACTGTCACTCAGAAGAATCTCATTTTGTGCTCATTAAGAGCAAGTGCAACTGAAGGTGGATTCACAATTACTCAAAGACAAATGTCAGTTACCTTAAGGGGTCTGAAAGATCAATGAAACGAATATAAAGCAAGAAAAAAAATAGCTTCCAAACGTACATATAGAGCATTACCTGGAGAACTCTACTCATCCACTGAAAACTGTCTTCTTCTGTGGAATCCGGCCTTTGCTCAGCAACAATAACTATCCTTTCATCGTGCAGCACGCTCACGGAAAACACTGCTATTCTATAGGAGGAGAAAAGAGTATTTAGTGCCAGAACAGAGGGAAAAACCTGTCTTCTACATTAATCTTCTACAATTATTTCTTTATTTATTAGTTAGACTCCTGGTGTGTCAATTACTAATATATTTATGGGGAAAAGCTACAAGAACAGTTTTGGATAAGTTCTAGAGTAGAAACAGCAGGCTTTGTTCTACAGTCATGTATATACAAGCATGATGTCAGCCAGAAATGAGAAGTGAACATTCTTGGAATAAGAAAAGCACTTGGTGTGACATTTGGGTCACACCAAGGTTGTTGCTAAGTTGTTATATAACAGCCAGCATAAGCACCTTCCTTGGCCTCAACTTAGAAGAAAGTAATTGCAACATCATTTTGTGAGAGGTGTGACGTGATGGAGTGTGAGCACATGCTCTTGCATGAGGCTTTTCAGAAGTTTTAGATATCTCCTGCTCACTTTCAGCACATGAGGAAGGTCACACAAAGAACCACTTTCACATTCAAAACCTTCAGTTTGGCATATTGGAAACGTTCACTTCACACAGAAAGGATCCTGTTGAGCCAACACCCTCAGAATTGACCAGCTGTTCAACTGAGAATTTCAGTAATCACAGTTTCAAGACCTTGGTATCCAAATTCTGCCTCAATACTGCTTTGGGCTTCCCTCAGCTGTCTCCTGGTTCAGACAATATGAACACAACTGGAAGGAAACCACAGTGTAGATCAGGCACTGCTTTCTGAGAGCATCTGGATCACTTACACTTCATCTAAGCAAAATAAAGATTTCTACACAATATAAGAAAAGAAAGGATCAAACCTCCCCCTGTAGACAAATTTCATGGGTTCCACGGCCAGTGCTGTTGCTACAATGTCATCAGCATTATGTCTTCTTCCACTGACAACCATCAAACCATCCATTTTGCCAATAACAAAGACAAGTCCACCTGGTCCTATAAAGCCTAGAAGCCCAGTCCTTATAAAAGGATATTCGGTGATAGGGCCACCAGAACTGGTCATAGGAAACACCTGCAAAGCAGAAACACCGGTCTTCAGTTCTATACATAGAGCTCAGGCTGAAAAGTATTTCAGGCATTTTCTCTCAGGTGTTTATTCTGAAACAAAGTAAATAGGTCACTGGTGATGCTCTTTATCCTTCAATGACCATAAAGAGAGTGTCAGGAAACTCCTACGCCCGTGTGTACCTGAGTTCCAGCAAATTCAATCCCATTCTGTTTACCATACACATTTTCCATACCTGTGACCCTGTAAATCATTAATGGCCTTAAAAAAATACACAAATCAACATCAACAGTATTAAATAAAAACCCATGCTGAGCAGACTGCCAACCTGAGGTGCTGTGTATAGGTTAACTGAGAGCTTAACTCATAAACATTTCAGTAGAGGGTTTTCTCAGTACCTCATGCCCATTTCCAGAACAGTGTAAGAAACAGGCAGGCTAGAAGTGAAGCTATTTTAAGGTACAGCACATTAATGACTCTTTCAGCTGACCACATTTTTACTTAAGGTCAATTAAGTTCTCAGAATACTACTGATAATGTCGTCTGTAGCACACCTGAAAGTGAAAATACAGCCCTATAGAGCACCTCTGTAAGTGTCTGAACACCAGACATACGTGACTTCCAGGGATAGATTCCTATGGCTTTTTCTATCCTAATTAGCACAGTGCTATCCTTTTGGCATGTGAGCTACTCTGAGCTGCGTTCTGACACAACCACACTTTCCTGCAGTCATTTCTTTAAACCTAAATAGTCTAAAGGCAAAAAGACAATGGCAAGTAGGAGACCACAGCTAATAGTGTTCTTGAAGGCTCATCTAAAAAGAAAGGTCAAATTCTGCTGCCAGATGCCCACGGGTGACTCTTACTGAACAGATTTAATGCTTATACATCCTTGGCCATAATTCATTTCAGGAACACAAAACTCTTTGACACTCTAATACCTGCAACACGAATTACACAGTAAAACAGAATAGAGATCCACTTGGAGAGGACTCTTAAGAACATGCTTAACTTTAAAATTGAATAGTCCTGCTCATTTAATGGCAGTTTATTTGCTTAGCATAAAATAAGTCTAAATCAGTCTAAATATGCTGTTAAAATGCTGACAGTTACGAATGATATCACAATTACAGCAAGTACTACAAAACGAACCTAAGTACCTTTCTACTCCGAAGTGTGTAAAATCCAGCATTGTCACTCACACTGGGTATTGCCAATTGTACTTGCAGCATAAAAATCAGCTATCAACAAATTTCAGATCACAATAACATAGTAGGATTCCTGACTTCAATAGTAGGACGTGGAATCATATCCACTTGTCTCCAGTAATTACATGATGTGCAGTGTTTACAACATTCAGCTCTGCATTTTGCAGGAGACATTAGTTATATTAGTCTATTAAAGGTGGTAATAACAGAGAATTTGTTAAGGGAAACCTAAACGTATTTGTGCTAACTTTTGCCTAAAATATTAAATGAGAAAAGGATCATAGCTTAAAAATCTTTTTTTTTTTACTTTTTCTCTAATTTGGCCAGCCTTTCACACTGTCTTCAGCAAAAGTTAATGATAACAAGTGAGCAGGTACTACCGAGCTATCAGTACAGCTGTGTGCATTGGAATCAGAAAACAGATTCCACAAAGCCAAATGGCTTTCACCTAAGGCAATTCAAACAAAAGCAGGTGGAGACTCATCAGGAAAAGGTTTTGTTGCTCTTCAGATACCTCTCTTGAAGACTACATCTGTCAGGATTCTGTACAAATGCAAGCCTTAATGCTGGAAGTGCTGTGGAAATGTTGAAAACTGCTTTCTAGAGATACCCAGCAGCTTTCTTCGCGTTTGCAATAATCAAAGTCTACACATAGACTTGTACAATATTACCTTTTGAACTTGGTCCTTCTTACTCCTTTTCTTCTGATTTTTTCAGCTCCTGGTATCTCATTTAAAAATTGAAGTAAAAGCCCTTCAGAGCCAAAACTAAACTCACATAAAGATCTACTACTGCACTTAATGAAATGGGCTTCAGTGCAGATTATCTGGCTAGAATATAGGTCCCAAAACACAAGCATTGATTAATATTACTATTCTTATATTGTTACTATCAATATTTTATGTCAAATACTACCTTGAAACAGAAAAAGTTCAAAAGGAAGGATTTTATACAGCACTTTTTGGTCAACTTACCTCAAAAGTATTTTTGGTCATGCCCGAGAGTCCATAATATGATGTACCCGTTGCAATAGCACATACACAAAGTTCTCCTATTTCATCTGTTTTACAGAGCTGAGGAATTCCATCTGGCTTCACTGAACACATTATAGCTAGAGGGAGAAGGAAGGAATTGAAAAAAATATTATAAAATGAACCACAGAATAACATAAATGCTGTGGGAAAGACATCATGGTGGAGATGACATAAACAAATGAATTACATGTAGACTAATGTCTAACCATCAGTTTCTTGAACATTTCGGTGTTCAACATTATCAAGTAGTTTTATATTATAAATAATATTTATATAAAGAATGCAAGGATCTTTATGTAAACTCAGTCTTTACATTGATAACAATACCTATTTGCTTAGCTCTCTGAAAGTGCAGTTCACCTGTAATATGGCTGTGAAATGTGACTGTGTTTCCAGCTTTGCATACTGAAAACCAGATTTGCCTCAGTCAGTGCAAAATGAAATAGCCTAATGGAGCCCTTGATAACAACTATACAGCCAGGGAGGCAGGCAACCATGAAATCCACCTCTCAGAAAGTAGCAACTAACACCATACGAAAGATCAAGATATTCCATCAGACTAACATGGTTGTTTTACTGAGAATTTATCAGAGCACAGACTCCCTCTGCCTAGTCTTACAGGCCTGCAGAGACAGCAGGAGCTAAACAGGAGGGATTAGAAAGGACTGGTCAGAGAAAGAAGCACTATTTTCTGACAACCATTTGAACAAGAATCAGGAATGCTGCTTTAGCTACAGTCCCTGGAGTTGGAGTACAGCATTGGTAGGTTTCGTAGTTGCAAAGAGGATACAATGATCAAGGGAAAGCAGAAAGGAATCAACACATCCTTAAAGTACAAGTGTACAGAATCTCTAACGACCTTTCTCTCAGAGGATAAACAGGAATATGCATTTTCATTAAAACTATCAGAACATAATATGAAGTGCAAGATGGCACATCTATTATAATATCTTGTATGATAATTATTAAACAACAACCAATCATATCTTCCTTTAAGTTGTTCAACTGAAATTTTATAAGGTGCATCACTATGTTTTATTGCTTTGGTCCATAACAAGCATTCTCTTACGAAAAACTACTGTAGTAGCCTTTTCTAGTATCCATAGCATCTCATTTAAAATGTAGCTGTCTTATGAAAACTGTAATCTTCCTCTTCTGAAGCACTGGTTTCAGTTTGAATTTATCAACATGAACTTTTCAGTCATACCTCCTCTACATAATAACTGGGTGATAGCACAAGACCTTGGGAAAAACATTCTGCAAGCCTTCAGATAACAATTTTGCTGATTCTTAGCACAGGTTATGAAAACTTTCCCTAGTGAAACCTTTTGTCTTGGTCAGACTTACGGACATTTATAGCCACAGTACTTCAACTTCCTTATTTTCTCTACCAACATCTCGCAGCTAAGGAACAGATGATCTGATGTGGTGGCAGGTTGTTTAACACACGCTGCTAGTGCAAGCACAGACAGACACTGAGGTAAATGCAGACAAGAACTCTTGGGATTTCCAAACCATGAAGTTTTGTAAGATAATGCTTTTGGACCAAAATGTTTTCAAGGAGCTTGTAGTCCCAAAGCTTGTAGTCCAGCAACAAAGTACACTCACCTGCGACTTTCTACTGCCAATTACTTAAATTGATGAATCATAATAAGTTTCAAAGGAAGCTTCTCACCTCCTGGCATCACTAAGCCAACATCCTGGACAGTCAGGACGGACAGCTTTTCTTCAGAGTCCACTCGAATCACTCCGTAAGTGAGACCATGCATGGACAGAACTCCTCTTCCTGGCGGCTGGTTGCTGTCATCTGTTGGCCTACAAACATGGGTTAGAGCATCAGTGCACCATCAGGCAGGTGTAAACATTTACTTGTGCTTAATGGACTACTATTGCAAATACTCCTCTGTTTCAGAGTTTGAAGTTTCACCTTCTTCCCTGCCTCGCCCCCCCCGCCTTAGGCCCAATAAAATCCTGTTTTTCCATCATTTCTGAGTAATTATATATTATCTCTCTCATTCAGTACCCACCCACATATATGGGGCTGCTGAGATGCAACATCTAACATTTACCCAAAACAGCTTCTATTTAATTTTCAGATAAATTTATAAAGATTGCTTTACCACCCAAAGACCTTTTACCTCATTTTTAAAAGACTGAAAGATGGTGCAGACAATGGGAAAGGAAACTGCACTACAAATATTTAGGTCATAACTTGATAAATTCTACATGCTATCTATTTTGAGGCAACCTGGCATTGATTTACTGTAAAGTATCTGGAGAAGACACAAGGACTTTACCATCTTCATTTTAGTGCATATAATTGAATTCTTCCTATTCTAGTTTACCACATGAAAATTAAAACAAATTACACCTTCATCAGTCATGGTCAAAATGCTGTGGATGCAGCTTCTCGGTAACGCCTCAGTTTGCTTGGATTCATTGCCTACATGCTGTAAAATTCCACAGCTTCAGCACAAGATGCCTGTCAGCCTGTTTCAGTATAAAATCACCTGCTGCACCAGTGGATACAATCATACCTATGAGGAGTGTGGCTTGAGTAAACGGGTGTTGACATGTGCAAGTTACCAAACCAGGGGAATATGTCAGAGCTTTTCGTGTCTGGAAGGACTCTCGCACTGTCCTACATTTTAAAATGCAAAACTGGAAGGTGATGTGGTGCTGATCTGAGTTCAGATAATGCATCCATGAAGAGCAGACTCCAGCTCTTTTCGGGATGGATAAAACAGCCAATATTTAGTTCACAATGCTGCACTTTTCCCAAATACTCCATCACAACACAACTATTTTTTAAGACAATGTCCTTTGATACGACATTTCTCCTCTACTGTGCTTGAAATACTGGATTGGCCTCAGCCAGTCCTGCTCATGTAAGCCTTGCCCTGATGGGCTCCATAAATTTCAATTAATAGGTTTTACGAGCCATATTTCTCAAGTGACATTGTCAACAAAGAAGGATGTGAGCAAGCTTGAAAATGCATTAGAGCATAACAAATGGTGCTAGTAAACAAGCACCTGTGATAAATAACACTCCCATCATGTAAAAGGAACTTTCAGTGACGTTATTGATCAACTTTCTCTCATCCCTGCTCCCCAAAACACACATTTTGTGCTCATGAGAAGAAAGGTCTCCTGCAGGCACACACAGCTTCTCACAGACTTCCAGAAGTAGAGGCCATCTGGACTTTCATCACATCCATTTTCCTACACTACTTATCACACAAAGCATTGAGAGCTGCTCCTACATTTACAGATACAATCTATCTGACCACTGCTTTTTGCCAGCCATTTAAACGGGAAAAACACTTGTCCTTAAACTTTTGCATTCCTTTAAGCAAGTGGGTTCAGACTATCACGCAATAAACCAAAGGGGAATAACATGAATTATTTGCATGACACATCCCTTTGAATATTAGGCTTTGTGATTCAGCTCTAAGGCTGAAGTACCTCTAGTCTATTACCATCTTTTTCTAAATTATAAGGGTATTTCAACTGAGAACTGGTTTTGTTACTCTTTCTCGTAGGAAGTTCAGTAAAAATACACCACAGATTTTGAAAGCCAGAACATTAACAGGGAGCTCTCTGGATCTCTGCTCTGCAGGGAGTCATTTTAATGCATACTTCAGCAGTAACTCCTTGGAACTTGTATGATAATGACTTTACTGTCAGTGGAGATGGCTTGAACAAAATGAAAAATGCTACATCTCCCAAGTTCATCTAGCATTATCCTACCATTAAATAGACTTCAAAAAAAAGGAGATGTGTGTTCAGTAACATTCACTGCAGTAAGAACTGACTCTGTAATTACACAGCGATGCACTGAAGATAAAAATGCCCTTCTTTTATCCTGAATTATCCACAATGTTATGTGCTAATAATTTTTTTTTGTAAGCTCTCAATGCTAGTTAATTCTGAAATGAATTTTTAGTGCTTCAGAGGGCTACAGACAGAGAGCTTACGTCTAGAAAGGGCACACCAGCCATGCCATTATGAAGTTCTCCTACTTTATAACCTGTGACTTGGGCCAAATTTTCCAGGGCTAGCCCAGGAAATTAAAAACCTGCTCAGTGCTCAGCACAAGCAATGTCTGCTGCCCATTCACCTCCTCTCTGAACTTACAAGCAAGAGCTCATTCCAGGAGAGCAAAGGCTGGCACAGCCTGTGGCAGGGAAACCCATCTAAGGGAAAGACGCTTGGTACTTCTTGGTATGAAGCTGAGAACAGGCTGATGGAGCTGAATGAAGGGCTCTCTGAAATCCTGTAGTTCACAGAAAGGCAACTAACCTGCACAGGGTAAGTCCCTGACAGATTGCTTTCAGATGTTCTAAACTAATAATGAGGTGGCTGAAAGTCAACCACACTCTTGGCCTCATGTCCTTCCTGTAATGTTCTGTTGGAAAGCTAATTGAAAATCTAGTTAAATTTCACTTAGACTGTGTATTTAAGAATTTGTGGCAGGAAGTATTTTACTTAATGCTATTTTAGCGCTTTACACGTCTATACTGCATGTTCTAACATGTGAAACAATTATAATTGGCTGCAGAAATACGAACTTAAAAACAAAGTGCTTACTGTTCAAGATCCAATTTTTGGAGAACTCTGCCAAAACAGACAATACCTACACCATTTACTGTGTGCTACAGCACTCCTGACAGGATTCTGCTGGTTAAGTCTTATGACTGAGGCTGAAGGTGCTGGGGTGGCTCAGCCTGGAGAAAAGGAGGCTCAGAGGGGAAATTATCACTCCCTGTAACTCCCTGAAAGGAGACTGTAGCCAGGTGGGTCTCTTCTCCAAAGGAACAAGTGACAGGACAAGAGGAAATGGCCTCAAGTTGTGCCAGAGGAGGTTTAGATTGGATATTAGGAAAAATTTCTTCACCCAAAGGGTCATGAAGCATTGGAACAGGCTGCCCAGGGAAGAGGCTGAGACACCATCCTTGGGTATTTAGAAGAGGTGTGGAAGTGGCACAGGGACACAGTTTAGTCAAGGCTTGGCACTGCTGGGTTAATGTTTGGATTCAATGATCTTAAAGGTCTTTTCCAACCTGAACAACCCTGTGATTGTATATACATAAGGCTTGACAGTTTTCGCAGCATTTAGCAGTCTTAGTGGAATTTATATGTTTTATTTCTAGGCACAAATCCCTCAGATTCAAAGAGCATTTCCACATGATTATTGAGAGTCTATGAATGGTTAAAAAGTGCCTGTCAGCCAAAAACAACCTGCAGAATGTCGTAATTATCTTTAAAAAGACTGCTTAAGAATATGATTTTCCTTGATGGCAATTCCACTTAATTCTCACATTTTAATTAATTTTATACTTACAGCAGCATTTTTACATTTTTATTTACAGAATTTGCTTTTGCATTTCAATTTATTTAATTTATAATTAGATAAAATTACAGCAATGGGAACCATAAAGCATTCTGAAGGTAAATCATTACTCTGAAAATTCTTCTTGCATGTCTTCCTTAGACATAAACAAACTGCAAACTATACATATCATATAGAAGCTAAATATGCAGATTCATACTTGAATAATTTTTTCTTTTTTTTTTTTTTTGCAAATTACCACATATACACATTCAGTGGATCTATTTGCACTGGTGTAACACGTACCTCCGAATAGCGACAGTGAGAGCTTCTGGTGAACTAGCACAGGGACAAATGACCTCCTGCCTTAGACCTTTGCTTTGGAAGACATTGAGAAATGCATCACAGGAAGAAATGGACCCTGTGGTAAAGAAAAAAAACCCCAAACAATCAGAGGAGGAAAATAATTTGATTTCTGAAGTGATGCTATTCAAGCTGCAAATTTACATTTAATATATAGGCTTTTCAGGAGAAATAATTTAAAAAGGATCCATGTCCACTGGGAAATACATCATAGCTGCTACAACTATATATATACATATATGTATATGCAGTTACACATACGCATACAGGAAATAAAGACTAATTTCTGAACATGACGTCTTTTCATTATGCTTATACAGAAAAGCCATTACTGCTAGATTCACAGTATCAATTTCATTACAGTGTTCTTTTTTAGGATGAGGGAAATTAGAGATTTAATTCAGAAATTCCAAGCAAACTACTAAACTACTACAAACAAGCAGAACACCTGTACACCTGTATCTTAAATAATACAGACAAACACCTCGTGCTGTTAATTGTCATGAAGTGATTCAGATGTGTTTCTCTAGAGCAGCATAAGTATTCCCCTAAAATTCTTTGTTACTTCTGCATCTGAGAATCATCATTCAGAGGAAATGTTCTGATCTTTTCTATAGCTTAAAGTCTTCATTGCTTCAACTTTTATATCTTCAGTCTTTATACATGATTGTGATGTTAAACAAAACTGGATTTACTGCAACTTGCATTATATGGAATATCAAGTTTGTTTCAGGATGAGCTAAAGAAAAATATATTTTGAGAAAAATCCCAAATTAATTACTGTTTCCATAAATGTCACATAGTTTGTAGCAGACAAATTGTGTATTTTGCAAATATTTTAGCTAAGATGGCTGAAGATTGAAACTCTTAATGCAAGACAGAAACCCCTTCCTGTTCTTCTCTCCTGAAGTGGAGCAGCAGAGCTTACATGGGTTTGCACCATCAGCCACTATGAGCATCCTCAGCGAGGAGAGGTTGATGTCCCTCTGGTCTCGGTGTGCCACCAACGCCCAGTGCATGTCTCTGGACTTCACACAGGCAACTTTTGCTGCAATAACAATGACAAAATTACTGACACACCATATAAAAGCTAGACAGATGGGATGTGTTACCAATTTGCACTTTGAATTTTGACTATCAAGCAAACTTTTGTATATTCTCGTTCCTTACCTTTGTATTGACAGACTTTTTGTATCCATGACAGTGGATTCACTTTCATTAAGGAGTATGGAATACTTATAACATGCATCATGTTCATGACACTCTGAAATCAAAAAAATAAAAGGGTTTCATACAAAAATTGTGATTACTTATATTGTGTTATGGGCAGGGGCCTCTATGCAAATCACTCTGTGCTTATTTTGTTGTCAGTGCTGGCATTAATCTTTTCCTATCTAGCTACCTACATTAAGATGAAACAGACACCTGTTTCCGAAAGCTTTAATTAAGGATTAATGATTTAGACAAATCAGACCATACCTTTAAGCAGTACTGAAAAGAAACATTTTCTTTCTATTCATACTCAAAGAAGTTCACCCTAAATACAAAAAATTTTAAAAACCATTGGGTGAAGAATGTCTGCATGTTTGCTATGCAGGTTAATATTATCCCTAAGCCTGATAAAATGCCATATTTATGAACACTGTGCTAAAAAGCTCAAGCAGCAAGATATCTGTCTAAAGAAATCCATCTCTGGGAAGACTAAAAGCTACCAATGGTAGTGGGGCACAAATTATTTAGAGGACAGTAGACAAAGAAATTGAAGTCCTAGACTAAGTAGAGATCAATTTATTTTAACAGAAAATAAATGAAGGAGGTTTTAGTCCCTCTCCTGGTGAGCTAATTCCAGTATTTTCAACAATGTCATGAAAAGTTCCAGGAAGTTTAGAAAAAGCAGCTGAGTGAAACCAATGACAAATCCAAAACTGATCTCTCAGTCTGAGCCCATCAATTGCACCAGTGATTTCTCATAAATAAACAGTCTGTAAATGAGCTGCTGCTTTACTCCTGTTACCATTTAGAAATATCTCCCGAGAGCAACACGCCTCCCCTCATAGCAGCTCAGGTTAAATACAGTATTTGTTTTGGAAAACCCAGGTTTAAGAAAGGTTAAGTGTCCCAGTGGATTAGTCATCTAAACACTTGGAGAACTGCAAAAGATAGTTCTCCTTTCAGTCTGGCACAAGCATAGGTACAGGAAAAGCACTTACAGGCAAATACTGAAAAAAACGAAGTTCAGAACAAGATTAATAGCAAAGGAAGGCACAGAAAAGCTCTATTAGACACTTGCTTTCAACCAGCGATAAAGATGGTTTTTTAACGTGAGATACTTATGGGTGTTAAGCCTAATCATTTCTGCTTCAGAAATGTTATTACTGCACTTTGATAGTAGGAACAGTACAACAGTGCATGGGAAAAACAGATCACTGGGATACATAGGGACCCCCAAAATCATGGGACCCCCAAACAATGACCCTTCAACACTAGACATCTGTTCTTAAAATGATCAGTGGATAGTAAACATTTTGTCAGTCACTGATTGCAACAGCACCTTCAGAAGCAAGCCTTAAAAATATGTCAGTTGTCTCCCATGTCAATTGAGGAAGACATTCCAACATCAAGTAGAAAATTAATGCAATTTAAAGTATTGGGAATGCTTTAATGTTAGCAAAAACATCTGTTGGTGGGAGTTTTGACAGGGGAGCAAGTCAGGGGCAATAGAACTATGCCATTGGATCATATCCCTACGGGGGCAAGTACTAATTCAATTTGTTTCTGCTATCAAGTTTGATCTCAAAATCACATATTGGTGAGATAACATGATAAGAATGGGACCACTGTATTTGACATGATACATAAAAATACATTGACATCTTTACCATGCTTATTATGGGTAAATGCACTAGGAGAAGATCATGGGTTTAAATCACATTTATTTTGCTTTCAAAGCAGAAAAAATTGTATTAGAAGAAACTGTAGGATATTGCAGTCTGTGACAGCAATAAGCATATTAGGTTAGTTTATTTTCAAATACAGAAAATAAAAAACCATACTTACTGTAAGAATTCCATGCCATAAACCAACATCCTTCTTGAAATCTAGTACATTCACAATTGTTTCAGCTGTCCAACAAAAACAAAGCATAATTTATTTTTTAGAACATGGCATTGACCCAAGGCAAACCCACTCAAAGGAAGGAAGCTTCAGTATAACATGACTGATGACCTCAAAGGTTAACTTTCAAAGTAAATCTGCACTGCAGGATTTATATTGGTTAAGACATTATTTGTACTTCTCCTATAGATATTTTAAACATGAACATATTTCCTGAAACAAATGAAAAAAAAATCATGTTTTTAAACATGGAAGCCTTTGGCACTGAACTGTGTAAAACATAAGATAAGGAGACTGATGAGAAATAAATTACCATCCCCACTTGATTTTAAGGATGATGCAAGGGGAGTGCACTCCATACCTTCTGTGTATCCACATGCCTGGGTCAGAGCTTGGCAGTGTGTCAGCAGTGCAATCCTCGTCACAGTTACCCCAAGCACACTTCCATCTTTACAGGTTTTGTACTAAAATAAAATAAGTAGGGAAAGTCAATGTGAAATAATTGCCCTATTTCCATTATTTAATAACTTTGTTTAAAATGTTTCCTCTGCAGGTGAATGATGGACACATCTAATGACTTTAATTTAAGAAGGCAGCAGTACTGGGGAGTTTTGGAGGCATTTCTTTGCTGGAAAGCAATTCTTTTTCAGATAGGCTTTCTCTTTTGACTGAAGATTCCCAGGCTTGATATCTGAAATCCATGTGTTGTTTGAAAACAGGCATTATGGAAACATAATTCTAACAATTCTGATCACGTCAATGACTAATGGACTGGCTAGATTTAGCAGAGAATAACCTAGTTCAGTCTGTTCAGTGTTTACATGTTAGATTTTATAGGCCAACCACTAAACTCAAGCTTCTCCCTCCTGCATCTTATAAGGCATGTGATAAGAGCTGACTGCAGAATACTTGCTGGGTGCTGTGATAATAATCTATATATATGCAGACTGAAAGACACAAAGTCTTTGATCAGAAGAATATGAGACTTGTGAGAAAGCAGCAGAAAAGAGGTGGGAGGCCATTGGTGCTTATTGAAATAATTTTTGTACCTTTATGCAAGAGTCTGAGAACTATCAGTGGCAGATAATAAATTAAACATTTATCTTTCTCCATGATAATCAGCAAGATTGAGAATGAAGACATCTCTCCTTCTCTAGCCCAGTGTCCTGACTGCACAAAGACAAGAAACACCTTTGGTCCATTCACTTACACTAGTCCCTTTGTAGAATCATTTAAATTCAATACTAACACCACTGAATTCAAAGCCTTTGAGTCTATGCAGAAGCAGGAGAAAATGATGGGGGAAAAAAAGGAGGAAAATTAAATTCAATAGCACTGCTAACTTTCCCTTCCTGATGCTGTTCTGTTGTGGGGAGTGTGACTCATAAAGCAGTAAGTGACAGGCAAGCATTTGAACAAGAAATTCTTTCTCTTTCAAAGAGTCTGAAGGCTGTGATATGAGAACTGAAGCTTCACTGTGAACCTTGTCTTCTATCCATCCCAAGCCTAGTGGGCAAGCCCACACTGAGCAGAACCAAGATTGGTCAAGGCAAATGTAATATAATACTGCAGCTGCCACATAAAAACATTCATATTAGAAACACCCAAAATGCAATTTAACATTCCATTGACTTTTCTGAAATCAGTATTGGTCAAATTTATTAGGAAACATTACTAATTAACAGGCTAAACCAGGATGTTTCTCTGCTTCTGTGACTACTGAATGAATAATGATGTTTACCTAATCCAGACGTGCCATATGTAATGATTTGAGGAGAAGATGCATCTTCATTAACTCACCTCAATGTAAGCTGTGTCATTGTTGGCATCCTTGATGTGTGGGAACCAGTCACGAGGTGGCTTGGAGAGGTGTTTAGACTCTGTGACAAACCACAGCAGCTTTGGCCAGCCTAAGATACAAACAAAAGTCAGCTTTTGTTGAGTTACTGCTGGTTAATACAAGACAAAAGCCTTCCGTGCCAGAGTTTTATTCTTGAAAGGTCTACGTCACCATTACCTAAACATTGCTTCCTTTGAACCTCAATGTAGTCTGGAAGAGAAGACTTTGCAGAACTGCTTTCTTAACACAGCTATTGAGGTCTTTTTAGGCAGTCCCTGAGGGAATGGCTGGGCAGTTTAAGCTATTATTGACCCAAGCAGTTTCATTACCACTCCCGTAACATAAGTTACTGTCCCTACACTTCACTAAAGGAGTGAATCATATGAATACTTCTCATCTACTACAGTCCTAAGTCTGTTGGCTTAATTTTTGTGGCCACAGATGGTCTCAGCAACCCGGCTGAGCCCGCAGAGAACTGGATTGGGAGCACTGGTGCTGCTCTCCATCCACGAGGCCGGTGCAGCCATCACTGCCAGCAGTGACACGCCAGGACAGCGGTGTCCCAGCAGCCACAGCTGCTCCCGTGGTAAGGGTTTCATCATGGGCCTGACCCTCACCCACAGCCACTAAACAAGTGCAATTACTCGTTGTAGTAAATGACCAGAGAGAACCACGACAAACTAGGGTTAGATTACCTTTAAACTGGGGTATCTCCCCCGTGGGGCTTTTAGGCAGTCCTTTATGGCATGCGTCGCTGGTCAAGGCCACAGTAACTCCACAGCTTCCAAGCAAAAAGCCTATTTGTTGACTTCCTGCATCCTAACAGATGACAAAATACACAGAATTGATTAGAAGTGATTACAAAATAATTTTTTTGTCCTTGGGCACATTATCTTGAGAGGAAAACAGTCTCTTTCCATTAAACTGATTTCCTTTCAGGTGACTATCAAAACTCATCTGTACATTGACAAAGGAATTCCACAAGCTAGATATCCTCTTGTCTGTAGAGTGGAATCCATCAGATGGCATCTGCTCTTGCATCTCTTCAGAAATGACGAGTGGCTGGGAGGAATGTCTGATCTGACTGATCTGGTTGTTCCATCCAGAGGATCCCTGGAGAAACGGCCAGACAGGGCCCTCATAAAGGTCACAAAAGGCAAATTCGAAATCCTGCACCTGTGGAGGAACAACCCTCTGTACCAGAACGGCCTGGAGAGCAGCTTTTTGATAAAGGACCTGAGGGTCCTGGTAGACACCAAGCTGAGTGTGAAGCAGCAATGTGCCCTGGCACGAGGAAGGCAAATGGCATCCTGAGCTGTGCGAGGCAAAGCATTCCAGCAGGCTGAGGGAGCTGATCCTTCTCCTCGGCACCAGAGAGGCACATCTCCAGTGCTGGAACCAGTTCTGGGCTCCCAGACAGAAGACATAGAGCTACTGGAGAGAGCCAGCAAAGGGCCACTATGATAATTAAGGGACTGGAGCATCTCTCCTATGAGGAAAGAGAGCTGGGACTGCTCAGCCTCAAGAAGAGAATGCTTCGCAGGGGATCTAATCAATGTGTACAAGCACCTGAAGGGAGGGTGTGAAGAAGATGGAGTCAGGTTCTTTCCTTTCTTTGCCTAGTGACAGGACCAGAGGTAATGGACACAAACCAAAACAGAGGAGATTCCTTCTGATTCTCAGAAAACACTTTTTTCTTGGAGGGTGACTGGCACAAGGGGCCCATAGAGGTTGTGGAGTTTCCATAGTTTGGAGATATCCAAAAGCTACTATGGATATAGTCCTGGGCACCGTGTTCTAGGCGGCCTTGTTTGAGCAGGGATGCTGGACTAGGTCACCTTCACACATCTCTGCCAACCTCAACCATCCTGGAATTTTGTGACAATTTTAGGAAATAATATGGATTACAGATGCTTCCACCTGGAGGAATCTTTCAACCTTTAAGGCGTTATGATGGGTGTACAGAGGTGAGAGTTTCCCTATTTATGCTGATCCAACCTGATCTGTCAATAACCATTTCATTGAGTAGTTACAGACACGTTTCAGGAGCACTACATACACTCAAGTGCCCATTAGAGTACGCTCATTACATTTTACTTCCATCAAGGGGATAGAAGCAGGGAGATTAAGAAGTCATGTAATGATTTCCAAGGCTAGGCCCTAGCTGTTCTTTAGGAGATGCCGTGCTTCTACAGCATTACGTCTGCTTTATGTATAGTGTCTTGTCATTACTCTTTTATGAACTTTACATCTATCCACTAGGCTCTTCAACAGAGCAAAGCCCTAGATGTAAATGCACATTGAAGTATTAACCCTTTCTTCACAAAATGATTCTACTGAAAACCACCTAAAGAGACTTAAAAGATCAAATTAAAATATCTTTCAAATCAACCACAGAGCACACTCAACCATGGAAACAACCAGAAACACAGAACAGTTGCCTTAATCTATTGATTTATTCACAGCATAATTGTATGATAGAAAGAAAGCCCCAGAGCCTAACTGACTAATTCTTAATGCAATTTTTATGCAGTAAAATAAAACCATCTAAAACGGAGAAGCAAAGAGAACAGAGGAAAAGCAAAAGCCTTCTTTTCCATACCACCTCAAAATACGTATATGGAAAGAATTATCAGAACTTTGATAGCTGAGCAAGCAATGTGGGACAATTAACTGATCTGTCAAGTCTATGCTATATATATCCTCTCATCCAGAATTACTGCATTTGCTTTTGCTTACTAGAGCCAGAATGCTTATAAAACCAGGAAAAAATGAAGAGGTATTTTTTCAGCAAGGCTTTTTAAACTTGAGCTTGTGAAATATCTGTCCCCATATAAAACCAGACAATGAGAGTATCCCCTGAACAATGGAGAATAATTCTGGTGTCTCCACGAACAACACTTTGGGGAGCATGTTGTTGGCCCCACCACACCAGCACCAGTGGGTCTTACAGGACTTAACGGGCTTAGTCAAGCATTAATTACTGCCCTCACTGACTCTCATGTCAGTTGATCCACACCTGTGTTGTCAAACCTATGGGACAAGCACTTAGCCAGATCTAATCCTGGTTCCACATGAGGATGAGACCTCCTGTCTCCACTCTCGGAGTCTGCTCAGAGGAAGGAAATGTGGGTGCCTGAACAGTGCAGGAGAGATGGCTCCCCCTGAGGGTCCCTCGGAAGGAATGGCAGGAAGAGGAAGGCTGGAGTGCTCCATGGAGAACACCACTCCTTGGTCACGACACCTTTTGAGACCTACTATTCTATCATCTATAAAGGGAGGTCATGAGTTCCTTAAAATATCATATTCATATTACCATTGCTCAAAATTTCCCATTAAATCTAATCTAATAAATATTTACTATTATATATATGAATTTCTAACTACCAATTTAAAAAAGGCATTTAAATTTTATAATTGAATGGACACTGCATTGATCTAAAATTTAAATGGCAATGTTGTTGTAACTGTATATCCTATAAAAGACTGCTACAAACTGTTTCACCACTATATCAAGAAAATAACAATTCTCAAGCAATGAAATTCCATTTCATGCAGAACTTTGTAAGCAGAAATTAACCTAACAAATTCCATAAAGAAATCTAACATAAGGAAAGCCAGTAGAAAGTGTGAACCTTAGAGCATCAGCATACCAGGTCCCTGGAGGATGCATCAGCTACGAAATCATCTGTCTAACTCTTCTTACAGCAAAACAAAACAGCAGGGAAAAGAAACTTGTATTAACAGTGTAGAGTTTTTTAGTTAACACAAGAAAGAATGACTATGCTTTCCCTTAGCGCCATATTGACTGTCTTAGAGTATGTCCACATGAATATTAATCATTCATCTGTAGCAGTTCACACACATACGTAGATTTCTTAATACAATCTATGCACATGCCACAGTTTGTAACAGCAGACTGCTCTACATCAGGACAATCCACCTCAAACAGCACTAAAATCTTCACCCCACTCCTTTCTGTACAGATATTCTTTCAATTGTAAGGAAAACATGACTGAACAATCGTGTGATGTAACACTGCTGCAGGAGATTGGAAGAATTTCACCAGGCATGGGCAGTGTGTTTTACAGACTTTAAAATCCTACACCATGCTTTGGTGACCACACTAAATCCTGCCTTGCAAGAAAAAGGCAAATCAAGATGCTGAAGCAGAGGTGCTGTGACAGACACTGCTCTCAAAGGCCATAGGAGCTCACTTGAGGATTTTGCAGTATGAACACAATGAAGCTTTCTAGAAGTCTCCTACTTGGTGTCCATCAATTCCACCTTCAGTCTCAGTCTCTCACACCCCATAACTAGTTATCCTCACCTTCTGCCTGCTTCTGGTGGCTCCATCCTGACCCAGAACCTTAAAGTACTGCAGAGAAGGAAGACACAAAGAAGGAGTCAACATCCCTTGCCCCATGCAGGTGCTTCAGTGGTAACTGCTGCCCCACAGAACTTGTTTCTAACTGCTCAAGTGGTGTTGAGATGCTGGACTGACAGCCAGGATGTGGAAGATCTGAAACCTTCATATACCCCCCAAGACACACCACAATGTTACCTACACACTCAACCATGTAAACACAACACTCTTTGCTCTTCCTTATACCTCAGCATGACAGGCCCAGAATTGTGAGGACCTTGGGAATAATTTGTGTTTGAAAAATGAAGTTTGAGTTAAAAGTGCAGTCCTTTGCCTGAAGCAGTCAAAGCTTCCATGTGGGCCACAAAAAAGGCTACTCACTTCAATGGGAATTATTATTTCAGATTTCACAGACAAGCTAACAGCCTGCCTTTCGAATAATGTGAAATGAATGGTTGCAATGGTGAAAACTACTTTGTAAGTAGAAAAAAGATACAAACAAATAATCTTCCACAAAAAACCCCAAATCCTCTTCCCCTCTTAAATAAAATCACTCTCCTACCTGAGAAGGGAATAGATTTCCAGGACACACTGGTTTGTCAGAAGTGTTACTTGCTATTTTGGTAATTTATGCTGATCTGCTACTTGGCAACCCCTCACTTGCCAGAAACGCTTGATTTTGCTGAATGTTATGGGGGTAGGACAAACCTCAGGAAGTCAGTGGAGACCAGGTGATACAACTCAATGCAGCCTCAACTGCAGACAGGAGCTCGTTGACTTGCCAGAGATACGCATTGTCAAATACTCCACACTTCACAGTTTGAAATGACACGTAATGCAGGTGGAAGGCAAAACACAGAGCTGAGGTATTGCAGCATGAGGTCTGAGACCGATTGCTGACTTTGGAACTATCATTTTACATTTCTTGAAGGCACAGCACTTGCTGGGGTATGAAAAATGAGGTGTGCATAGCTTTAGACTATGTCTGCACACACCTAGAGAGATCAATCTTTCAGATGAAGCAAGCCGGAAATCCTCTCTGCTGTAGGCAGCCATTCAAAGTTCTCTAAAGACTTTTATTAAAGGTTCCCTAAAGGTTTTCACCAGTACCTAGAGGCAAATTGTCTTCTTCCTGCTGCAGAGAGTGATAATTCATTGTCAGGATAAAAAAATCCCACGTGTGGTTGCATTTCAGCATGCTGTTAATGTCATTTCTATAATGCTTTGTGAGAGTATCTGTGTGAAGGAAAACAATTATGATCCTGTCTCCGTGAGTGAGAGTGCATGTCCTTATCTAATAAGGAAGGAAGGAAGAGACAGGCTGTGCAAAGGTTGGCCTGATAAAGGTTACTTCTATTCGCTCGCAAATCCCAGACCGCTTTCAAAATGAGAATTATGTGGTGGAGCATCACAGACTGAACTAATCTTGTTTTCTTTTACAATGCTTATTTGAGCTCCAGTGCCCTTACCCTAACAAAAATTTGCTGGTAAAGAACAAATAGGGCAATGATCACCAGTAAAGGCCAAGCATCACCAGTTCTGAGCCAAAAGTGAAAAGGCATCAAGGAAACCCTCTTTTTTAAAAAACAGAAAGACCTTAGTAAAAATTAAGCACAATGCAGACACAGTCTTCATATCCAGCTTTAAGATGAAGAA
This sequence comes from Oreocharis arfaki, assembly GCA_013398015.1. Lineage (NCBI taxonomy): Eukaryota > Metazoa > Chordata > Aves > Passeriformes > Paramythiidae > Oreocharis > Oreocharis arfaki. Next base: position 247,636 of record VZRR01008594.1, read on the forward strand.
ATTAGTTGTCTCCTCAGACAACAGCTTTGGTATCTGCCTGCAATTTGCATGCGAAATCTGCAACTATGAGCACCCTAACCTCCAAAAATCTTAATAAAAGCAAGACAATGGTTATTTTCGGCAGGGGACACTGCATGACATGTGATATTCTCTCTAGGAAACTACCATTTCCTAAACTTGAAAATATAATAAGGAAACAGGGACTTTAAAGGATGCAAGATTCACTGTGACACACACTGAGCAAGGACTTCTTAGTGCTCCACTGCTGAACTGTATGAAGAGGGATGGACAGGCACAAGGCTTACAGGGCCCAGCAGTGTGCACATGGGGCTCAGGTGGGGCTCAGGGAACTTATACTCTTTGGAAGGACTGGAAGACTATGCCACTGAAAAGAATATATAAAACATTTTATACATATTTTGAATCCAGAGGAGAAAGAGATGCATTGTCAAAAGATGTTGAAAAGCATGTAGAGCTCCAGTGTTTCTGGCACGCTCTCAGCCCTTTACTATGAGTAAAGCTGAGAGAAAGCGAAGCTCATTTTATCCCTGAAACACTAGGAAAGATGTCAAGGTGTATTTCCTTCAGACTAGAATTCGTCTTTTAAAGAAAGATATGACTGGGACAATTTCACTGTCTTGGAAGAGATATATCTCCCTGGCTACTGTTGAAGCTTTAATAACCTTTCAGGATTAAATAAAAAGAGCTCCTGAAAAACAGTTTTTACTCTATATGAAGCATCCTTTAAAAAAACCCCAAATGTCCCGGAGTGGGTATCTCCAGATTTCCTATGACAATACACAGGCACAATTCTTCCAATCACATGGTGAGAGGCAGCATCTGGAAGAGCACAGAAACGCCTGCTGGAAGCACACATAGCATTAAATCTAACAGGCTAGGAAATAGCATTTTAAGTGAGAAATTAATTTTTACATGCTTTCATGTCACACACACCCTGCTACAAATTCTGCCTGTGATAAGGAGGCCATGAAGATCTGTGACAGATAGCTTTCTTCCTATGTTCACAGCATGTGACTGAGCATAACTATGAATGTGCTTGGAGGACAAAAATGTTATTTTTAGATTAAAACTGATTAGCTCCCCTGACTGTGTCAGAGCAGAATAATATTATTTTTCATGGCGCCGATCAAATGGAAAAAAACATTGACCTAAAAAATATAAAGAAAAAGAAATCAAAACCATATTTTAAAATCTTTCCATAAGGGACAGAGTAAATCACTGTTTGAACTAGAACTTGACATGTTGAAACTCCCATCTCATCTACTTTGATGGCACGTTCTATGACATACGGTTTGCAGTTCACATCATATCACACATACAATGGAAGTGTTTGTAGTACTCCAGCTTCAGACAAGATTAACAAACGTGGCAGTTCTGAAAGAAGAGATGCTGTATGGGACAAATTATTTGCTAATGTTTGGGAAACAAAAGCAAATTTGGAGAAAGGAACAACATTCTGAGAGAAAAGAGCCTGTAAGCCAAGGGATGAGGATTAGCTACAACAATTTTAGGGAGTGCTGATGACAAAGGCATTGCAGTGGTATTAAATGTAGGGAAAGCAGGAGAAATAAAAATGCTGCTTGTTCTATTGTTACAATGACTGTGGAACCCCTGACTACTGCTTTTAGAATGAAGAGTCGGTTTGGGATTTCAGTTTTTAATTTTAGATCTGATGTCCCAAGTCTGAAGAGGCAAAACCATGCTGCATGAATTCCAATTTCCAATTTTTCTTCGCCAAACACTAGGAAGCATTCTGGGAATAAAATTGGAGAATGCTGCATGGTTGCTGGATGTTCAGACAATCCATCCCAGATGCCAGGTCACACATGCCCTGAAGTCCTGGGGGTATTCTGTCAACACAAAGGTGGGATACAGTAGGAAAGAGCAAGGCAAGATAGACTTTCACCTAATAATGAACTGGAAGAAAATCCTGTCAAAATCCTAAAAAAATAACAGTTATGCTACAAAGAAAAGGGAATGCACACAAAATCTATGTGCTGGTAAAGCAAAATCCTTTACTTCCATATGGGTATAGATGTCTGCACAGTAATCTGTAAATTAAAAGTCTACCTGGGTGTAAACATTACTGCCAGTTTTTAAATGCCAGGGACAAAATTCCACACAGAGCTGTGAAAAACACTTCTTTATGAAAATGTAGAACAGCATTAAAGATGCTAGTACAAGTTTTTAATATTAGAAATGGCTGCTAATATAACTACCTGAAACAGCTCATCCTGTATCAGCTTATCACCCTGTAAGACTATAGTATAATACAATATAAAATACAGTATAATCGCTGGTCTATTTGCCAGTTCACATCTCTGTCTTCCAGAAAGCAACCCAAAGGATGTCCACTGCCAGAATGTACTGAAGCATGCAGAAAAGAGAACAAATAATGGGAAAGCATAAAAGAACAGCCTAGGCCATTATGTGATGACATGAATGACATCTTCCCATGGATGCCAGAAGCAATCCACTGCCATTTGACCAGGCAGAGGTATTCCTTCTGGGACTACTCACAACACAATTTTCATCTCATTGTTTCCACTCCAGTTGCCTTTCCATATAAACAAATGCAAAGATATTTGCAACAGTATATGCTGCGAGATTGCATAGTTTTATTTATAGAGTATATATCATGTTGCTTTTTTAACTGACATCTCTGTTATTCTGTTATTAATTTGATATTTAAACATCGTGGCAAAAGATAAACAGTCTGAGTCTGTATATATTCCTTTATATAAATATATATATATACATGTGTAAGTGTATATTTATATATCCATATATAGAGACATATTTTATAAAAAACAAACACCCAAGAGGTTCAGCCAAATTAGGGTAAGTTATTAATTTGACACAGAGTATTTACTTGGACAGCTGGATTTTATAGTTTACTGGATGGATGTGGTATCAGATGTTCCAAAATAAATCAAATTTACGCCTATCTCTGTGCTTTAAAATGTCATTAAACCCCAGAAAATAGTAACACGGAAAGACAGATTTTTTAACCCTCAAAACCACGTTGCCTTTTTTTTCATGGAATGAAAGCAGATTTACCCATTTGAGCACTCTGTAAGACCTTAAAATGTACATATTCTGCCAGCCTTATTTTGTTGATGCATATAAAATCTCTGGTTTTTATCAAAATAATGCACCGCGTTATGCAACTGCCTCAGACTAAAAGTACTGCCCTCAGATGTGAAGGCGCAAAGAGAGCCCAATGCAAATGCAACATGTTTCTGCTAAAATCATCCTCATTCTACAGCCACGTCCACCTCTCAGTGCCCTCAAATACAACGTTTTAGAAATGGAACAGCATAAGCCTACACCCCAAAGCCGGTATGGTGGTTGAGGTCTCATCCTCTCCCCTTGCACGGCCTTCCCAGCTCACCTGCATCTTTCCTCCACATCTTTCCTCCACTCTCAGACAGTTTAAGCTGGGGCACATCCTGCCTCCTCTTTCCCTTGGCCCTTCCTTCTGCTCAGTGGCTCTCAATCTGCTCAGCTGGATCATGGTCTCTTGTTGTCTGATCCACTCCCTGCCTCCATCTCTCCCTCCTCTTTCACCAATTTATCAACCTGCCCTTTCCTCCATCTCCCACCCCTTCTCTCCCTGCCACCTTCTGGTTTCACCATGGCAGGAGCCCACCACAGATGTTGGCTGGGACATCTGTGATTGAAATGGAGAAATGTGGAGGTCATCTCAACTTCCCAGAGCTGAGGAAGGCTCAAGCAGGTTCATTTAGGAAGGAATCTCCAGACATTTCAAGGTGTTAATCTGCTGTGTGAGATGTGCTAACCGCAAAGCCTTTGTGAGGGCTTACAATCTTGTTTTCAGGGCTTTCTTTTAAAAGGCAAGGTAACTGTCCATGAATACAAAGATTTGAGCTTCTGCTCCAGAGTACTCTAACACTGTAACATTTCAAAGAAAAGCCCTTGACAACTGAAACATTGAAAATGTTTGACCAAAACAATACATTTTCTTAGCCCTTTCCTTGGAAACATCTCATGGCTTCAGTCAACATTTTCCAAAACAATTTACTTTAAAAAAGAAAGTTTGTAAGGATTAAAGAACACTCTTTGTGTGGACAAGTCCAAACCAAATAATTAAGGCATTATTAGTGCTAGCTAATAAAAAAGTGATTTTACAAGGGGTATGTGGGAGCAGCCAAACACGGTAAATTAAGGAGACACAACCAAAAAACCCTTGCAATGGATAGATACATTTTGCTGTATTTACAGCCTTCAAGGCACACGTCCTCAGAACAAATGCAAGCTCTGCAGAGTCTATGTAAGTGACCCAGCTGTGGTTCACCTCCACCACTGATCCCCCTCCCCTCACTGTCCCCAGGCACTCTTTCCAGCTGGAACTGCTCTATCTGTCTCCTAACACTTCTCTGGGATCGGTGGCTGAATCTTTGAACCAACACTGGACATGAAAGGCTTTGGATTAGCAGCGGTCAGTTTTCCCTATGAACGTATGTTCTGTGGCAAGAATTCCTGAGCTGAATTTGTTCCAGTGCCACCCTCGGCAGAGGTGACCATGGTGACAGAAGCTTTGGGATACATATGCACATACAGACACAGCAGAAGGCATTTCCGTAAGTGCTTTGAAGTAGCACACACAGCACCAGTGGCATTATAACATAGCTGGGGTTGCAGGGACAGGTGGAAAATCAGCAGTTGTTGCCAATGATTCTTTGTCAGTGGCCAACACCAGAAGGCTTTAAAAGGCAACAAAGATAATCCATCTAAGACAGGCAGAGCCATCCTCTTGAAAAATTTTCCTCTCATTTTCCATGCAGACCTGCTTTTGCTGAAACTGCAAGCACATCTTCAGATTTTCCATCACAAAAAAGAAGGAACTATATATAATTCACCACACAGCACTATCTTGGTATCCTCAGATTCAGAGCTAGCTAACCACAAAAATGTACTCAAAAGCTAAGTTCAGTTGTGATTTGCTCTGATGTAAGTTCTAAAATTGAGTATAGAGAAGAAACTCAGTTCCCCACCTTTCTTGTAAGTGGCACTTCAATAGGGACGGGGACAACTTCCGCAAGCAGGCAGCCATAAAATGCCACCATGAAAGCAGCAGGATCATTGTTAGGAAACACGAGTGTTACCTGAAAGAGAGATATGTACGTTAAAAATGTTTTATCCTAGGTGTCAGACAATGATAATTAGAGTTTCCATGCTTCCTTTTGGATGGAGATGATACTGGAGCACTTCTAAGACAGCTATTCAAATGCCTAATGACAGATGAATGAGGAATCAGAAGGAATTTATTCTGATAAATATTCCTTTTATGAATATTTTCACTTAGGATGTAGTTAAATATTTTCATGCTGCATTGTTTCCTACATTGACAACACCTTTCATCTGGTTCTGAATTAACCGATTGCTTTACCGGTGTTAAATAACCAAGCAAATGGAATTAAAAGAATTTTATTTTCTAATGTAATAATTTGCTTGAAGTTACTAAAACTGAATTGTACATGTGACCAATTCTGATTACCCAGACTTAAGATGCCATCATGTCAATCATTAACACACTGTTTTGTTTCACTACACTTTGCCTCATGCAACAGCTTCATTTTAGGACTGTCCTGCTGTCCAAGTGTAAAGTTTCTCTGTGCTGTGTGCACACAAAAAACTGGTACCTAGAAGCAAACATCACATGCCAACCTAGGTGTGGGTTTGTCGAACTTCACAGCTTCAGGGCTAGGGCTGGGGAATTATTCAGATAAAAGAATGCCAAAACCAATCACAGATCACTGGAATGCTTAGTAAGTGCTGAACTGTGCAGCCTAACTCCTTCAGGCCCTGCCTGAGGCAGGACAATGCCTGAGATCCTCCAGGCAAAGAGGAAGGAGAGGGGAGGGTTCACAGCCTTGCTGGGGATCCAGTCACTTCAGAGAGCCCACAGGTCCCCTTGCAAGGGCAGGGAACAGTACTGCTCTCTCTGGTGAATGACCTTAGTGGCTGGATCTTCTCTGCGGTTCTGTTTCGGTTCAGTCAGATGGGCGTTCTCAGCTCATGTCCTGAACAGCTGGAACACAGCTGGTTACTCCTGCACAGCCAGCTGCAGTGGCATGCTAAGGCATGGCAAATGATTCCAAACTTCATTCCTCTGGGCTCACACACAGGACAAGGCTGTATTATCACAGCACCTTGAAATTTGCTGAAACTACTTGGTAGCTCTTGAGTTTTGACTGCTTTGACATCCATAGGAGTTTTGCTGAAGTAAAATTGTGATATTTTCATGTATGCTCCGAGGTTCAGCTACTGGAGACAAGAAGTGTTTCCAGAATTTTCACATGGCTTTAAAGAGAGTCACCTTCCATACTTCCATCACCTTGATTTCCTCAAACTAGAAGAAATCTAACCAGCCTTGTCCAAGTGGGTCCATAATATCTCTGGTTTTTAAGCCGAAGACTTTAACCTCGTAATTCTTTAGAGCAGAGCAAATACACTGCTACTTTATCTGCACACTTGCACATTAAACAATCCAAGTGCTGGCGATGGCTGTGCAGAGCTTACTGTATGCAAATGGAAATACAGGGATTTTGCCAGGGGAGTGGAGGGGATGGTAGAGATTGCTGAGGCCAACATCTGAAAGATCCCAAAATATACTTTGAGGGTTGCTGAGTTGTGCACTGGTCTCTGCTTACACAAAGGCCGTGAAGGTTTGGCTGGGAATCTTCGAAAAGGAGCTGACAGAGGTGAAAAAAATCTCACTGAAGTCCAGTGGGAATGAGGCATTAACTTCCTCTCCAAAAAACATTAATCACTAACAGACTTGTACCAAATAAATAAATAATGTGTGTAAAAGCAAAAAGGGATAAAGTTGAAGGAAAACAAATCATACAATGTATATTAACAGAGAATCTGGTTAGCTAGTAGATATTTCAGAGAGCAAGATTAATTTCCAGGCAGCTGTCTGGGGTGATGTAAGGTCAAATTTCTGAAGTTACTATAGCAGGCAAATGCAGTTTGCCACATATAATACCAGAAACAGGTAAGGAGACGCAGGCACATTGATTTATTTTTTGGCTCAGACAGAGAACCTAAGACGTGGGATAATGGTAGTCATGAAAAACAGAGGTTGTATTGATAGAAGGGGTTTTTAAAGTGAAAATATAAACTATTTTTTATATATCGAAATAAAGAAACAAATACATTCTCATTTGGAAAAGACCAGAAATATGTGCCTGGATTTCATGTAGTACTTAAAAACTGCTTTTAAGTGTTGTCACACAACACACATTACGTAGAATAAAGTCACCTTCAAAGAGGTCAGAAGGCTTTTATGTTATTATAACAGGGGTGCAACAGCCAGAATCACAGCCTAGAGCATCAGAAGCGCTGTAACACCTCATCTTCAATGTGAAGTTGCCTCAAATGATCACATTCCTGTTACACAGGGATGCCAGGCAAGATGTTTTTATAACACAAAGCATATGCTTCCAGCACTCAGCTACAAACATTTGTTTCACTCTGATCCAGGCAGACTTATTTCAGAAGAGCTGCAATTTGTTCCTTACGTGTCCTGTGCTAGCTAAACTCCCAGCTTTCAGCCTGAACTATCCACAAATCCTTTCTTAATGTCAGGAGGTGCCAGTGACTGCTGAAGAAAATGACTTCGAAGATGGGCAGGCAGCACACAACAGATAAGCAGAGATGCACACTGCCTGTATGTGAACTTTATTCTTTTGGAGCTTTCTGGGTGGACTGCTTTGATGTGTACACTTGAACAACTTGCTGCTTCTGCTGTTGCTTGGAGACACACTTGTAAGTCAAGTAAAAGAGAGTCTTCAGATTCTAGCCCTGGCTGAATGCCATGGTAGGAAGCAATTTAGATTAAGGATCTAGAGATCCTTTAGTTAATTTCTTTATGATTTATCTCAAAAAGAAACACAGGAAGGACTGTCACTTGTTCTTCCTCTTTTTTCCTTCTGGGAAGCATTACTGCATGCTCTCGTTTTTGAAGCTCTAAGACGTGTAATGCAAGCAGACATGTTTCTCACATGTGGCACAAGAGGATCAAGTGAACCAACAGTTTCAGAATTGCTATCAGACCCTGGAGGAGGGTAACTTAATCCCACACTCACAACTCTAAGCACCAGGCCAGGACTATAATTTGCATTTCTGACAAATTTGTTCTGGAATATCCATTCCACGGCTTAGATCCAAACTGCAATGGGACCTGTGGAATTTTCTACACACACTCTGGCAGAGAAAATGAGCAGCAGGCTCAGCCAGCCTTGGCAGACAAAGGGGTAGGTTTGTAAGTACATTGTTAGCAAAACCATAGGATGTTCTTGTCTTCATTTAACATCTTCAAGTGTTACCTCTGCAACTCTTGCTCTCTTTGGGCTTTATCCACCTACTTAGATTCAGCCTCTAGCAGTAGCTGGATCAGAGTCAGAACCAGGAATGGAAATATTCTCTGTTACCAGTCAGCGTCATTTATTTATTCAACTGGCTGCCAAAAGTGCTGACTTTGCTTGCCTTTGCCCTCCACAACACTCCTCTTGCTTCTACCATCTCAACAACTACAAAGTCATTAGTAAGTAAGTTTTTTATCCACATGACACCTCCAGGCTCCATAAGCAAGCTTTTGCTAAACAGACTATTGTTCAATGTCCAAAAATCACTTTCCATGGGAATGTTTATTGTTGATGTTGCCATAACTTCAAGTTAGTACTGGGGGGGTACCAGCTCAGGTTACTTACCATGCAGCTCAAAACATCTGTCTGAATGATAAGTCTTAGGGAGCAAACAGCAGATTTCAGCACCCTGCCCCACACCCCATTATTTCACTTCACTAATTTCCTCTGAGCACCCCAAATACCCCATTCTTTCTTCGACAGCATTGGATTTGAACTATTACAAATATTAATTGAGATACTCACCCTGTCTCCAGGTCGAACCATTGGTTCTTGTTTTGTGCCTAATTTATGTAGTATATTGTAAGCAACCTTCATACTTCTGGTCCAAAGTTTGCCTATTAACACAAAATTTTAAATATTAGAATAAAAATTCTTATGTTTTATAAGATAAATATAGAGAAAGAATACCTGAGAAGTGGAAAACACGCAGTAGGAACATTTATATTAGTTTTGCTGCTAAATATGACACCACTACCAGGACTAGTGGAAATACCTAAATACTTATCAGAAGTTTTCTTTGAACTTCTTTTTTCAAGACAGCAGCACTTAAAAAAGACAAGTGAGAATAGTTATCCTTATGGCGGAAGTTTCTTACTTTGGAGAAAATTGGATCATGACTCTGAGATTAACTGTTAGAAGGGGCTGGTACATCATCAAGTCCAGAGATCACCCTAACACCTTAGCTGTAGCAGGCTGGACATGGCACATTTCAGCACAGACTGACCTCGAGGGTGATGTTCAGTTTCACCACAGCAATTCTCTCACCAAGAAAAAAGGAAAGGAGTCTCAAGAAGCAGAGGCAAAGAAAAGAAAAACCCAACAAACATAAAACACCCTGCAGCCAAAGGGGCACACTGAAGCAGCAGGGACCCTCTGAACCTTAGCACATCCATACGGCTGTTTCACTTTTAATCCTGGGCCTTCTTCCATTTAACTTGGCTTTTCCTTCTCACCTGCTCCCATACCCTCTCTTCTCTGATGCATTTCACTCGCCCCAGGTACCCCCTCCTTACTGTCTCTCCTCTCCCTTGCTTCACCTTTCCAGCACCACTCTTAGGTAATCCTTATCAAGTCCTCATCCCAACATTCTATAAAGAAAAATTCTCTCACCAAGACCTCTTTTCCCACATTACAGGCCTTTCATTTACCCTTAAAGTGATCGGCATCTTTGCTCTTCCAGATGCCCTTTGTTTAGAGACCTTGTTACTTCCATGTGAACAATACCAAGTTTAACAGCCCTTGTGCTTGGCTGGCCCCCAGGTACTGTCTTTAAGCACTATTCAGTCTGACAGTAACAAATCTTTAATTCATGCCCACCAATAACTGAAACGATAATAGGTTCTGACAACGGATTACCTATGGAGTTCAGGCCTCCAAACATGCAGCATTGCTATTTATAACTAAGCCAAGCAGTTGCTATAATAAGTTCTTCCACATCCTGGTTATAAAATGCAATACTACTGAATCATCTTTAAGTGCAAATCCGATGTAAATGTGAAGTATGATAAGAAGGCCAGATTTTCTTTTTTTCCCACTTAAGGAAAATTGGAAGGGTCACTGCTGCTTCTTATAGAGAAAGTACTAAATGCAACTATTTTGTATGAAAACCATAATATTGTATCATCAAACTACGCTTTGCGAAGTTTTTAATTTATTAACATTACACCAGTATTTGCATGTTGAACAAATGTGTTCCTCAGAAAGGAACACGATTCTGTTTCACTGGAAACTCAGCACAGATAAAGGAGTATGTCTGCAGGATTAACTCTCACAGAACTATGACAGAACTACCTGCATTTGATGGAAAGAAAGTCTTAGAAACCATCCCTGCTGCTACACTTGAACTTGACAAGTGAGGAGGATTAAAAAAAAAGGATGCCTTAAGAAAGCAAATATTCTTTTTCCTAAAGTTTTTCAAAATTAAAGCTTCAGTGGCAACAAACTTAAAAGAGCAATTAGTAATGATACAGAATATTGGAGAATGGAAATCAAAAGCCTGGCAAAATTCTGAACTGCAAAAGAGAACCATCTTTACAAAAAACACTTTTAAGCTTAAAATGAACATTGAAGGAGCTGCTGTGAAAAGCTATGTCTGAGCTATAAAGATTACATCTGTTAAAAATCTTAAATTTACATTTGTGACACATTGACGCTAACTTTTCATCATCAAATGTGCCATCAAATATTTTCTTTAAAATCTAAGGGCTATTCACATTACAGTATCTAGACACATTCTTTCAGAAAATTAAGTTCTTTCAAAGACTAAAATTTAAAGGAGCACTTTCTAGTAAAGTTTTAAATAAGTTTAAACACATTTTGTCATGATGCTCTTTTATTGCCAAAATTTTATTTCATCTTCTAAGACACAGATAATATAAAGTTGCCTTCCTAATTCTTCACCTTTCAGTTTGAATACACTTTGAACTGCACAAAAAATGGCGATAATATTTTCTAGCGGCTAGAGAAGACTTGAATTTTCTGTCACCACAGCCCTTTCCTTCTCTATTTACTGGTGTGATACCAACCTGTGTTAAGTATCTGAGGCACACGTGTGCTTTTGAGTGTGAAACTGTGGAAAACTGGAGCAAAGCAGCTTGCTTGCATTCAGCTGGGAAGGGGCTGGAACACAAAGACCTTACAAGCTCTATAATGCCACTCCAACCCTTGCAGGCTCTGCCTGCCCTCAGCTGCTGCCAACTCTGCTCCAGCGTGGGCTGTCAGGGGCAGGCAGGGACCCCCAGGCACCCTCATGAGCAAACAGAGCAAAATCTAGGCAGATCTTGAACTGAATTGTGTTCAACAGGAAGTCTGTAATTTCTCTATCAGGGTATATAGCTGTGTTCCAAAAAAGTAAATTAAAAAAGGGCCACAAAACGAGCAGTAACCCAGAAGCTGGAGCTAGGAATTTATGGATGATCAGGGCCAGATCAGTGGCTGCTGGATGGGGCACAAACTTCTGACCAGACATAGAATGAACCATGGGTTTGTTTTGTCACCTTGGCTGTTTGCCCTCTCTGACCTGACACCACTGAGAAACACAAAGGACTCCACGTCTGCAAGATAACAGCCCTGAGGAACGGAGGATGTTATAAAGAAGGAAATCTTTGAAGTGTTTCCTTCCTTGATTCTGTCTAGGCTGCAAATCAGAGTAATTCTTCCTTTACAAACTTGAGAGATTAGACGCTGCTGGGAAAAAAGCCGATTGCTAAAACCTCTCCCACAAATCCCGATGCTGCGACCTTGCCGTGACCTCCACGCAGTGCCACATCTGTGCTGCAGGAGTGGGAGGCCTGGCGAGGAGGCCAGCTGTGCTCCATCCAAGGCTTTGGCTCTGAGACGGGGCTCAGGGCCCATCCTTGTGCGGGATAAATCGCTTCGTTACACAGGATCCCGGCAAAATCAGTTTGCGGTCACCGGGGATTCATCCCATTGTCCTCAGCCCGAGTTCAGTGAAGCACCAGCCCTCCTCGGATAAACACACTGCCATTAATCTTCTGAGCTGGCCTGAAGACAGGGGGCAGATGTAGCAAAGTCAAGCAACAGCTTCATTTGGTAGTGAGTGGAGGAGCCCGTGTCCCAGCTCAGTGCCAGAGCTCCTCTTTCCCAGCCATGCTGCTGCCACAGGGAGCTGCCCTCGTCCCTTCCTGCAGCACAGTAAGGGTGCAGGAGCCTGGAGATGCACTGCTGCTTCCCCGCCCTAAACACCAGACCCCGTGAGCCCTCCTGCTCCTGACATTCTTGCCCCCATCCCCACTGCAGCAGGGTCCTTGCAAACATTCCTACCCACCACACCAGGACAGGATTTGTGCCTGTCAGGCCCTGATCTCACTAGACAAACATTAACAGCGACTTTCTAGCATTTTAAAACGAAGGATTGGTATGGCATCTACAGAAGTGTCCAGTGGTGTTAAAGGCACGAGGGTTCCCTCTGGAAGGAGTCCTGGCTCCGCAGACCCAGTGCTGGGACTGCCAGCCACACACACATATCGTGGGTAACACTGGATGTTTAGAACACAAATTGCCCCTCAGTTTTCAGGTCACAGAATTATTTCCCCTGCAAAGCAGACTGGTAGAGTTCCCCTAGCTGATTTTGGAAAACAAAACCCCAACAACAGGCAGTTGATGCATACCATGTCACTACTACAATTTATTAACCTTGTTCCTACCTCCCATTGAGCTGCTAATTGTGGTGCTGCTTTCCAAAATCTTGTATAACTCCACAAGATGGTAAGAAACTGAGCTTTTCTCTCCATCTATCACTGCCTAACTTATAATTGCTTATTTACTGAAATAAATCTTCTTCTAAAGATGATCACATCTCTCTTAGCCACTTCTGTCACTTTGCCAGAGTGCTGCTGCCAGACTCTCATGCCCTAGCAGCATGCTTCTGCAGGGAGGCCTTTCAGGCTCTTCACACACTTGCAAACTGAGTGGAGAGTTCCCACTGCCCAGTGAGTAGCAGCAAGTACCACTCTGCCTCTGAACCTGAGCCATATCCGGCAGACATCACACGTGCAGAAATGCTCGGCAGGACAGGATGGAAAACGGCATCTCGCCTTCTGGCAGCTGTGACAAACACTGTTAGCACCCATGCGGAGCTAGTCCCTTTTCTCTCGCCACTGGAGTTTTGATTTAGTTGAGCAGTAGCAACTCTACATCAGCAATGATATATTTTGTATTCAGCCATCCTCTTTTTTTTAAGTCTACTCAGATGGCAATAAAATTTAGCAAGCAAAGGTAGTTAATACCCAGTCTCATCTGGTTAAGCAACACATTATGAAGGTAAAGGAAACCACAAGGTGTTAAAAGCCACACCAAAAGGGATCTGTTAACAAAAATTAGATGCCTTCCACATGACGCTGAAGTAAAACCCCTTCCTCTTCCTTTCCAAATCTGAAAAAGGACTAAATGTTTGTGTTGAATGTAAAGAAGGTTTTAATAGAAAAGGTGTATCAGGGAGAAAACTCAGAGAGAAAACAAACCACAATGAAATTTCCTGATCATCTTCAGGATGCTTTTCAGAACCACACAGCACTAATTCAACAAAGCCAAACCAGTGGTTGCTTACCAATCTCCGTGCACAGCAACTGCGAGGCTGCCAAAGTTTAACTGCAAATAATTTTGTCAAATATTCATTTTCTCAATACCACAGTATGACATTCCTTGTATTAAACAGAAACAAGGGCATTTATTAAATCTAGTGTAAATGGCAAACTTCCTAATGCTATGCAGGTAAACGGGCTTTTTTTTCTGCTTTGCAAAATAATAGTCACAGCTTTACTACTCTGGTAATCCTTTCTTCATTAATTCTTTAGATCCAGCCTAAACAACAAATGGAGTTGTTATTTTTCAGGATAAAAAATCCGAAGAAAAAGAACAAAAATGTTCTGTCGCAGAGAATGAAGGACTCCAGACATACTCAGAATAGAGGTAACCTTGCAATTACAGTGCTTGATACTGCAGTCTGAATCATATAATACGGTAATTTTCAGTCTATTTATTAAAGAAATAAAGGTTTAAAGTATTGAGAAATCATAAGATTGATATCTACCTGGAGATTTAAACCATGACAATTCATACCTCTGTCAGTCCTGAGAGATTTCAGAGGTAAAGGCAGTCTGGTTATGCAGCTGCTTGGTCAGAAGCATCTTGAATCTGTCTCTCTCCTGCAAATAATTGTGAAATTCCGGGCCTAGGAGGTTCTCACAGAAAGGTCAGGGAGAGGTGCAGGTTGCACACCAGATGCAGAATGGCTTGGGGTTGACTATTTTTGGCCTTTTGTTAACTTTCAGGCATGCCGGGATACCTCCAGTAGGAGCAACACCACCCCTGCTGAGGCAGAATTACTTTGGCCCCAAAATGTTTACAGTTGCTTTAAAGTTATTTTTAAAATCAGTAATTCATTTGAAAAAAAGTGCCATTTTCCAAGCATTTCTTTCTGCACAGAATCCAAATGGAAAAAACAGTCTTCTGCCCAGAGAGTCACCTCTGCTCTTTTCTGAGAGCCTTGCTGTTTCTAGTGGGCCTCTGATGTGGGAAACATTATGTCGGAGCTCCTGAAAGTATGTTTTAAAAAATCTGATTACAGAAAGTGTTAGATAAAGGAAATGAGATTCTTTGAATCAGACAAACTTAACTGGCGCTCATTTTGTTGTTTTTAATAATGGTTACAATAAGAAAGCTCAAAACTTGTTTATTGATAAATTACTTTCAACCCTTTACTTTTTCCCCAGCTTTTCTGGTTCTCCTTAGAATAATCATTTTAATTAAGAAAAGTAGCTCTGATATCATAAAAACTATATAGGATTTAATTGTCCTTTATTCAAGTTTCTCCTCTAAGAAATCACTAAGTGCTTCGTTATTAATACTAAAACCAGACACCTCACTACTCTGATTAACTTTGTCTGAGCCAGAAATTGTCTTCCTTCTCCTCAAAGCACACATGACATTTCTAGTCAGAGTTCAGACTCCCATAAAACCTGAGAAAGACATATTTCCTTCCCATATCTCAGACATTTCAATTTATGCATATTCAGTGATTTGATTTATAAAGGGATTGAGAATAACTTAACTAAGATGTTCTCCACTTAAACAAGTTCCCAGAGGAACAAAATGTTTGAGAAATAAGTAATATTCATAGTGTTTCATTCACTAGAAAGAATTTAAGAATTTTGAGTACATTAAATAAACATTACAACTGGGGCACTGAGAAGAACTTAAAGTACTGAGGCAAACTGCTTCAAACGCTTAAAAAAAACGATCAAGTCTGCAAGTGCAGTTATACATTTACTCTATCTAAAGTAATGTGAGACACGTGGACAAAACCAGTCCTGACATGCTAGGAAGACAAAAAGCTCAAAAAACATGCTGAAAAAGACACAGGAGATACAAGGCATTACAAATTTGATGAACTCCTGCAGAGAAATGGGAGGGCAGCGGTGATTTTAAACAACAGCGGGAAGTGCAACTTCTTTAAACTAGTTCCCCTTCTGGCCCAGAAGCCCTTCATAATCTCACCACCCAAAGCCACACTAACACATATCCACATCAGCACTGCTGGGAGGAGAAATTCATTCCAGTAAATCACACAAGGTGGTCCCTGCAGCACTGATCCACCCCTGTCTGCCACGGCAGATCATAGCTTGGCTTCTGGTCTGAGCCCTCAAAGGTGTCTCCAGAAGAGACAGCAAAGGAGTTGTGAGGAAGTCTTTGGAGAAGCAGAATTTTGTGGATTCTCAGAGCTCCTTTCCAGCACGCAAAGCCACCAAGGACAAATAAGAAAGCATCCTGGATAGATGCAAGAGGCCAGCACTATGTTTTTCAGAGCCACAAGAGAGCCTCATGTAAGAACCAAGACCAAGGTCACAGATGGGATGAGATTTCACCATGTAGATGCAGCAAAAGGCTTCAATTTGAAAAGATTTCCTCCTAGAATAACCTGAGAGGTTTGGACACAGAAAGGCTGTAAAATAAAGAAAGAAACAAATGTCTGGGTTGTGTATGGTACTCCAGTTACAGCCCAAGAGATGGATGGGAAGGCAATATTGTCTACAACAACCCAAGAAAGAGGAGGTGAATATGCTTGGTGTTGAGGGAATTAGAACTCCTACTCAAGATGGGCCTTGATCTAGCTGATAGCTACAGAGACACTCCTGGAAATCATCTTGGAAAGATGGAAAAAAGTGGCAAGGCAAACCTGCAATTCACCCGTGCAGGGACAGAAAACTGGAGATGATACTGAGAATAATATCAAAAGACACCAAAGAGAAGCCTCCTCTTAACCGTAAAGTTGGAGCATAAAGGAAGAGGATCACCATGAAGACAAAGGAGTGTAAGAAGAGACGAAGCAAAAACAGTAAATAGAGGTAAAAAAATCAAGAGGAGTTGCAAGTGATGACAACATCTCAAAAACCAAAACTCTGGAAAACTAGAATTATCCTTAAAACTCATTAATATTTGTGAAATATATGAAAATTCCTGGTAATGGTATTGCTTTAAATTAACAAAAAGACTTGAAAATAACTGTGAAGTACAAACTAGAGGCTACTGAAAATCATCAGGGTTCATAGTTAAAATTTTAGCCACCTGATCACAGCATGCACATGAGGAAATCCAGTGCCACATTAATACCATGTGGTAGGATTGTGGCTAAGCTCATCTTTCAAAAGTTTATTACTACCATGGCCAGGGGAACCATGCACAAGGATAAAAATCCATGAGTAGGAGTGTCTTTAATGATTTTGAGGCTTAATGTCTGTAAATGTTCGAGTTTAAAAAAATGTCATGCCTGCCATTGCTAGAAAATATTGCAGACACAGAAGGTGGACTAGCTACAGCAAAATCATTCATAAAGTCACCAGTGAAACGGCAGGTGGCTGTATTGTTAATGACATTTCCAAAGCAGTTTTCATTTAAGAAAACTACTATGGTATAGTGAATGAACATTTCCCATGAAAGAGAATGTCAGTGTGAAATGCACCTAGCAGAGAAGAATTTCGTAAATCCAGGAAACGTTTTGGGTTTTAATTTTTTATCTATAAAAAGAAATTTAAAAAAAAAAAAACAACCTGATTTTTTTCTGACCTCAAGAAACTACTGAAAGGCAACAGGAAAACCACATCCTGAAGTGCTGCCAAATGAAAGGTGAAAAACCATGAATTTTAGTCCTACTTTTCTTAAGATTCAGACAATGTAGAAGAGGAAAGAGTTATTTTAGAACAGAGGACCAGGCTAGGTGGCTCCACGAACCATGCAGATATGTTCCTCAGGTTGATCTGCTCACCCTACAGCCTCAGGCAAAGCAGGACATATGCTCAGACTCTCTGGACAGAATCCCAAATTCAGAAAAATGGTCTGATTCTCAGTAACAGCTTAATTTCCTTTCCTGTCCAATTTATTTAGGGCATTCAGTAGATGACACGACTTCTGCAAACATGTAATTGCAAACTTTAAAATTCTTCCCTAGTTTCAAGTAAATGTCCTCAGGGAAGAAAAACATTCATCAATGATGAATTCTGTGTTTGCCCCTGAAATTAAGTCACTTCTTAACTCTAAAGTACCTGAAGGGAAAATGTTTCATGCATGACCCTCAGTTGCAAAGGTTCTCTTATGCTTTAAAAATCTTTAACAATATTTGCAGCGCCAAACTTGCAGCAGACAACTTTTTGGCCAGGGACCATCACTGAGTCTGATTCCTGAATGGAGATTAATGTTCAGCACTGAACAAAACAGACAGACCTCTATATCCCAGCATGTAACAACATTCTCTGCACAGAACTCCAAGTCCCTGAGAAGGCAGAAATAAAAAAAGAAAAATAATTCTTTATATCCATATCAATAGCATACGGAAATGTTCCAACTCGCTTTCAAAGTCTGACAGTTATTAATAATAATTCCTTTGAACATCTCCCAAATGTCCCCTGAACATCTCAAAATTAGAAGCAATATGGGAGTTCTTTGTCAGAGGTATCCTTATGTTTATTTTTATTTGGTCTTTCTTGGTTGCAATACATTGTCAGGCAGTACACACTGAACTGCATCAACGTACTTAAGGTCACACTGAAATATATCCTGGCAAATCTCCTTCTAGGGGGTACACCTGCTAG
The DNA here is from genome assembly GCA_013398015.1 of Oreocharis arfaki. NCBI lineage: Eukaryota > Metazoa > Chordata > Aves > Passeriformes > Paramythiidae > Oreocharis > Oreocharis arfaki. The sequence continues at coordinate 265,940 of VZRR01008594.1, forward strand.
GTGTACAAATACCCATCAGGAGAAATAATTCAAATCACACTTACTACAATGTCAGAAAACAAGGAAAAAAATCCTATTTAACTTCTTCAGGAAGCTGATGAATTTTTTACACCAGGTTAGGCTTTTGCAGAACAAAGCCTGGGCAATATCCAAGGGCAATGGATTTAGACATTAATCTTCAGGAAAACCTGCCCTAGGACACATTTCTATTTGAAAGGTGGTTTTAATTCATAATCTGTTATTCCACGGGTGTATCTACTTGGTTCTTTTTCTGCCGGAAATAAATCATACTATAACATCTCAGCAAGCCATACTCAGACATCAACAGCTTCAGAGCTGTCTTACCCTACCCACAAATGGAACAGATGTATCATTACAAGGCTTTTTTCACTATATATTTATGCATCTTCCATACACAGACACTGTACAGAATATATAAAAGCACAAATAGTTCGAAGAGTGCTCACCATAAGTGAGGATATACAGTGGTTTTCCATTGGTATCCATAGTGGTTAGGCAAGGAGCTTTCGGTGAGATGGTCCCCCATCGCTGCAAGGCTGCTTCCAGGGAGGGCGGCCAGTTTGTAACCACACCTAATTGTTCCCCACGCATAGCCAACATCTGAGCTCCTTCTGGCTTTGGCTGGTTTGGATCTGGCTGTTGAACTTATGATTATGAAAAGATATACAGTTACCATGTGAATTCTATACCTTGTGTACACCTGTGTAATCAAGAGAATAAGTTACCTTTGCAAAACATTCTGAAAACAGTAACAGGTAAGAAGGTATTGAGAAGCAACAGAGAAATAGAACAGAATAATTTACTTTTAACTTTAACACAGAACAAGCAACTGAAGCACCTTAGGAATGAAAAGTCCTTGTTCTTACACTAGTTCTACAAGCAGGGGAAGAAACTGCTGAGGCAGCATGCATATATTTATCTTCAAAATAATCAATCTTTCTTTATTCCTAAAGAGAGATGGAGAATACTTTTTCCTGGGAAAAATGCAGTAATGAGATGAACTGCAGGACTACTGACAAAAATGTATTTTAACAAGTAACAGATTGATTTAAGTCATGTTCTGTCACGTGTTTTCTTATAAATTCCTGGGAAGACTATTTAAATTTCCACGTCCTGGCATATCTTAATTCTCAAAGCACTGGTCTTTTTTCAAAAAAGTTCAATTTATTGACTGTATCTTTGTTTCTATCTTGCATTTAGTTCATTTCTCATACTTCACTGTTACACAAAGGATGTGTAAAACATTTAACATGCTCCCTCACTAATAGATTTTCTCATATTGGTGTTCAAAAGCAATGGCTGAAAGCCACAGCTGAATGTTCACAAAACAAAGCTTCCCTGCACTCTCTTTGTCATTCCTTTGCAAGAAGAACCAGGAGCTGAGCAAACAAGAGAGACTTTTGACTCCACAGCACTATGTTCAAGCTTACTACAGGCAGTTTCCACTGAATAACAGGGGTTTTTTGGTACTTGCCAGTACAGGGAGGGCTTACTTCTAGAGAGTCAACATAGGAGACAAACATTTTACAGAGTTTTAATAAGTGATCCCCAAACCTTTTGAAAAACAGTCATTTTACCTTCTAACAATTCCTCAAAGTCATCTACAAAGAACTCTCGTAATGGTGGTCGTTTGGGCCGTTTTAGTGTATTGACCAGCTGCTGAATCTTTGCTGACACTCTGCTGCTCACTGGTACTCCTGCAGGACAGGGATCAATGGAGACATCAGTCGACGGCTACGCTGCACCCACCAGACATCAAGTGGGGTAAGAAAAAGTCTAGGACTGCAAGGCCACCACAACTACAGTTTCATGCCATACCGTGACTCAAATATTCAACATTAACACAGACAAGCAAAAAGGAACAACGATGCCTAATGTGAATAAAACCAATACAATGTCAGAGCGAGGTTGCAGAATCAGAGAGGAAACAGCACACAGACTGAGGGAGAGAACAGTGGAAAAAATGTCCCTACAGCAAATGTCAGTACCCTGCGAGAATTCCCTCAGCAATGGTCAGTGAGAAAACTGGCACTCGCCCTCCCCTTGATCACTGGCCATCCCAACGTTGTCTGACAAGACTGCAGGCCGGTGAGGAGCGTGGGTCATAGGCTCTGCCCCGTCATTTATTCTGTGTTATTTTTACACTGCAGGGGGCATCTGTCCAGTACCCATCTTAAACATGGTTCATGTCTTTGTACCACTTCAGCATGACCCTCTTTTCTCTGAACACCCCTACAGCCAAACCCACCAGCCAGCAATCTCCAAGGGAAGCATGCTTGCCCATACAGCACTTCAGAGAACACAGCTCTGAGCAGCAGCCTGAGGCAAGGGGCATTTTTATAATACACTCCCATCAATCACCTCCCCCTTCCTTTTCTCTAGTCGAGTGCAAAGCTCTCCAATGTGCATGTCATCTGTTCCTGACCTAATAGCTTTCTGCACTGCATGGCAGGAATTTCAACTTCTTAGCCTTCCATAAGGTTGGCTCCAAAACTTTTACCAAGTGGTGTTCAGAGCTGAAGCTACTAAGTTTAGATGCAGTACACTTGGTCAACAACTTCATGCTGTGCTGAAATACTGTTTGATAAGTTTTAGAAAAGAGGAGCGGTAAATAAGGAAGGGTTTACAAATAACTGTTTTTCAAAAAAAAAAAATCTCAAGAGAACAAAACTTCAAACGTCAATTTTCAAGATGCCATTTAAAAAACAGACTAGCTGTAACCAGACAGCATGATAGTAGCAAATCTAAAGAGATTCTCTGGGGGTTTTTGCCGAACAGTTTCTATGGGGAGTCAGCTCTGCTGATTAAGAAATATTTCTCTATGTTATCTTCATTGATATCAGCTTATTTTAGAACAGTAAAGGTGTTGCAACTTTGTGTTTACAGGTGAAAAGTGCCCGGGAAAAAACACAAAGAACACCCGAAAAACAAGAGCAGATGCATACAGTAACCACTAAAAAGGTCAGGATACTCCAAATAACCCCAGTTCTGCTTTGTGACATACCATCACCGGTCTCCATGAGCTCAGCGTTGCCGTACTTTGGTGCCACCCGTGCCGTTGATCCTTGTGGTCTTTCTACTTGTATTGAGTGTTCTGAGGTGTAAGTGGTAACATCTGGAGGGGCAGAATGATTTTCTGTGAAAAGTAAGTTAAAAGGTTTAACCGTGTACCTCTAGTGTCAAAAGGCAGAAAAGCAAAGGGCAGAGAAAAGGTGACTATTTGATTTTTTTCCCCCCAACATCTGAACAGGCATTAAAGTTAATGCACGAAATGATTGTACTGAACTATAATGTGTAGTATGATTTTAATAAAGTTTGCACTGATTAAAACAGGGGTGTATGTCTGCAATCACATAAGCAATAGGCTAAAAAAATTATACTATTAGGTTGTAGGTTCTCCACTGACATCTGATCTTACTTAAAGCTTGTGGACATCTGCAAATAGAAAAGACCCAGAGAAATACACTTCTGGTGGATTATTGTGTTGATTTTTCTTAGTAAAAAGAACACAGCATGTTGTCAATCACTTGAAAGTGCCAATGCATATCACTTTCATAACCTCTGTATTTTGAATATCTCAATTTTAGTTAAGAAAGGAAAAAGTCAATCAGAGCAGGTTTGGAAACCAGAGGCAAGAAATAAAATGTAAAGAAACATGAACTTTGCATTCTTCATGGACACTTGCTTGTCTACTATTTTTAGACAGAGATATTTCAATTCTTCCGCATAGCAAAGCCTTGCCTTACAGAAGGCAAACACGATTTGATCTGACTCATGCCAGCCCTGCTGAACAATTCCACAGAGCTGATCATTCTCTTTCATGTCCTGATAACTCGGCATGCACCACGGTTCATCTTCCCATGTTTTCAAGTCTGAGTCTGTATTTCCTATGTATTTGTACTATTTTTATAGGTTGTCTCATAAATTTTTTGCAGGTTTTTATCCGCATTAGATTAGATGGAGATAAACACCACAAGCAAATAAAAACTTTTCTTTCAATTGACATAAATGATCCCCAGCAGCCTCTGAGTTACAAAAGAAGGCAGGTCGTCATTCTGCTGCCACGGAAGTGAAGAGAAATGCATTCTATTTTACAACAGGGTAAGAGTCTTTAAAAACGCAAAAACTCTAGAAAAATGTCATCATGTTCCCATACTGTTTTCAAGATGTGCTTTTTACTAAACCTTTCCTTTAAGCGTTATGGTGCCATAAGTACTAGAACACCAACTTCTACAGTAAATTATATCTCAAACATAATTATAAAGCATTTTCATTTTTATGAGTTTTGAACTTTGAAACACTGTGATTCTTGCGCATTCAATCCCAAATTTAAGCACCATCACCAGAGAAAACTAATTTTTTTTTGCTACACATACAGGAAAAGGATACTATAATAGATGTTTATTTTGCATAGTTCTCATTTAAAGATAGCATTTGACAGACAGTCATCATGAAAATTTAAGACACGACATTAATGTCTGAAGCTGTCATTTAATGTTTATATTCATGAACATCATAAGGGCTCAAACCTATCACCCAATCATATTTATCTGGTTGAGGAAAACACAAAATGGCTTTTTTTGAGCAACTCAAAGCGTCTTACATTCTACAAATGTCCAGCTGGAGCTTTTGCTTCTGATCACGTCCATTGTTACAATTTTACTGAAACAAACACCTTACATTGTGCTATAAGTGACCAACTGAAGTACAGTAGATTGAACAATGAAGCTTATGCTGGTAATTACTTGAATAATGTCTTAATTTTAAATTTCTTGTCATTATCAACTATTTTAGACTCAGCACAATTTTTTGCCCTTTCCCGTTAAGTAGTAAGAGCTTTTTATAGATCATGATTGTATTACTCAATAAGTAAGTCAATTAAAAAATGCTGATGTTTATCTTTCTCTTTACTTATAATGCAGTTTTGCTAAGCATATGGGAGATCATGACTAAGAAAATAATTGTACTTAGTCAGCTATTAGTAACATGAGAAAGTATTTTTAAAGTGAGCTGTATTTGCTTACATCTTTCCAGTGAAGTATTTCCATCTTTCAGACTTTACAAGGCAAAGTGAATTGGAGTTAAAGATTAATTTTTTTTTTTAATGCATGACTCAGAAGATACATGAGCAGGGATGCTCTGCCTTCAGAACTCTGTGTTAAAAACCAAATTCTTCTTTGTTACACATGGTGCTGAGCAGGGGGAAAGAACATAACAAGAGTCCTGCTCTTTTGTAAAAGGGTTTCCTTTTGAACAGACAGCACTTGCACTTGAAGTTGTTTAAAAGAAACTCTCTTCTCAAGGTTGCCACCACAGGTCAGTCAAGGAGTTCTAGTGCCCTGGCTGCCCAGCTGCTATTTACTTTTATCCAGAAGAGGAATATTAAGGTTTGACTTGACATGTTCCTTTATAGTACCTGCTTAACAGATGTCTTATCATGGCAGTATCTACAGCTCTAAGTTTCATCCATTAGATTTACAAATCTTTGGTCAGTTCATGTCTCAGAGTCAGGCTTGGAGAAATGAAAATCATACAGACAAAAATTCGGTCTGAATGACTTCTAAAGAAAAAGATAATTGTTATGTTATGTGAAATGTACCCTTTTTTTGTATAGAACAGTCAGTCCAAGCTTTGGCTATGGACACAATCTGCAGGGAGTTGCTTGATCTTATGTCAGGTAACTTAAAGAACTGTTTGAGGTTTCATCAAGAATCATGATCCTGACACATATGTTCACTAAAAAGTAGAAACTGTGACAGCTGCATGACTTCAAAGCACTTCCTCCATCAAACATACATATTTGCGTCACCTCCTATCCCTTCTCTTCCAATATCCTTGCATTAGAAGATCACAGACAGAATAGCTGTTTCCAGTTAAGGCTCTCTTCATTTCTGCCACCGGAGCAACATCATTTACCCCATTTCATGGAGATCAGAAAGGCCCAACAAAGCAGAGCACATTCATGTAAGGATAGAGCACGTGCATTGACAAAGCCCCACATCTGAGGAGAAGCAAAGAAGTGGAGGAATACTTTCAGTGGAGGTTTGGAAGCTCACATAAGCACCAGGTGTTTGAAAAGTCTCCAGGAACTCAAAAAGCATTCCTGCAACACTGTACTTGAAGAAAATGCAGCTTTTACTCCCGAATAAGCTGGCTCTTCTGGTTGTCACGGAAGAAATCCAGAGTCAGAGATGCAGCTCTTGTGGCTGGGTTTTTCTTGTACTGATGTCCAGGTGACATTGTATTTTAAACTAGTATCCTGTATAAGTTAACACTCCTCTCAGAACACAAGAATTTTCAACTCGTCTGAAAACTATCAGACATGCTTATGGCACATGTTTTTATATTTATTTGATTAGCAATCTATGTAGCCTTTAATGTGGATAGAAGCCTTTGATTTTCAAACAGAAACATATTTGAAGCATATAAAAAAAACCATTAAATGCACCTATAGGATCAAAACTTTGAAGTGAGATGATTAACTTTAAATAGATTTACAACCATAGGCAAGCACTTCGTAATTTTCATTGCATGAACTCTGTGAGCTTTGGGCTGTGCTTTCTGTCCCTAATTTTTATATACATAGAAATCCAAACCATGTAATACCAACAAATGAAAGGTTAAAGATCTTAGAAATATGCACAGTACTGACCCAAAAAAGGTCAGAACTTTAGATATTTTTTACAAATTTCACTGGTTTGACCTCTAAATTCAAGAATTACTGAACACAACTGTGATGCCTATGCCAAACTGAAGATTTTCCCTGTAGCTTAATGCAGACAGCTGAAAATGTATTCCCATCTTAAATACATATTAAAATACATATTAAAATGATATCTATCACAAACTAGAACTCTGGCCACAACAAAGCAGCAGCAGTCAAATTAAATGAACAGTATAACATTAAAAGCATATAATATCTTAGGCAAATTATCCAAATGATTTACAAAGATAACTCTGATTATATTATAGCCAAAGCTTTTTATCAAATCCCTTTTCAGGCCTGCATTAGTATACTCAAACTCGAAAAAATCTGCCTTTCATTCTGTGATGCATTCTGGAGGTAAAATCCTAGTGGAGATCAGAACGGAGGGCTTTTTTGGGTTATTATTAAGGTTTTCCTCATTGCACTTTGAATTAGTATTTTTTAAAATTGGCACCTTCAGAGTATGGCCATACATATTTACTGTTTCTCCCTTGCAGGCTGGCCTGTCTCTGGAGAACAATTCTCTGGACCAAACAAACATCAAGCCATGGTAACATATGTTCTTTGTGACCAAGAGCAAACTGTCTCTGGTAGCTGAGGAGCTTTAAGGAACAGGATTACTCTTCTCTCTTATCTTCTCTCCTGCCAAAGACGTTTATTCATCCACCATCACTGGCCCACTGCCTTGCAGAGCCAGGCTTTCTGTAGGAATACTTCAAATCTATTACCTCTTAGAATACATTTAAATGGAAAAATCTACCTCCTTGGGTGGAAAAGAAAAAAACCAGCAATTTAATTTCAAATTCTTAAAGAATGCAGCTCACCCATGAAGAAATATATCTTAGAGTTATCAACTGTGCAGCTTCTCTTACATTTCCAGTGATTTTAGCAACAATGACTGACGGCAACCATAAGATCCCAGTCTCATCACTCATATTTGGTGCCCAAATGACCTTTACATTACTACACCTCAACTACTGTCCAAGAAGAGATGCAATTTAAGGTATCTTATTGTCAGAATGAATGAAAATATGCATACACTGAGGTAAGCTCAGCTGCTTCCTTCAAAGGCAAGATCTTTCTAGTCAACAAGGCACAATAAAACAAGTATAAGAAATAGTAGTTTCTCTCTTCTGCAGAATAGTGCCATCTTAATTTAGCTCAATAAATGCTGTATTATTTACCACAAAATCGGTGATTATAAAAGAAGATTTACTGTGCCAGATTTAAAATTACTAAAATGTCAAATTATAAAGAAGCTATATTTAAAGACACATTAAGACTTGGTGTGTGAGTAATCCAACCTTTCAGAGTATGGATAAATTTAATTCTCTATGCTATAATTTCCTGTAGCACTTCAAGATGAAGTCACAGAAAATAATCAAATGCAATGATTAATGTGTTTCCAAGTGTATGTGTTTCTAAAACAAGTTTCTGAGCATTCATTTAGCATGAATTTATGAATACAATACAAGTTCTTCCCCCGACTGCAATTCAGCAGTTCCAGGTCATGATGAGAGGATTAGTGAAAATACATCAAGCTATACTCATAGCAAAAACCAAGGGATTTGTACTCCTGTTCCAGCACATAAAACCAGGAACACTGAAGAAGCTTTCATGTATCTCATTACAAATACTTGAAAAGGAAATGTCAGCTGAGGAGTAGTCACACAAACTGTAGTGAGACAGTAGTAAGATTGCTTTATCTGTTCCAACACAGACTTCAACAGATTTTCAGTGAGAGCCCAAAATACACACCCCAGCAAGAACATACCCAAAGCAAATGCCCAAAGCAAATGCCTTGCATGATGAGCAGCTGAAGAGTGAAGGGAAACAAGCCTTGTTTTCCACATATCCAATCAAATAGCTGCCTCATGTCAATAAAGACTAGTGTCAATGGCACAATATTCAGAAATTATGTCTCTGAAGCTTAGCCCTAATGGAAAGAAAGCTTTGACTTCCTAGGATCTTTCCAAAGGAAATAAACAAGCTATTAATAATAACAGCTCCCTTCTCTGAAGCTTTATAATGATCTCTCCCACGGAGTATAATCGCTAGATATCTCAGCTCAAGTATTCTAAATTCAATTAAAGGCAGAAAAAATATGTTTAAGAAGACTACTGTTAACAGAATTATCAAAAATCACTCAAGCTATGTAATTAAAGTGGTGCAGCAGTGGGGGAAACTCATATGCAAGTAATCCCTAATGATGCATGCACTGATTTTCCTTACTGATGAATCCTACAGAGACCTTTATAGTGCTAAGCAATGGAAGTCATGCAACTGCACATTTTAAGGTATTTGGTAACAAATAGCTAGATCCTGTTTGCCGCAACATAAGTTTACCCCCAAATCTAAACTGCTATTTTTTTCCCTTCCTGAAATAGGAACGTAGGACTACCTCTCTCATATCTTATATATGTAAATATTAAAAAGCAAAGAAGAAGCGCATGAAAGATTTCTGTAAGACTTCATAAAGCAGCATCAGCTGAACGTGAGAGTCAAAACTCACGTTAAACTGGACACACTCAACACATCTGTATACTGACCTATGTGTGTTTGAGCCATAACATCAGCTAGCCTGTGTGCAGCACCACTGCCTCCACTTTGTGTCGAGGAGGAGGAAGTGGTTGATGTGGTAGAGCCGTGGATCGCTTGACTGATCCAATGTTCCATGTTTATACTCCCCTGGCTTGAGGTGGGAGTTCCCTGGGAGTCGCCCTGTACAGAGCCTTCATCTTCTGAACCAGAAGAAGTATCTAGTAATTAAAAACAGCCTGTTAGCTTGCAATGCTTTGGGGTTTTCTTAACAGAAATAACTGCTATTCATGTCACAAATCTAAAGAAAGTGCCATTAAGAAAATCTCAGGAAGGTAGGCAAACATAACGAGAAAACTGCAGTACTGAAAGCCCTGAAACTAAGTCAGTTGTTAACTGTGCACATCTCCTGCTCTAAGGTCATGGCATGTGAATTATTGTAGGAAAAACAAAAAAAAAAAGGATAATTAAAGTCTTCCTTTATAATGTCAAACATAGAATCTTCTGAAGATTTCCAGCCAGGAGAGAATATAAAAAAAAAACTTTCCCAAATTCACTCCACAAAGTCTGTGAGACACTTTCACAATTGTACAAAGTCCAATCCTCATGGAAATGGGAGTCTCAGCCAGATTCAGCGAGTATGAGAAGCATCAGACATGAGTTTTTTCCACAGTCTAGTAGATAAAAAGAGCTAATAAACTTGAAAAGGAATGGCACAACTAATAGCTAAGACAATGTTACATTACATTGTCAGGGAATAAACCAGAAACATGAAAGGAACTTAGACTATCATAAAGTATGACAAGCTGGCCATAGTTAGGTCCTTGTAAGCCTACAAGGACCGGTGCAAGCTAAGGTATCACCAAGGGCAAAGCAATCATGCGAACTGTCCCTGTTGACTTTTCCACTACTCAAGTCACCTTCTCTTCAAACACACCTCAGTTAAGCCCAGTGTGCAACAAATGACATTTCCATTACCATCTATGCTAACAGATTAGCAGGTCATAGCAGCACAAAAAACCATTTTTAAAATTCTCATAAAAATAGAGAGATACTCACCTGGAGGTGTGTAGGCATCCATTGATGTTTGCACCACCAATGAACGTCGTTTTGAGGGCATGGGGACTGCCATTTTCCTTTCTTTATGTTTAGCGAGGGCTGCCTGCACTGCTTCTGTGTGGACATCTGGAAGGAAAGAGGTTTGAAGCCAGAGTTAGACAGGAAGGAGCTGTTCTTTGTGCATCCAGCACACCTGGCGCAGGTGCGTGAGTGTGCCAGCTGGGCTGACTGCACATCCCACGATGGAAGGCCAGGGACACACGGGATCTCAGAGGAACTGCAGTTCTCCTCACTGTAGAAAAAGCAGCTATGGTGAAATGTGCTGTACCAACAAACAAGCCCTTTCAGCTGTAGGATATTCTCAGAACAGTGCTGCAGTATCTGAAGAGCAGGAAGACCACCTTCCCAGAGCAAACCTCTGTTTAACCAGGAGCTGTTACTTCAGTGACCATTGCTGTTTTCAGTGGAACTGTGGTGGATTAACATTGCCCATTTTTTAAATGAATAAGGTTTCCAATTTACACAAAAGTCACACAGAGTAAGTGAACAAGAACATTTGCTTGAAGGGTAAGAGGTATGTAAAATGCCACAACAGAAATGGCAACAGGTCCCTCATTCCCAAATCCTTCTCCTGCCACTGTCACTTGGCATTATTCACAGAAAAATAAGTACTACTTGGCCTGAGGTGGAATGAGGAAAAAAACCACCCTAAGCACAGAGCTGGTGCTCTGCAGGCAGGTGCTACACACAGCTCACACCAGCCCACTCCACAGTAACCAAGAGATCCCTTCTCCTTGGGGATGTACCCAGCTTCTCTATCTTTCACATGTATTTATAGCTGCCTGCCTCCCAAAGTTTGAAAACGGCCATTTATCATGTCTAAAAAGAGTCATTTTTGATAATGACTGTTTTAAGCACCATTTTAAAATTACTAATATAACTACATATTGAAGTAAGTCTGCCTTTATCTTACTACCTTGCACTGTTTGTCTGCATATTTCTATGAATTTGGGACAAGACTCAGATGAGGAGAATGTATACAAAAGAGATGGCAGCCAAAAGAAGTTCCTTGTGGCTAAAGAAGTTGCCACATATATTGACCATCTGACATCTTGCCTCTTAACCAGTTGCCACTGGTCAGCTGTAGAAAATACAGCAATTTGGGTGCATAATTTAGCTATTTCCATTTGTGAAGCAAGAGCACAGTGAATCTGGTCTAATCCAGAGCGATACCACTTCTGCTGCTGCTGAATCTGCTTGAAGACCACCCTCACAGTCTGGGTTGGCAGCACACAGTCATTATCCTGCTCCTGTATGGATGTGGTGGCAGCTCTGAACGGGCAGTGTGCCCCTAGAAAAGCAAGAGGAAACAGCAGAGTGTATATACATACATATCCTTATTTAAAAAAGCATCGGTTGAATCACATCTCTGTAAGTAACTTGTGAGTAACAACCTGGAAGGATGACTCGAAGCATTAGATGTTAAGCTGCTGATAAGCTGCAGTGTCTCATTTCCAATAATGGTGTTTCCTATCTTCTGCCAGCATTTAAGCAATTCTCAGTAGAAGTACAACAGGGAAGAGTAAGAAAAAGAGCATTACCAGCGGCTTCTGTGAGTTACTTTCTTTTCTTTTGTTTTAAATCATGAAGAGGATGAGCACAGCAGCAAGGCAAAGCAAGAAAAGCAAACAGCAAAGTTAGAAAACCATTCTCAAAAGACAGAAGAGCCGTGCAGCTGATGGACCAAAATTGAAGGAAGACCACCGTTATCATCAACCCAGAGAACAATTTCGCTCCTGTCATTATTTTAAAGCAGAAAGTTTAAGGTCTTTCTTACAATTAAAAAATGATGAAAAGTTTATGTGAAAAGTATCAGACTACTAAAATAAAAAATTTAAGTCTTTACCTAACAGCATGACTCCAAGATAAATTCCTACCTGCTCACTTCACACCAGTGTCAGTATGGTACACAGGACTGAACACGCTCCCTAATAGTTTCTTATCTGTTAAAGAGGGAAAATTCTCGGTTTTTCTTCAAAGGATAGCAAGTAGATATCAAGCAGTTAAAAAAAAAAAAAAAAAAAAAAGAGCTTTCCTTTTAAAAAAGCTCAACAAATCGACACTCTACAGCAATTTTTTGAAAAAAAATTTTTTTGGAAGAAAATAAATTTTACTGATCAACACATGAGGAACTATTTGTATATTCTTGTACTTAGGATTGGTTTTTAACTTTGTCAGGAGGGAGAAAAGATCCTTCCAAAGTTTTTTAAAGGAGGACAGCTGACAGAAAATCATTAAAATGCTTAGTGACAGCTGGACGCTGAATCATAACTTGTGAATTCTTTGATTTCTTTTTTGATGCTATTTTGATGTAAGAAGGTAGACTCATCAGCTTAATTAAAAACACTCCGCAGGGTTTTAATTTTCAAATGAGTCCACAGGAGTCCAGAAACTGAATTGTTTTCTCAATAAGGCTCATTCTTGATATGTTTATTTGTAATGGAATAAACCACACTATAGATTGCTTAAAAAACCAAACCCAAAGCCTCACAGGAGAGCAAAAAAAAGTCAAAGATAAAAAACTCTGAATAAACAAGAGGGAAGCTGACTGGGAAGAAGGAACACGAACACCTGCTCCCAGCCCAGCCTGCAAGCTCAAATATTAGAAGACATTACTCAGACTACGGAGGCTACCAAAAAAACCCAGGACACATGTCCAGGAAATGCTGAGGACAGATAATCCAGAGGTGGTCCAGGGAGCATCAACAAGAGTTTACAGAGTTTTAGGGTGAGAGGAATAAAATGCAGCATAAACAGTCAAGCTTGGGTGAAAAATACTTGCACAATGTTCTCTCTCAGGAATAAAATTCCTGGCTAAACAAAGTGTCTCTATGCATATAATGAATAGCTAAGGATTAGGTAAAGAATGAATAACAGCCTATGTAGATTGTATGGTCTTCCTTTTGAATGAAAGCCTGTTGGTGGGTTCTGAAGATGCTCTTAACCTGTCTGGACAGTCTTGCACAGAGTGGGACTTGGATAAGCTAATGAACAGCATTCAAGCCACTCATGCCTAGAAACTAAGACCCAAAGTATTGAGAAATCAGAGAGGTGAGGGAAAGCTACACTGATACTTCAGAATTACACTTGAGAACAGCTCATGGGTTACAACACCTATCCTATAACCACAGCAAGACAGAAACAGTAAGCAGGTTTGTTCCCAGCAAATATCAGCCTCAGATACGCACTTTGCATACACATGCTTTTCTCTAGGTTTTAGCTTTGCTTTTCTGATCTACAAACCAACTTTGCTTATGTAGCACAGGGAATGTTAACCAAAATGCAACTAATAATCTCTTATTGTACTTTCATGAAGCATGGATTTAAATCCAAGTTGAAACGTGCATTCGCCACCAGTGTCCCCGGTGATCTGCTTCTCATGAATTTGAACAGGAGTGCGGTGGCTCTTTCCCTTTACCTCAGTGAAAGATGGGCTGTGGCGTCCATTATTTTGTATGTAACTCACTATTTCCTCAAATCTGTCCTTAACAGCTACTGAAAAAATACAAGGAGACTTGCAATAGGAATTTATCCAATAGTAACTGGACATTCCTTGCTCTTTAAAGAAAGGAAACCACATTTGAGATGCACGTTGGAACAAAGTGTGAAGACATATCCAAGTTCCTTTGGGACTGGAAACTGCTATCCCCCCAAACCCCATCATCACAAAGCAGTTTGTACTCCCCACATATCACACACAGCATTAGCAGGAACATCATATTAGAATTTCAAACCATCTCTGGTAGGGTGATGCCCCTGTCTTGCAGGTCTGACTAAAGTGTCTGAATTCCTTCTCAATCTACCCTGGCATGCTCAGACTAACTGAACATCATATCGTGAATGAGAATTGCTATAAAACAGAGATTTCTCATTAATTTTTCCTGAAAAAAAAATTTTCAAGTATGAAAACCTAGTCCAAAAACAACACATAGAAGTGCTTGCATTAAAAAAAAAAAAAACCACAAAAAGAACACTTCTCTGTCTTTCCTTATAGTGTTGCTTGCTGTACTTTCTCACCTACTATAAACTTCCTATGCAGTTTCAAACACAAATATACCTTGATGTAATTGCACTCAAGCCTTCTGAGAAAGTCCTGTGTCTAAGTGGAAAAAACACACTTTTAGGTGAAATGTTCTTTCATGTAGCATTCTAACTACACTGTTACAGCTGATAAAACTACTCCAGATCCTGACCCTTCAAAGCTCTCCTGTAGGCAAAAAAATCATTTCACTCTTCCCACCTGGCTTTTCCACAAGAATATCTTAACAGAAAATCTAGAGCACAGAGTAAAATATCATCACCTCTGTCTACAGTAGTAGGAACTAATGCACAGTGACTTATCTGCTGCTGTCTTCCACTGCTTTAGCTTGGCCAACCACACATTGAATCTAATTTGTGTGTTTGTACTCAAAGAATCAATAAATGGGAAAGAGCAAAGCAACATGCTTGGGGAAGCTCACTGCTTAACTTGTGCTTGTCGTTTAACACCAATCAACCTGGTGTTCAGCATTCAAGCTGATGTATTTCTTAGAGGCTGCAAACTGCAGACAAAACAGCTCTGTCCCCAGTCTTTCCCCTGTTGCATTCAAGAGTTTTTACTTGTTTATTCTCTTCCTTTACCTTCTATGACAGGATAGAAAGGGCAAGCATACTTTTGGGAGTAAAGTCAGTAAGTGAAATGGAAAGGAAGTGGAACTGTAAAAACAAGCAGTCGGTAAAGAGAAAGTTTCCTTTCAAAGAACTAATGATCTGTTATCACACAACAGATGAGGTCTCAAAACAAAGGGCAGAGAAATTAAAACTGGCACAGAAAATGAGGATCCACAAGCTCAGGCTCCCAGAGTGATGACGACCTACGGCTTTGGCCAATGAGGTCCATAACCAGAAACTCTCATCTATTGCAAATTCCTCACGCCATCAGCAGGATAAATTGCCCAGCTTTCCTGGGAGGTGTTCTGCTTAGTGCAGTCACTCTTTTCATCTGGTTTATCTCATAACTTGGCACAATGATGCGCTCCTGACTTAACTGGAAAGGCTTAGGAAAAAAGCCAAACCCACTAAAACAGACATTACTGCACAGCACCAGCTTGACATGGATACCTTTCTCAAGAGGGTTGACTGGATGACAGAAGATGTTAGGGAGATAGCTGCTGATAGGGGGGCAGTGGTCAAAGGTCAAATAGTAATGCCCAGAAATACAGAAATAAATACTATTAATTTCAGACTGCTGATACTTTTGATTCCTTGTTTACAGTGTTCTTTAACCATTTATTCCACATGCTGTCGGTGACCTGAAATCTTTTTTGGGGGGAACACTACAAATTTTTATTTAGTCAGAAGTTGAGCTGGATGATTTTAACTGCCTCTGGGATAATATAAATCTCTTTGGAACTTTTCATGGAGCCTTTTTTGGGGAATATACTCTCTCTCCTCCTTGCACAAATATATGCATATTTAGAACAAGTGGTGACTTCCCTCCATGACAAGCTGCCCTCTCCTAGTCATTTCCTTTGGGGAAGACAGTATGTAGGATTCTTCTAGGCTCAGCTGTCTCCACAAGCTTCCTTTCCTGAAGCAAAAAACAATTGTTGTGTGATGAACAAGGTCAGCCATTTCCTGCTCCACATACGGAGCCCTGCTGCAGCATCTCGTGTTTCTCTACAGCTGCTAGAAGAGCACTCTTCCCAAGAGTGCATCCTTGCTTGGCATTGAGCATAATCCTGACTCACCCTACCCTTTACACCCCATGAACAGGGATGTCCCATTCCTTACTCGGGCCTGAGAGAGTGTCCTTTAAAGCTCTGAACTGTAACTGAGACATCCGAAATATGCTGCAAATTCCTAGTCCTCCTACAGACCTTTGTAGCTTTTAGCAGAATGAACTTGCTTCTTTTCCTTCACGTCTTCTTTTTTAAAAGAACAAAAACCTATTCAACAAATTACAGTTGCATTCTTCCTCGAGAGGTGGAGGGGTTGTTACTTTTTTTCCTCCTATATAAGTTTAACATGCCTCAGCAGCTTCCTTTTTTCAATATTAGCTGCATTTGCTCCACAGGCATGTCAAACACTCAAAATAAGCAAAATACTGTATGCAAAGCAGTACCTCCTCACAGATCAGGGATCTGGGTATGAGTTCTGCATGGATCAGAGAACAGGGTGCTCCTCCCACGGCAAGCAACAGCTACATTAAAAAATTCCACATTATAAAACAGTTCCTAACAGCCCTTGCATAAAATGCCTCAGCACACAAAAGAGAAACATTATCTTCTTTTGTACTTAAATCAGGTCTTGCAGTTGTGTGTCAAGTAGTTCTCCTGCATCTCATTTACCACGCAGCCCTGTCTCCTTTTAAGACAAGAAATTAGAGTGGCTGTAGACGGGAGTCGTGCATTGCTAGAATCGAGATTGTAGAATCTGTTTCTGCCTCTGTTGCTGATAAAATATATTCCTTCTGCTGGTTTTGCTCACGTTTTGAGTTTTGCAGGAATTATAAAGCCTTCATATGCAATGACCAGCTGTTTAAGAAACACAAATATGAAAAAACAAGCTGTTGGCTAATTTTTTCTGTACAGATGCAGAATTACCTAACAGACTCCCTACCATCTTCTGCAGCCTGGTTTGCCTGTTGTGAGGTAGTGGTACTACTTCCATCCCTCCTTTCAGGGCACTTAGCCCTGGAAAAATAAAACTGCCTGGAGACAAACCTAGTTGTGATCTGAACTCATCCATCTCTTCTGTTTCTTCCTTTTGGCTCATGTAATTCCTCTCATTCCTCTCCCCTGAGCTCTTTTTGTCATCTTCTTTTTCTGTGTTTTGAGATAGCCATTGGAAACGATCTCTATTCCTTTGCTTTTAGTAGCCAGTACCAGTTCCTGGTAACGTGACGGATGACACAACTGGGAGTAAGACAGGCCTAAGAACTGAGAAGGTTTAGAGTCTTTGCTTGTTACAGGATAGCCTTCAAACACAACTAACTCACTCAGAGAATGGCAGATTATTAAGATCACGAACGCTGATGCTCTGCTCTAATGAGTTGAGAATGCCAAAGGATTTTTAATTAGAGGTTATTTATGTACATATAATACATAGTTATGTCTTATTTATATTGCAGTAGAGGATCAGCCCTGGAGTCAGACATTTAACAAATAAGTAAAACCACAAATAAATCTCTGTCACAGGGAAGCAAGCATCTGGGATGGCATCAAGGAAAACAGCTGGAAGAACAGACAGAAGAGGCAATGGGAGCAAGGGCATTTTCTGCTTCATCAACACAGAGCGCAACAGAATAATCAAAACAATTTCTAGTTATTACAGGGAAACAGCTGATACTATAGGAAAATAGCATTATCAAAGGTGAATTTTGGCTGAAAATTCTGGATAAGACAATGCTAATTATAGCAATTGTATGTTAAGTAATTATACAGAGAGAAGGTTGGTAATTGCTGTCTTACAGGAAACCAGTAGTTGAAAGCACAAAAGTTGCTTATGAGTTTAATCAGACCTTTGTTAGAGCTACCATGGAAACAAAGGATACACTGAGAATTCATTTCCTAATAAGTGGCTTGTAAATACTCTGAAGAGAGATAACTTGGTAGCTACACTTATTGGAAATGCAATCAGGACATGTTAAATAGGGTGAAACATGGTAAATGGGGTATCATCAGAACAGATTACAGTTGGGTTTTGTCTTTTGGTTGTCCTGGGCTGACAGCACTGAATTATTTTCAGGCAGATACAGGGCAAGTGATTTCATAAAAATTGCTGTGTTCATCAAACACAGATCAGTCCCTGGGAAATCATCTCACCCCAGGGAATGTGAAAGTAAGTGAGTCCATATAATAACAGATCTTTGCTGTGCGTGATGCTATAATGAAGCAGTCTCAGAATACTTCCACAATCTCTCTGGGTATTAAGATAGGAAAGCACATGGCCCACACAGAGTGACACCTAATTTCTCTCCATCTGGAAGCAGGTGTGGTATTAATTCTGAAATATGGCATTCACAACAGTCAATGCACGATTGAATGCAAGAACAGCTGCTCTAAGATGACTCTCATTTATAGGAGGGCTGTGGAGGTTACTAGCAGAAAGAAACTGTTGCTTACCTTTCAGAAAACAACTTATGTGTGCAAGTTTCAGTCTTTGGGATGTTTAAGCTGTATATACTAGGCCTCTGGCTTTACTGGGAACTGGGGATACATGGATAAGCAGGGGAAACTTTTGCTGTCTTTTCATGAATTTGGGGCCAAATTTTGTTGATTTGTACCATTTTTGTCGATGAAAAGTCAGTGGTTTAGAAAAGATACGCACTCCATAAATGTGCCACTGGAAGAGCCTTGGCTTTTCGAGGATGCTGCAGCCAACAAGCCCCAGGGGTGCAGGAAGCTGCTCCGTGCCCTCCAGGAAGGGCTGTGCCATCCTTCAGCCAATGCTGAGCACGTCCCGAGCATCTTCTGTCCCCACCTGCTGCACACATGCACAACCCAGATGCTTTCTATGTTCTCATGTGGTCAGAAAGCTTAACTCTAAAGGAGAAAAGCATGGCTCTCATCTCTCACTTCGGCTGGCATGGCAGTAATCCATAATTCTGGGTGGAAGGAAGGAAGAAGCTCAATACATGGCTGGGAAAGCTGTATGGGCAGGCTGTGAAACACAGAGCTTACATGCTGGAAGCAGAGGACACCAAAACAGCAGACTGAACTCTCTATGACTCCACTGCTGGTTTTGCTGAAAGGCATAGTTTTTGCTTTAATTTGGATTCTTCAGGTATTATAATAATTTTAAAATGCTTTCCTCAAAACTCTGAGTTTTAAAATTATATTAATTCTACTCAGAAGTGAAATAAAACCCCAACAAGCAGGTCTCCCACTAATAATTTCCATCCCTCCATTTACTTATTATCCCATTTGTAATGCAATCTGGAAGGCAGCTTCACACAGTGATCTCATCTCAGGCCCCCTTACTATGCAATCTGAACTAAACTAACTTTATATTTGTTTCTCTCCAGAGATCCTTAAAGAATTTTCCTCAAGAGTTCTATACTTATCCTCACAAACTTTTTCTGCTGGGTCAAAAGCAAGGATGTGGTCATATAAATGACATATTTGCTAGAGTTTTTCTTCAACTTTTTTTTTTGCCCCGATCAAGTTGTAGCTTGAAATTAACTTTGTAAGCAAGCTAAATCAGATAGGAGATTAAATAATTTCTGAATCAGTCTGTTTTTCAGCCAGTGTAATGATTTCAAATTAACTCTTACAAGTAACCCTCACTCACCTCAAGGGTTAAAATATTATTTGTTTTACAACAAGCCACATAAATACTTCTATGCAGTCCTATCCTAATTGTATTTTCCTTTCTCCTTATTCTTTGGAGAAATGCTAAATGATGAGGGTTCAGTAAAAGTGATTTCTCAGATCTTCCCATTCCATCCTTTCCCATGCACAACTCACATAGTTTCCTAGTGTAATTCTTTTTTGTCAGTTCTGGCAGGATTGCAGAGCACGATCTTGAATGTCCTTTCAAAACCACAATATATAAGCTACCCGTATATTTTCAAATCACCATGAGGTAAGCTGTAAGACACAAAATGTCACCAACTTTTGTTAGGGTTCATACACACACCTACCTCATGGTAAATGAGAACAAATGCATGGCTAGAGCACAGCAGCTCAGCTACCAAAGATCTGGTGCCAGCATCTCAAGGATTTGGGTCTACAGGAAATGTTCTTTCATTCCTAGCTACCTTATTTCAAATGACCCTCAAACCTGGCCTGGGATAATTTGTTCTGAAGTTTAACAATCTCGTGCTCAGTATAAGTTGTTCTGTCTTTTCCCCTTTGAACACCAGTGAGGGAAAGGTGGCTTAGGAATTTTGTCTGTGAGAGCTGTAATCAGGATGCATTTGTTTTGGCAGTACCTCCAAATATCTCCTATATTAAGATATCTTTTAAAAGAAGTGCTGAGTGCACTTGGAAAATGGGCGGTGCCCTGCAGTGGTGGGATCTCTGAGGCAGGGGCTGGCAGCTCTCCAAGTGTACCAGACCAGTTTTTTCTTTCTCATCTCCACAACCTAAATGTGTGGGGAAAAAAAAATCAGCAGAAGAGCGTGAGAAGGGAGGTACTCTCCCAGCTGGGAGTGCAGACCACAACCACCTTAAAAGCCATGCTCTTCCTCCATGCTACCAGCTGAGAGATGTTGATTCCACAAATGGCATTTCTCAAACACTCCATTTCCCAGCTCCCAGCTCTGTGCTCACCCGCCACTGTGCCTTTTAAAACTCGTCCACTGTGTCCATGCAGTGCATGTGGTCTCATTTGCCGGCCTTTCCTCTAGGACACCACGAACCCCCGGACACAGAGGCAGCACAATTTCACTCACACTGCTACTTCCCGTACCATTCCTGACATCTGGAAATTCAGTTTTTAGAGCTTATTGGTCTCATTTTTCTTAAGGATTGTACTGCTCCAGGCAGTGCTCTGGTCATCTTCAAGGGCTATTACAAAGCTCACGAGAAACAAGAGACTTAATAACCTTCGCCCAACCCATTTATCCCATCCTTATCTCATCAGAGGAGAATTCTGGTGCTGTCGAAATCTGAGAGACACTATCTCATTCCTAACACATGCATGTACCTTTGAACATATTACACCACATTACCTATCAATAGATGTTGCCTTTTTTTTAGTTTTTAATTTTCATTGGTACACATTTTTTGTGTTTTACCTTCTGGTTTTAGGTGGGGGTTTTTTCCTGACAAGTGTGGAAACAGTAAAAACCAGGTCCTGGCACACGAGAAGGTGCTCTGGTTTTCAGCATCGGGATGGAGAACTCAAGCTTCTTGCTTTGGCCTAATCTAAAGGCCACAGAGTGTCCTTTTGGAAAAATGAAGTTGGAAAGGACCTGATGTTTCAGATCCTTGTGTGTTGAACACCCAGCTGAGGGAGGATAACATACCTTTTCTCCAGAGAGGTGCTGAAGGTCCCTGAGGGAGAGTTTCTGAGCCTCACAGACCCTGACTGGCTGGGAAACAAAGAACTGGGGGAGATTTATTGTGACCAAGAAAAGAATTTCTGATCCCAAGGACATGCCCAGCTGCCCATGGGCTCTGTCACCTGGGAGGCCCCAGCAGCTGCTGCTGTACTGCGCTGCAGCCTTTACGTGGCAGCAGAGCCCAGCTCAGCTCCGGCCACCACAGCGGCAGCCACAGGCAAAGGGCCAAGCTCCAGCAGGATGGTCACTGCAGGGCTACACTGTGGGGGGGCTACAGCTCACTATTTTAAGCACCAAATCAGTCAAGATCATTCTTCCAAATGGAAGACAGCCGATACGATGGCATTATAAATAATGGTGGCAGAAACTTCAGGTCCTCCTATGAGGGATTTCAACGTTAGCAAGAGCAGAATGCAGTCCCTGCTACCAGCGAGCAAACAGGTCCCCAGGGACTGTATGGAGGGACAACAGCCTCCGAAAATCTCAGTCTTCAACTGAGTTAGCTCATTCAGACAGCATGGCAAGAGTGTGAAAGCTAGGCTACTCAGGCTACCCACTTTCCTACTCCACCACATAATTCCCACCTCCTTATCTCAACACTCCGTTCCAATTCCATGGATCTGCAGCTTCCAAAAGTACTTGAGAAACCTAGTTTCTAAGTGGCACTAAGGAAGCAAAAGCTGCATGGCCAACTGCGGCTACGTCTACATGATCATTATTGACTCATACTCCAGTCTGCCTGACTTTGCAATCCCATCAGCAGACCAAACCTGATGCTGACATCTATTCTGCATGCAGAGCCACAAGTGCTGTGCAAGCCAGCTTTCCTCTGACTGAGCTTTCCTGCCTGAAAACCCATTAGGCCAGAAAAGCCTCTTGGCAAAAGTTACTGATGCAGCCTACAGCACCATTTGGCTTCAGTGTCATCTTGAGTCCCCAGATAATGTTATACTACAAGCACTGGATAAGAAATGGCAGTTGCTAAGAGAAAAACATTGCCATGATCTACACTTGGCAAACCTTTCCAAATACTGTTTCTAAGTGAGTAAATACTAAGAGATTTTTAAAATTCAGTAGTAAATAAAGAATGCTTTTGGATTAATATCAGCTAAACTATTCGTCACATTCGTATAAAGTAAATAATATAGCTTAACCCTGCACTAATTCAGTTACTACACTTTATAGCATTATCTGTTTCTTTAGACATCTGAAAAATGATCAAAGCTGACATTTTGAAACATAGTGGTTTCAGGTTCCCTTCCTGTATAAAAAGAAGCAGCCAGGAAGTTTTAAACCTTTTTGGTTTTAAAGAAGTAGAGTAAATTTCCAGTGTAGGCTGAATTCTAAAATTGAATTATCTTGAAACAAAAGATTACCATGAACATTTAGGGAAAAAAATAGTGTCCACAAACTTAAGTGTCAATTTTACTTAAAATATAAAATAATAGAACCCAGGCTTTCAAAAATATACTGCTGAAAAATTTGGTTACAACATTAATGACATAATAATAATAATAAAAAAGATTGAAGTAAGAAAATAGGTAGGGATTAAAAACATCACAGTATGACATTTTGCATAATCAAGAAAATAAGTTGAAGGTGATATTAGTGGCAGCAATGATTCTGAGTCTCCAAAGAGAGTTCATTAAACAGTCTTTGCTGACATCTAAATCCACGTAAAAAGCAAAGGCATGGAAGCAGAACTGGATGACTCTCAGAATCTTAGACTTCCAATTAGGAAAACCTTACCAAGAACAGACAAAAAAGGACTTTGATCAGAGTTGGAATGGGAGATCTGTTTGCAGAAGTTAATTGAAATAAACTGTGCAAAAACACTAAGGAAGGGAAATGTTTTCCTAGATGTGAATTCCTTATTGGTTAAAGAGTGTGCATTCATTTTGTTTTGGGCTTTTTCCAAGTAGATGTGCCAAATATCATAACAAACACTCAAACTGGGTAACAGCTAGCATCTAACAATCACAATGTGATCAGAGCAGAGATGCTGAAGTATAAAGCACAGCAAAAAAACAAGCAAAACAAAGACTTCTACCTGAAGCAAATCTGAATATGAAAACAAGATAACCAGAATGAAATCTGACTTGCAAGCTTGCAACCTACAGTAATAATTGAGTAACTAAGCGACCAAGAAAGAAACAGACTTCTGATCTCACAGGGGCAATACATAGAAGGGGAGGACAGAGGTCAGGGTAGGAACTTTGCACTGTACCTTAGCAAATCTCCTGTGAAAGTAAACTTGCAGATGATCTGATAACTTTTCAAAATTGAAATGTATATTTACATTTACTTTCACTGACATCTGCTACATTTGGTTTTCTTTGGAGGCAGTGAAGATGCATGAGTTGTTGAAACCAATTTGCTGGAGAGCTTGGTGACTTGCTGAGGAGTCATGCTATACAGCAACCAAGCTCAGAATTCAAAGCCTTGCCAGAAGTTCCCAAAATACTGTCAAGTTTTCACTTTTAACATGGAGGACTTTTTCAGAGCAGCATATAGCATAGTTCTGACTCTCGTAAAGTGATACTCCTGAACTGATAACAACCCTTTACATTGAATTCCTTACTTTTCTTCTCAGCAATGATGTTTGTGTCTTTATTTATATACATGCAATTGCAACTCGCCCCATCCCTAAGATGGGGCCTTATGTACCCTTTCACTGAACAAATGCCTTCCTTTTAAGGCAGCAGGCAGCGACTGAAACCAAGGGGCAGCAACACCAACCCAGAGGGCACTCTTGGGGTCTCAGAAGAGGCACGCAGTGAAGATATGCACAATGTCTCCTTTTGCCCATCCCCAAACTGACTTGACATCTTAGTTTACAAATGGCAAGCATAGCGCAAGCAGACAACTTTCGACTCACAGTCAAATGCACTTGTTTTTAACAGAACTGCTCTGGCGAGTCACAGCTTGGAGATTTGAGGACCATGTGTTGCACACCCACAAATTAGACGAGTTCAGGAATAGTATTTTTTACCTATTTAAAAACACTGGGTGGAAATCAGACCATTTATAGTATAATGTTGGAGAAGCTTGTAGGAGCTTATATATCAAGGAATTATTATGTAGATACCACAACCATTATTCAACAAAAAATTGGCAGCATCTACAGTATGAACCCGGGGTTTCTGAGGGGAGGAGGGAGTTTTAAAAATTTATCAGAATGGTCTGGACACACAGGAACTTTCTCTGCCACATTAATCATTTAATTTTCCTTTAAATGGGACTGGCAAGCTCTCTGACTAACGGAATGAACCAGAGATACGTTACAAAAGATTTAATAAGGAGTTCTCCACAATTTTCCAGTTGTGTCAGCACAATGAGTCTGACTGCATCCAAGAAGAGGCATCTCTCAAACACAATCCAGAGCTTCACAGTCAAATTTACTCTCCTTGAGACCCTCTGTAACCATCAGGTCCTGGCTTCTGACTCTCAGCTTCCAAGGGTCTCTCTGCCACAAGGGTTGACGGGTGCTGCTGTCTATGGCTCCCTTATTCTGCAGCTGCAAGAGAGGCAGCACCAGATGAACAAGTCCATGGCCTTGGGCTGCCATCTGAGAAGGATGCTCATACTGCAGCAGCCCCTGAAGCAGTTCAAACAACAGCTGAGCACACCTACACTTCATCCTGTTAAGGTGTAGTTCACGCAGTTTACACCTTCAAAGGTAAAAGTAAAGAAGTCTCAGAGCTCACTTTTCCTTCATGGAATCACAGAATGTTAAGGCTGGAAAAGATAACATCATCTAGATCAACCATTAACCCAGCACCACCGTGTTCACCTCTAAACTACATCCCCAAGTGCCACATACACACGCCTCTTGAACACTTTCAGGGATGGTTATTCCACCTCTTCCCTGGACAGCCTGTTCCAATGGTTGACAACTCTTTTCGTGAAGAATTTTTTTCCTAATATCCAATCTTAACCTCCCCTGGCACAACTTGAGGCCATTTTCTCTTGTCCTATCTCTTATTACTTGTAAAGAGAGGCTGAACCCCATCTGTCTCCAGCTTCCTTTCAGAAAGTTGTACAGAGGGGTAAGGTTTCCCCAGAGCCTCCTTTTCTCCAGGGTAAACACCTCCAGCTCCCTCAGCTGCTCCTCATAAGACTTTGCCAGTTTCACTGCCCTTCTCTGGACATGCTCCATCACCTCAATGTCTTTCTTGTTGTGAGAAGCCATTATAAACCAGTTTTAAAACAATCACTTCCTTCACCTTGTGTGATATCTGGAGCAGTATCACAAAGAAAGTTGGATCCCATTCACTTGGAAATGAGTTTTTACGCTTCCGTTCAGCTTTGAAATTAATTTTATCTTCCTTTAATCAGTGCTTCTATTTAGGGCATAATGATGTTCCCAACTTGCTACACTGCAAATTAAATATTTTTCTTATAGTATTACCAAACTAGAATCAGTACAGTAAAATTCATCTGTGTCACAGAACCACAGACTGGAATAAGTCAGCAGGAACCTCTGGAGACCATCCAGTCCAACTCCCTGCTCTAGGCAGGGTCATCTCCAGCACACTGCTTGGGGCCACATTCAGTGGGGTTTTGAACAGCTCTAAGAATGGAGACACCACAACTTCTCTCAGCAACCTGTGCCAGTGCTCAACCTCTCTTAGAGAAAAAAAAAGCTTCTTCTTATGCTTAAATCAAATTCTTCATATTTTGGTTCTGCCAGCTGTCTCTTGGCTGACTCCAGCCTCTTTAATTCCCCCATCATGTAGCTTATACACGGGGATAAGATCCCCGTGAGCTTTCTCCAGGCTGTACAACCCCAGCTCTCTCAGCCTCTCCTCACACATTGCAGGATCTATTTCTTAATCATCTGTGGTCTTTTGTTGGACTCACTTCTGTATGTCCATATCCCTCTTGTACTGGGGAGCCCAGTACCAGACCCAGCACTCCCAGTGTGCCTCACCAGTACTGAGCAGAGGGAAGGATCACCTCCCCTGACCTGCTGGCAGCATTCCTCAGAGTGCAGCCCAGGAGACTCTTGGCCTTCTTTGCCACAAGAGCACCTTCCTAGCTCATGTCCACCACGACTGCTGCCAAGCTGCTTTCCAGCAACCTGTCCAAGTGCAAGGGGTTATTCCTTCCCAGGCACTGGACTTAGCATTTCCCTTTGTCAAACTTCATCAGATTCCTGTTTGCCAACTCCTCCAACGTGCCCAGATCCCTCTAAATGGTATTACATCCATGTGGTATAGCCACCACTCCTTCCAATTTGGTATCATCTGCCAGTGTGTGAAGAGGGCACTGTCTCACCAGCAAGGTCACTAATGAAGCTATTAAGGGGTACTGGAGCCAGTATTCACTCCCTACAGTACCCGTTACAGACTGGTGTCCGGCTGGACTTTGTGCCACTTATCACAACCCTCTGAACTCAAAATTTCAGCCAATTTTCAGACCACCTTGCTGTCCACATATCTAATCCACATTTCACCAGCTTGTCAAGGAGGATGTTGGGAGAGACACTGTCAAAAACCTCACTAAAGTCCAGGCATACAACATCCACGGCTCTTCCCTCAACCTCCAGGGAAGTCATCTCATTGTAGAAGGTTATTAGGCTGATCAAGCATGAATTGAACAACCTACTAAGAGCACTTTGTAAATCCATGCTAGCCAAATCACCGCTTTGGCCTTCATATATTTAAAAAGAGATTCCAGCATTATTTGCTCCACCACCTGCTCAAGAGATTGAGAAGAGTCTGGCTGGCTGTAGTTTCCCAGATCCTACTTCTTGCTATTCCTGAAGACAGAAATGAACCTTTCTTTCTCTCAGTCCGCAGAAACCTCCCCTGACTGACAGACAATCACATTGGTCAGTGATCCATCCCCATCATGTCCCACAGACTTCTACTCATTCAGTTTGTTCAAATATTCCCCGTCCTGATTCTCCTTCACAGAGGGTAGGTTGTCATTGCTCAAGACTTTCCCATTGGTCTCAGATGCCTTTGATTCCAGAACACAAATGTCATCAGTACAGACCAAGGCAAAGGATAAATTAATCATCTTGGCCTTTTCCACGAACTTTGTCACCCAGTCTCCTGCCCCATTCAGCAGTGGGACCATGTTTTCCCTACTCTTCCCTTTTTTACTAATGTGCCTGCAGAAGGCCTTTTTGCAGCCCTTCACACTCGCTGCCAGATCCAGTTCCAGATGTGTCTTGGCTTTGTAACTCCGCCCTGGCACGCTTGGACAGTGTCTCTGTATTCGCACAACGAATGTTTCCCATATACAGCTCCATGAATTTACAACAAACTTCTTTTTAAAAAAGCGAGGAACAGAATGGGACATTTCAAATTTTCATTCCAGTTCCGGGGTCTTCAGTTCCACTCACCCGATCTGTAGCGCTCATCCCGTGACCCTGAGGACCTGCGACGGTGATACCGAGAGGAAGAGGACGGAGTGACAGGAGTTCGACGCTCTTGTGGTAACGCCTGGTCCACCCCTGCATTAATGAAAAAAAACCAAACAGCTCATTCTGATTGAATTTTGGAACGTTTATAGTGAGGAGGAGTTCAGCATTCACTACGAGTAGAAAATGAACATTCAGTGCCTGAAGCACGCTATGTCTATTGGTTACACACTACTTGCCTCTGGTCAGCTTTTCTGACGTGGTTATTTTCCTGGTTCTCTCCAAAAAACCTTTTTTCCAGGGTCATGGACAACATAATAAAAGCAAACAGACAGTAAGCTGGGCATTTTCTATTTCCACAAACAGATGACTTTTCATAAAGTAGTATTTTAGGAAATATTTTAATGAGAAAATATTCAATAATATTTTAATGATTAAATTTTAATATTTAATTATTTAATATTTAAATATGTAATATTTTAATGAACCTTTACTTTTTAAAGGCAGACACCACTGCAATGGATTGAAACTTTCCTGCAAATTGGTTCCTAGGAAAACTTAGTGTGGATCATCTAAAACCTCATCTGATTGGATAGTGTCAGCTGGTGACAACACAATAGTAACCTGTGGAAACTAGTTCCTGTGGGAAGAGAACTACAGTAACAGCTACAGTCATTTTTAGCTACCAATGGTCAGAAAATAAACAATAACTGCACCAAACCAGGCTGAAAATAGTAATCTGTTCCAGCAAAACAACAAAAATAGCCTTGTAAACCTGCAGCATTTGAGTGTGCTGAGCCTAAGCATCCAGTATTTTAAAATTCAAACATCTTATTAATCCCTTTCCCATAGAGAATTTGCTTTTTTTTAAATAGTATTTACTTGAAAGCTTCTTAAACTACAGTAGTAACATAACTGCAGCATGATATATAAACACTTCCAGAAACTGATGCTCCCTGACAGCTTCTAGAGAAGATTGAAGGCAATGACTTAAGCAGGAAAGTTCAAACAAACAATAGGAAAAGAAAGCAAAGCTGCATCTGTAATAGTGGCATGATACGGTGCTCTGCTCTCTTCCAGAGAAGAACCTGAGCAGACATGCCCAATTGATGCATTCAGCTTCGAGCTAACAAAGCACAGAGCCTTGGGCGTGTGATGCACAAGGGTAAAGAACCAGGAGTACCTGACAAAATTAAATGGACTCTTTCTGATGATTTTTTGCCTTTAAGAAGCAGTTACACACTACGTGTAACTGCAACAACAGAAGTAAAACTGGCCCCTTGCACTTAGGGCTCAAATGTAAGACTAATAACTCGAAACTGGATTCAACAAAACACTGCTTGGAAATACGCTCATACTTTTCAATTAAAACATAATGTAAAAACACTCCACTCCTATTTCTGAATGCTTCAGTGCCAGCCTATTGCAGAGGGATAAGAGTTTACATTTGTGGAAACAAGAATTTTTATGTAGACTACAGACCAACTGAAAATCCTGTGATTACTTTAATCAGTCTCAGTTGGGTTTCAATGGACTCTTTAAAAAGCATGTTTTGAAAAAAGTTGGCATTGTATGCTTAATTCTTCGTGAAAGTAAACTGCACTTGAAATCCAGCTTCTCTCTTAAATCTTTGGATTATCAGCAATGTCAGCTCTGCTTTGATTTTGTGGAGGAATGGCTGGTTGGCTAAAAAACATGCTTGGAGTAAAATCTCATAGGCGCCTAAAACACAGAATGAATCCATAAATTTTCCTCTGCTCAGATTGTGATTAATAATTCACTCTCTTAAATCAAATAAAATGTCTTCATTTAACTCCTCTGTCTCCATACTATAGTACTGCATAATTTCACTTGCTCTCACTTCCGTTAATATTCTTTCAGTAAGGTGAACCTGACTCCCTAATCACTGATATAATCAAAAGGACTACTTCCTCCTCACTTTTATATATCGAAATAAAAACTTTCTCCTCCCTTTTATAGTCAGATTTTTTCCTTCTATATTTGGTCACCCTGAAAATGAGCAATACACAGTTAATAATAAAACTTGTTTTGACTGAAATTTTTCCAAAAATTATGTTTCAGTCTGTATGAGATGCTAAGCACCATTACTCATCTCAGTCCTTATCTACATCGCCAGGAATGAAATAATTTCTGGAAATTACATGTATTCACAAAAATCCTGAAAAAAAATACCCAAAAATTGTACACCTAACACTGATGATGTGTGACAGGGGTTTGGCTAAGAAAGCAGTGCCACATATCCCATGGAAAGTGACTTGTGTAGGACAATGGCATGTGGAGAAAAACAAACAAAGATAATTGAGATGTTGCCACTGCAGCACAATATCATGATGATACAGGAAAAGGTGATTAACTGCATCTTCCAAACAACAAAACCACATGCAATAGGCTTTAGAAACATCAAGAGGAAATTAAATTGTGAGGAAAAGCATCAGTTTCAGAGGTGCACAACTGCTGTAGCAAGGAGATCTTCCAAGCAGACCTGAAGGCTATTGGACAAAATACATTCAAGCCTGTGGCTTCCTTCTCCTGGCTTAGTGACTGAGACACCTAAAGTGTCTCAGTCCCTTTTGAGCAGCTGTGGGCAGTGCACAAACTTTATTTTCCAGTGGTAAAATAAACGGTGCACATAAGGTAACATCAAGCACTGACCCCGCCATGGCAGAAGACAGCAGGACACCCAACTGGCCAGGCAGCACTGCTGCCCACAGCAGTCCCTGACACTGCCAAGGGCTCTTCCCTACTCCAGTTCACTATGGTGATTGTGTTTTTATTACAGATACATAAGTCTCTCATCTAATCTTAAAACTGAGACACTTTATCTTGTTTCCTTCTACTTTGTACACATGTGTTTGTTCTTTTAAGTAAGTCAGTTCTGACACAATGGGCAACATGAAGTTTCTCCATACAGTCAGGAAAGAGGGACCCCCAACTCATCATCCTGCAGCAGTAGTCATTAAAGGCTATAGAAAACTAAATGAGAATATCAGAATGTCTTATGAGATCTGGGGGATCATTTGATGGCTTTACTTCCCACTTGTCCATATATAAAAAAACAGGTAATAAATCCCTACCCAAGTGTGGAGCAGGACATGTGAACTTGGCTCACCGATAACACCAATTAAGATGAAGAGGTTAGGAGAAGCTCTCCATCAGCCATCTGTGGGGACACCTCTTGGTATTATGTTGAACTGGATTTAATAACTCTTGGTATTATGAGGAATTGGATGACAGTTGTTTGCTGAAGGGGCTGGAGCATGAATTAGCTGGATTGCCTGGACTCACATCTTGGCTTCCTGTGCACCCGCTGGCTCCCATGGCACAAGCGATGGTGTGAGACAAAGGACACAATAGCAAGAACCTACACAGTGCCATTCCTGAGCGATGGGTGGGAGTAAAAGCCATGAAGAATAATGAGTACCATGAAATCAGTGAAGTGTTGCCACAAATAACAAAGCGGTGTTAACAGCCGAATTGTTCACCTCCATGAAGGCTCCAGCAGTATAGTGCAGTAACAAATTTTTTTTTTTCACTTCTACTTCTGAACGTAACTAAACCCAAAAAATTGATAGCTTTTACAGCCAGCACAAGGGTCCATGAGTTAAGTGCTGATGCTTGTTCAAGTGCAGCTTCGCCCAGATGCGTTTGTGAATTGGTGGCGTAATGGCTCGAGAATCCATACTTGGATTGATTCCTAAATTTAAGGAGGGGGCAAATCAATGAATGACTTTCCCAAAAGAAAAGACAGTGTCACGCCAGTGGCCTGTGCACAGACACATTCACAGTCACTGTCAAAGTGGCATAATTCTTAATAATACCACGGTCTACCCCAGTCTTGCAGCTGAAGCAGGACTTTAACAGGTAAGCGTGATCAGCACTAGTGATTGACTCTTTGCAAGCCGTGAAGAGTTTCAGCAAAATATGTATGCCTGGAACACAGTTATTTTATATGAGAGGCTCACAAATCAGTGCTTTATGGTCATCACATCACACACAGGCATCAGCAGGTGCACTGGAGCAAACAGATATGTTCCTAACACAACCTAAAGCTCCTAATGTGGGATTCAGCTTGCAGATTACGACACCTATATTTAGGTGTCTACAAGAAGGTGCTTAAGATAAGCTCCCATTATGAAAAACAGAGACCTAGACCAGAACTCAGGATTCTAAACAAAGGTGTCAGATTTCTTTGCAGATGTTGTGGACTATGATACCCAGCTTGACCAGAATGGCATTGTCCCCTTTAAGTCCTGTTTTACATGTGTTCACTTTTTTTGCAGGTGTCTCCAGTACCACAGGAAGTCCTGAACAGTATCAGACACCCATCTTCAGACAACTCCATAAGTCCAGTGAAGCCTTGAGAGCTGTGCAAGTGGTCAGTGGAGGTATCTGCTTTGGAATAAACCTAAAAGCTCTTTGGGTTTCACCAATTGAATTAACTGTATCTCTTCACATAAGAATGGAAGCATAAACATAAGGTTCATAGTTAGATGACTTAATGCAGATATATCAGCCCACAAATCTGAATCTGCAAGCTGGATCCTGTCTTGGTTGCATTTAGCTAAAAATGCAAGAGCCTCAGTAAAGCTATTTAAGCAATACCTCTGCAAGCTGCATAGCTTTGCTTTTAAGTGCACAGAAGGTACAAAATTGTCGGCTAGAAGCAGGTTTCACCTTTTCCTTTTTCTTTTTGCTTTCCCTTCACCTCCTTGTTCCTCCTTTCTTTATTACTTCCTTTTGTAGCTAAATTGCAACACCGTGTGCTGATAACATGGCAATAGCTGCATTGCCCTCTCCAACAGAGAACAATGGTTTCCTTAATGACAGCTGACAAGCTGCTTTGATGTATCTCTTATTCCTATGTCTGTGTCAAATTTTTGCATCTAAAAATATTTAAAAGCTGAAACATCTGACAAGAAATAGAAGGCATTCTTAGACACAGGCTACATTTATTGTTCTAAAACTAACTTACAGTGTGTGCCCCCAAGAGAGAGAGCTGTAGGATAAACCAAACAACTCCAGGGCCAGTGGGAAGGAAGGCAAACAATGCTTGCAGTGCAGATTTAAGAAACAGTATTTACCTTCCCTTCACAGTATTTCCTGAGCTTCTACGCAATGGATGATGGCTCAGCTTTAAAAGCAAAGCCAGGTATGAACACACCATGTATTTTGTAAACAGGCTAAATGTCACACCATCCCCATGGAACTCTTTACTTAGCATGGCATTTCACTCTTCCCATCAAATGTACAACTAAGTAATGAATTCACTGGATAAGCCGAGGGAGATTTAAAATGCAGCACTTCTAACCAAAGACATCCTGGAAAGTGGAGCCACTTTCTGCTAGACAGGAAAATTTTTATTTGTGATTAGATTTGTTTATTTAGAAGTTTTTCCTTCACAGGTGAACTTGCTCTTGGTCCTGACTTAAAACAATTAACATACTTCAAATTGATCTTCTTTGCTTATTACAATTTAAATTTTGCCTTCCAGCATTTCCTTGAAAGGTTTAGCTTTCAGTTCAAGCTTAGCACGGGTATCACGGGCTTCTTTTTTCCCTCCTTTATCCCAGTGATACTGGACATCACATTACAGCTCCAGTGCACACGTGATGTTTGATTTCCATTTTTCTTTACAGTCCCACAGATGCAGTGTACCATTTGAAGATTCTTTTTGGAGAATATGTAAAAGAAGTCTACCTATTCACAAAGCAAACACATTCACCAAAGGGCTGATCAACTGACACTGCAGACAAATTTGGGCAGCATTGTGAATTCCAGCAGTTTCTCATTTTGACAGTGGCACCCAGCTCTTCAAACACCTCCACGGGCTCCAACTCCTCTGCTCCAGCACTGGTTAAGCTTTAAGGCCCTCAGTGGTGTTTTTCCATTCTAC
Source organism: Oreocharis arfaki (assembly GCA_013398015.1). Lineage (NCBI taxonomy): Eukaryota > Metazoa > Chordata > Aves > Passeriformes > Paramythiidae > Oreocharis > Oreocharis arfaki. The sequence continues at coordinate 299,601 of VZRR01008594.1, forward strand.
CGTCTATTGTTCACCTCTGGCTGAGACACCTTTCCTCACCCATTTGTCATATTTTAGACCAACACTTCCATGTTTCCTCCTATGCTCTTATGTTCTACAGATGTTCTCCAGGAACATCAACAGGTATTTCCTTGGAAATCTTCAAATTCTTTGAAAAACACACCAACTCTGATGTATACTAAAAATATCCTTCCCCCAAAAAACACCACACCAAGTGCTGAAATCACTACCTGCATTACTAAGTAATTTCATCATGTACTCATTTCTTCCCTTGCAACCATTTTTCTGCCTTACTATTAGAGTGGAAAGTGAAGGAAGGTATTTTTTGCTCTGTGTTTGAACAAAGTTTACTATTATGAGGTCTTGGTACAGAATAGGAAATAGAGATGCCATAAAAAACCAAAGAATTATAAAATGGTAACTGGACTCGGCAGTCATGGTGGCAGAACCGAAACAGTAACCATCATACTTGAAGTGATGGCCTCAAGGGATGCTTCTCAGAGGCTTTCAGTACCTTCTTTTTTACCCCAGCTAAGCTCTCCAGGCATCCACCAATTCAAAACCAGACTCTTTTTTAAACCCAAGACTTACTAAGCACTTGTCTATGTGCTATAGTTTCTCGTCTGTGAAACAACTGTCACACTGTTTCAGGGATGTGCCCACGTGTTGGGCAATGCTTATGCCTTTCAATGAGATCCATGTTCTCAACACACTTTGAAATGCACATCGTGGTTATCCCTTGGTAAGATCTTTGAGAATTAGGAAGGCAGATGTGATAGGAATACTTGTAAGTATTAATAAAATGAATACATGAGAGTATGTTTTCACGATCAAGTTTTGGTTAAACATTTCCTTGCAATCTTTGCAATCCAAATGATGTTGCAATACAAATAATGTCTGTGGAAGGAAAAATGAAATTGTAACCACCAAGTTTACTTGGAGTGCCTTAAGACTCAGCAGCAGGAATAGTTGAAAGCGAAGGCATGCACACATACACATAGAAGGTATGCAAATATATGCACAGATAACAGATATATATTAATATATGTGTCATGCTAATAAGAGAGGCTATCGAAATTGGTTCCTGTAATTCTACAGAAAATTGTTTTCTCATAAGGCAAAGGGATCTTCTGTGCCAATGTATTATCTCCTCTGCCCTGCATAGCTTGAAATGTTCCCAAGCTGGTGCTGTTGGGGCTCCAGCAGCAGGAGGTGCAGGGATCTGTCTCTAGGCCTGTGAAAGGAGCAGCAGGTGCCTTTTAAGCACCACATCTCACAGATTTATTAACCATAATAAATAAAGCACTGACGACTGGTCCACATGGTTACGCTACAAATAAGAGCTACACTGGTGGTACCAATGATGGGAAATTACAGAAAGCAATCTAGTGGAGACACAGCACTTGATTAAGAGAGAATGAACCACCCATGTCTAAGCTGTTAGAAGCAATGCTTAATTGATAACAACATTGTCTCTGTTCTGTGAATGAATAATCAAATTTCCTGGCAAAAGACTGGAAGCAAATTGGGCAAAACCACAGCTTATGGGGAATGCAGGTAATTTAGTTTTTTTTTTCTTCTAGGGAGGGTTTCTCTTACGTGTGCATGCAGCTGTCCACGTTATCTTATCCAGAATGGACTGGTTGAATCAAGATAAAATTCCGAAAGTTATTCTGAAATAAATCCCTGTTTAAGTGGTTACTTCAGCTCTTGGCTGTCATGGCTCCTCTACAGAGGCAGTAAGAGAAAGGTCAGTGCACAAGAGGGACTGGGATATATGTACAGATATAAAGGTCTGGATTCACTATTATTTTTAGATGTCTGACACACGGGCACGCTAAGGAAAGAAAAACTACTCTGCACACAGAACATCTCCAGCAACAAACTCACATCCTGAGAAAGCATCTTGAGGAAACAAAGCTGTACTTTTGTCTCCCTGACTTAAAGCAGGTGGGGATTTAATGGGAAAGAAAGAGAGGGCTCCCCCCATCCCTTCTCCCATTAACACTGCCAAATGCAGCACATCCGTTCCGGATTTCTGGATGTTCGACAGCCCGGCTGGAACAGTACAAATGCTCTTTGCATATGTGCAGTCTGTGCCGCATCTGGATGTGTCACACCCACTCTGCATGCACTGTGGAGTCAGCCTGCAGATGTGCAGTGGATCTGGCACATCTCCTGTTTTTCACTGCACATTTGCTGTACAGCATGTGACAATATCTCTCTGGGATTGTCCTGTCAGAAACAGGGAGCCTAAGAGCCTTTCCATCACCTTGAGAAGTATCAACCATATGGTTGCCTGGCTTCACCTTTCATTAATCCCACTCCTGAAAAGTAACAGCTCTCCCTTTCTAAAATGACAGCATCCCAATAAGCATGACAAAAAGACCACAGATGTATGTGTGTTCAGATATGTCTACAGCCCTTCTACTGGTTGTATTTATCACATGGGTTTCTATCACTAACACTGTTAAACCTGGAATTGCAATTTACATTAAATCCTTCCCATTTTGCAAAAAATCTCAGGCAGAGGAAGTAAACTTTGTCAGACTGAGTGAACCTGACCTAGAGCAGCCCTGTGTAAGAGGAGAAATACAAACACAGCCAGAACCCATTACAGATCTCCTCCATAGTATTACAGCAAATTGGTTTGAAAATGAGTGGAGAAGGTTTCTGAAATAGATAATCTTTTTACAGGTATGTCTTGTCCTGAGACAAGAACTGCAAATATCTTCCCTCCGGCCATCTCTTACACCATGTCTAGACTGCCCGTGCAAATGTGGACAAGAACACTGGCAAGAGTGTGATGTCCTCCATGGGCCCATGTGGTTGGCAAGAGAAAATCTGGTGTCTTGAGGGGCTGTGGAACCTCTGCAGCCTTCCTACACATGCAGGGATAAAGCAGAATGCCTGCCACCAGCCACAAGTCCTGCCACAAGGATGGGTATCTGGGAAGGGCACAGTTCTACAGGCACGGCACGAGTCATACCTTGCGAGTCTACACTGCAGAGATGCAGCCGTGCAGAATGTTCTTCCTTCAGCCTGCTCTACCAGCCTGATGCCTGTTCCTAGAAGTCAGTCTGCTTCTGAATGGCTTGGATGTGACCAGAGCTCAGGCGGAAATCTCTGCTTGAAAATAGCACAGAACTAGGGGTGCTTAGATTTTTACAATTTCCTCCAGAATCTGGTGAGCTTGGGCCTGTTAAGAGCTCTATAAAAGGCAGTGCCAAAAAGGGAATTAAAAACACACGCCTTAATGTGTTTCACCAGCTTATTGTATGCAACCTCCTCCAAAGCATCCATGGTATGGAAGCTAGAGAAGTGCTAATATGTTCAAATGTTACTAAAAAGAGCTATTCCTTTTCCCTTCCCATCACTTCACTCTCAGGCAGACAGAGTCAGCAATGGCCTTCCAGATGTCATCCTTTGGTTGTCCTGCCTTGCAACTGGCAGCCCCATGTCCATCCTACTGATGTAGGTGTCTAACAGAGGCTTCCAGATGAGGCACAGTTATATACAGATATGGACTGGAAAAGATACATTCATCGTGCTCACCAAAACGAAAATAAAAGAGAGGCCGGTTTCCTGCTGTGCTGGCTGCTCTCTCTCTAGCGGCCGCTTCCCGGATGTCACAGACACCAATGTTGGCAGTGCGGAGCATTCTTCTGGCAGCTCCTTCACTGTGTTGCAGTCTACACCGTACCGCGGCAGCTCCATTCGCTGCTGTAACAAGTTGAAAAAAACTAATTAATTCACGTCTAGTTTTTTTACATTTGTTACAGCAACGAGTGGAGCTGCTGCCCCCATGCAGAAGAGCACACACGCACACGCACGCACAGACACCACAGGACACCCACGGAGCCAACGCGGGTCGATGTTCCACTCTGCCAACATGGGCGTTAGGAATGTTAGCAAAGGTGCAGCGGGAGGACTGGATGTCCCAGCAGAGGGGAAATGCCTTTGGATTTCCTTTTGTTTTTTGAACGCAGTCACAGAATGCAAATCCCTGCCTTTTCCCAATGCCTCCAATCCCAGCAAAAGTCATGTCCATTGCCATACTGGTTTAAAACATCTCTAAAACCTCTATTCCCTTATAACACCAAGATCCGAGTCCATCAAAGCTTATAAATTCTTGCATTCCCCATTAAAACAGGTTACAAAAAATTGTTTTTTAAAAGGCTAATTGGTCATGTATGTGATTGTTGAGATCTTAACAGGGGCTTACAAAAGGCAGCATCTGTTTTGTCATCCTACTTCTTCTTGGAAAGGATTCATCTCCCCCTTCCTAGTGAGCAGGGACTTCAAGCCATTCAGATCAGTAAGGTCTGAGAAGGATTGTATCAAATTGAACCTTTTCAAGTTTTGTCAAAAAGGTAACACAACAAAACAAAACAAACAAAAAGTACAAAGACAGCAGAAGACCCATGCACAAATAGTATCTGTTTCTGGAGGAAAATACCTTAATACAGCAGAAGCAGTAACTTCCACGATAATAAAAGAATTCATTTAGCCATCAGCTAAATGATTGAGCTTAATATATTTACAAGAAAACAGTGGACAATATTTCAATACTTTTTTTTCTTGATCCTATTATAATCTTCCTTCACTTATCCACATTCCACATTCTTTGTGCGGGATTTTCCAGCAACTGGTTGAGCAGAAAATGTTCATTCCATTTTGTCCCATCCTTAAAACAGCTCTAAGTCAGCTGCATTCTCAATCATGACCTCTTCAAATTATTGAATGGACGTCACTGTAGGACTGGCCTACAGAGATCAGTCTGCTTCTCCTTACAATGCAAAATTTAAGTATGACAGTAGAGACCTTGAAAGGTAAATCTGTGAGGGTTCTCCACGTTCACTCTTTCATCATTACATGCATATGAATCCCCAGCAGTTTCAGCCATGGATGTAGTTTGACCAGAAGACTGAGCTTTCTGGAGAAACAGCTCTATTTGCTTGTGTAAAGAAAGGAGAGCAACAACGAAAAAAAATTCAACAGATTCTAGTACCAACTGCACTGCTGCATTGAGGATTGCTGTGAGGCTCTCCATAACCCAGCAAATCTAAGCAGGTCTCATGAGAACCAGCTGTGAAGATTAATGTATGTCTGATAGTTGGGTTAGACCAATAAATACCCAGAAATTTAATAAACTGCACCTCTGGTATTGTAATTCTGTTGATTCGATTTGCTTCATTCTCTAATGGCTCCCAATGGTTCGGGAATGTCACAGACACCCTCAAACCAAGCTGTATCACTTCACAAAACAGAGGTGTCTGCAACATTGATCTCTTTTGTGGAGTCCCCACCAGTGGAGCAGACCAAGTGAAATCCAAAGGCACTAAATCTGCATTCTGCTATGGAGCTAGACAATATATACATTAAACCTGATGAAGAGAGAACAAGGCAATGCCTTCACACGGGAGCAGTGTAAATAAAACCCCATCAATTCCAATAAAAAGGAAGGATTCTGTAAAAGAAGGAGGAAACTAGTGCCAAGGCCTGCAACAAAAACAAGGCTCAGAGAACAGCCAAGCCCAAGTGGAGCCTCTGTAAGGTCAGTGAGAGCAGGAATGAACGGGCACACTCCTCTGACACCAAGACAGGAGAGAGGTCTGTGCCAATACCTACAACTACTATTGAACTTCATGATCCAGTGCCTCACAAGAATGAAAGAATTCTGCAAAGTTCTTAGGCATATGTAGGAAATAAATTCAATGAAGCAATACATTATTAAATTTAGTTTGAAGATATTTTTACGCCTTTTGGGCAAGTGCATGCAGCCCATCCCTTCATACTAAAACCAGGTATGTGTAAAAGGTCAGCTGCCCACACGCCTTAGGACAAGCTGAACATCAGGGTTATTGATGGTCTCTCCAGTGTCTTCAAAAGTGAGACTGGGACAGGAAATCCAGAAATTAAGGAAGTTACAAAGATGCATGGTTCTCTTCCGTTCTTGTGCGTACTTCTGTTCAGAAAACCCTACATGGCTGAGATGTTAATGAGTTAGGACATCACGTTTTCCTTTGGATTCTTGCATTCCTTCCAACAAACAATGCCTCTCTAACAAGCCTCGGCTGATTTAATTTTCCAGACATGACTGCCAAACCCACACCAAAGTATGTAAAAAATGTACACACACATCAAAGCGGACATATATAAAAAAATACACATAAAATTGATGGAATAAGCTTATTTTGCATAACAATAGCTTTGTTTCTGCCACATATATTTCTTCAGAGGTACAGATTTCTACAGTGGCAACTATCAGTACACTTGACATCTTCATATATCGCAAGCACAGATACACATACCGGGAGGCTGTGGCAGGTAGGCCCCAATTAATTTTGATCTCTTCTTTTCATATCCCTTCTGTGTGATGTCACCTGCCAAGAAAATAAGAAAATGAGTAAGATGTGGATAAAGACAGTTTCTAGCTGCTTAATGGCAGCACCATCAGCTTAGCCACCACTGCACTGTTCGTCTGTCCTGACAATTAGAATGAACAAATGAAAAGACCAGAATGATCATTCCACCCAGAAAAAACTCAGTTCAGGCCAGAGCCATTCTGGCAAGAAAATACCCAACCTTGACTTATTTCAGCACCAAAGTCCAAGAGCAGAGAGTTTTAAAATCATTTTGATGTGCTGCACACAAGCTTTCAAAAGCTGCAATGACCTTCATTAGGTGAATAAACAATGGATTATATAGAATGCATGGGCTTGCAGTGGCTGGCAAAACACATCACTGATTAGCATTTTCTATCATAAATGGGATTTTCCTAATCGAGCATGTAAGGCACAAAAGACATGAAACTGCTGCTATATCATTTCTGCAATATAAATGTTTTAGCTAATTTCTGAGCAGTACTGACGAACAAAACCAAAACAAAACAGATCTACAACAGATCACTAGGAAGTAGTACTATAAAGAGTCTTTGTCTGGCTTTCCACTTAAATATCACCAAAAAAAAAATTTAAAAAAATTAAAAATTGGAGACAAACATCTGTATTTCCTTAATTCAATTAAAATGACACTTCACTGTGTCTCAAGCTTCCCCAGGCAAGCTGTGTTTTTTTAATATAAAGATTATTTCTCTGTAAAAGTTTTCTAACAAAAAATGATGCATAATTAGTCATGTAGAACAAAAGACATACTTTTAGTCTTCTTAGAGTTTGGAAGAGGCTTGCCACCAAAGCAGAGATACAGTCCTGACTCTGGAGCTAGATATTGAATTTAATACATGCATATATGCTTGTGTTCAAGACAAGGTACTCCAGACACTAAAAAGAGTATTAGCTTTTACAATTCAAATATTTTTTAAATTACACCATATTCCCTGCCCTTTCAATAGGCCTCTCTATTATCGTGAGACTCATCATGCAGCTAAAACTCAGTTGCAACATTGGACTTGAATATTTGTAAAGACTGAGGGCTTAGGAGGGTGGAAACCACAAAAAGAAGAGGAGCTTTGGCTGTAATGTCCAGCTGGACACAGCAACGTGAGCCTGTTTGTGCTCTTCCATTCCCGTGCTCAACCTTTACCTAAGGACACCGTTTGCCAAAGGAACAACACTCTCATTTCAATCCCAGCTGCTCTGGGAAATGGATGCTAAATTAGCACCAATGTCTGCTGGTCTGAAATCAATATCTACATAAAAACATCTTTAAATGCTATGCCTTGCTGAAACACCTTTTCTTGGGAATCGTTCCAGTAAGCAATAAGAAGACAAAATTCTCCAAACCTCTCTGCCAGTGTCCTGAGCCAACCTCTCTCCCCTGCTTCAAAAACAGTCCTTAAAATAACACCTATACTCTTCACTACCATATCTCAAACTGCTCAACAAAAGAAGTCGGCTAAAATATCTGTGTTTTTAAATGAGGAGAGTGAGACTGAAGCACTTCAAATGATAACATTCCCATATTCACACAGGGAAGAAGTGGCAGACTTGGCAAGAGGTCCTAAGCCTTTAAAGTTCAAACCCACTGACTTTTCAAGCACGTTTCTTCCCATTTTGAACATTTCTGGCATGTGTTCAAGCTAGTGAAACAAGCTCCCTCTCCATTGTAAGCATCAGCTTCTCACAAATCAGACAGTAACAATAGATACCACTTCATTAAAATGTTTTAATGAAAAAACGTGTTTGCTTTTATTTGAAAATTATAAAATGTGAACAAATTTTTATTTCAAAGTGTTGCTAAACAAATTATTATTGACTTTCTGTGCTCATCAACACCAAAGTCTCACATTCCAGACATATCCCGAGCAAAAATTTTGCCTTCTTATTTTACTATTGCTCTTTCAGGAGAGCAGAGATACCCTATGGAGAACCACAGCTCCACTGTGGTATGTGCAAGCTGGCAATGCCATTTTCGATATGAAACTATTAACAACAGGTGCTTGACTGTTGGTCACTCTTCCACACACATGGGAGTACACGCACATGCAAATCGATACCTCAAGCTATACATTCCAGACATGGCTCATGCAACCTGCACCCATTCCTGCCCTAAAGTTTCTTCCACTGGTTTATAAACCTATATTGTCCTTAATGGAAAGAAATTACAGGAAGAAGCAATTTCTTTGACACAAAAGTGGGAAACATAAAAACCAAGTGTTATCTCTTGTCAGTAATAATCCTTCATTCAAATTGGTATCCAGACTCACTCTTTTGAAGCTCACCATTAAAGAATTACTTTGAGCAGAAACAGTAGTGATTCCTTCCCAGACCACTGACTCCACCGAAAAATCACCAATAAACTGAGTTTTTGAGACAATTTAATAAGAACATATCTCAGTTTCAGGAACAAACAGCAAATTAATTTGGACTTATCACTAAACTTTCTATAATCATGTCCATCATTTCCCAAGTCACCAACTATAAAAACCATGCAAAAGCAAAATAGAAAATCTCAACAATTTTCATTGTAGCATCACTTTCACCATTTTGAGGTGGAAGGAAGTCAAGTGTATCATGTAGTCCAGAAAAGTACTATGCTTTATTTGTCAGGATTAATGCTATTCGTATTCATTTGTTTTTTTCAGGTAGACTGACTGTAGATTATAAACAATAGCTCATTAACCATTAAAATATTTGGACATACGTAAAACTATCACATTTCAAAGCTATGTTGAGTTCATTGTGTAAGCTCCTAATATATACTAAGCACAGCTCACCAAAGGTTAGGTGAGCTTAAACTCTGTTCTTACCATAAACCACCATCCACTCAGTTTTCTCAACACAATACTAAGACCTTTGGACTACGTTCTTCCTTCCTCTGCAAATGAATGTGATAATTTTACATCTATCATCTGAGGAGCAAACCCCTTTCCAGTTAGGTTTACATAGCTCATGTTCTCCCACAGCGCTATACAGCATTTAGTCTCGGCTTTTGGAGAGTACCAACAGGATAACAGGAACTAAACTTTCTTGCCCTGGGAAGAAAGGATTTGTGGTACCTTTCTGTTTCTAACTCTTCTCTTGAAAAGCCAGCAGACTCAAGGAAGTAAAAGGGTCTCACCCACAATGTCCTTTGAGCAGACAGTATGTGTGGGCTTTTCTACTCACTCTCAGAGCCTCTGCAAATTTAGATCTTGTTGCATCACTCTCTAGCTTTGTGACACCCCCACCTGCTTTTGCGTGCCATTTCCAAGCCAGGCTGCAATGCTGTACAAACAGCTTTGGGAGGCAGGCTGGAATGAGCAGGGGACAAGGCTGGCAATGGGTTTAAGGAAAAAGTCCTGGCCATGGATGGAAGGATGAGGAAAAGATTCCAGCATGAAGGACGTGCAGGAGCAGAAGGAGCACATGGCTGCAGGGTGCTCTGGGGATAGATGTCCCAGGGACAAGGCACCATCACATAATGTCACACAGCTGAAAGGTGGCACCTCCATTTAGAAGCTCCCTGCAGACCTCTGCTCTGCTGCCTGTCTTCTGCCACGGCTCCCACCCCATCCCCTGGCCTTGGCTCTGCTCCCAAGTGCTCTGTCCAGCTTCATCCCACAGCTGGACCGCAGCCCCCAACCTCCTCTTCACTCCCTTCCTCCCAGGCTGCATTCACTTCCCTGCACCCAAGGGTCTCAGCCTCCTGTTCGCATCAGCGCTCTCCAAGTTTTTTTCCCCCTGACAGGTTGCTCTTTTCCTCCTCCCTCCACTGGTGATCTGACAGGTTTCCACCATGGGAGGCCACAAGTGTATTCCTTGGGGGGTAGTGTGCCCAAGAGTCAGCAGGGGAGAGCAAAGCACAAGCCTGAGGGACCTGAACGCAGCAACAGTGAGCAAATGTTTTTCCTGCTTTTTTCCATATTTAAAATTGGCTGTCCAAGGACTGCTGAACAACAGGCATGCAGTACACCGACCCTCTTTTACCAAAACAATTCAATTTCTAGTGAAATAAGTCTCAGAGAGTCTCTCCAGACACAAGAGGGAAAACACCATGTTTGCAATGAAAAGGACAGCACGAACGAAAGACCATCCACCCCTCCAAGGAGAAAGGTTGCCCAGTCGAGCCGAGTACAGGACCAGGGCTCTGCTGTAATCCCACTGCCATCTCTCTTATCTGTGATTTGTGCCCCTGTTTCTGCAGCTTCCCCAACTGCAGATGGCAATGCTCTCCGACACCAGCGCCTGCAGACAACAAGTCTTCTGTAGCTATATTTAGCAAAGCCACGCTGGAGTGCAAGTTCATTCGACTATGCGCATCACAACTGTTACAGCTTGCATTAGACCCTGGGTTTTCTTCAAAAATTTACTGGGTTTTCCTCTTTCCTTCAAAAGTGCTGGATTTCTGCATTGTTACAAAGACAGTGGTCTAAAGCTGGGGCAGGCAGGTCAGAGCAATGTAACTACAGCACAAACCCGTCACGAGAAAGAAAGGAACGCCCGGCAATAGAGAGCCCCTGGGGATACTCCACGTTGGGCAAGACACTTTGAGGAGCAAGAAATGCCTGTAAATGTTGAAGTCATTCCCATTATCCTATCCCCTTTACAGGCCTCTCCATGAGTCAGCTCCATCCATTTATATGCCGTGTCCTACACTGAATCACACCTCAAAACGAAAATGAAAAGGCATACTTTGTAATCAGCAAATTATTGACTTCTTAGTGTTTTGTTGACAGGAAGGTTATTAAATGTGAAAATATTTCCACATGAAAATATCTGTGCATTTCCACCCTTCTTTAAAGCATTTGCATTTTCAAAGCTGAGAGTGCTTAGAAACACTGGTACCACAGAAAAATAAGATGCTGTGCTGCTTTCATGAAAGTAAAATTCTTGAAGCTGATATAGTACAGAAGTTTCGTTTTCAACTGAAATACCTATTAGCTGATCTGTTATCACTTTTGAAAACAAACATGTCCAGTTCTGAAGAACTGCTACCATGATATATGAAGTAAATTTATTCAAAATTATTGCATTATACGGGGGAGGAAAAAAAAACCAAAACCCAATACAAGCTAAATTTCACCACACCTTTCTTCTTTCCCATAAGATCCCAAAAATTCTTACTGATCTCAGCCTTTCACGACACAGCATAGGTAAAAGCTCACGACAAATACAGGGACCAAAATCACCTTGTTTAGTGCAGTTGAAAACTCAATTTTATACTCCGTGATCTTGAAGCCTGACTGATGCTGCTGTTTTCACTACACATACATGTTTTCAAAATGAAATTTCAGGCTGGGACTTTGAATTAGTTTAAGGCACTTATGGAAAAATCCACGATGGGAAATAATGCAATCAATAACTCCTCTCAAGCACAGACTAACACAGAGCTTGCCGGTGAGTGTCTTTCCTCTGCCCATGATTTTCTGCCCTCTAAAGATTCAATTTTCTGTACGACTTGTTTATTGCTGATGACTCAAATTCAGTGTCAGCATCTTGGCAAGTGGGATTTGAATGAAACAAAGCTCCTCATAAAGAGAACTGTGAGTCATTTACTTCTCCCACTCATGATGCAGACAGTCTCTCTGTCTGGTCTCCCAAAAATATGCCAAGAGACAAAAGATTTCATTTTGGAGGGTGCAAGTACAGAGATACCAAAACTCCACAAATACATCTCACATAACACGTACAAGAACACAAAAATATATATCAGGAGTAATTTTCTTTTCCAATGTCTTTTAAAAATGATGTTTAACCACAGCAGCAGCTTAGAAAACTGCTCAGAACTAGGATGGAGAAACAAATGGCAAACTATGGCAGTGGGCAGGAAAATTAATGGGACCCCATACTTTCACTGCAACCTGTGCCATAAATTACAGAACTGCTCAAGTGCCTTTAAGGAGATTATGCTGTAGCTTAAAGGTTTCAATGACAAATTTACCCACCTATATTTGAATTCCTTTTTTCCCCCAAGGATACATTTTGTTCCTGTTTGTTGCAAGTAAAGCAGAAAATGGCTGAATTTCAGTGAAAGATGATGAAGAATGCTCCATGTGTACTTATAATGTGACGTTCATGATTTTTCCTAAAGAGGGTTCTAATTCAGGAGAAAATATTTAAACAGATTATGCTATTAACAGAGAAGGTAAACTATTTTAACAGGGTTAAATAAGAGATTCAAGGTCTTCCGAATTTTGAAAGTATTCCTGTTCAAAATAAATAATTTCTTCCTATTCTTTTGATAGAGAAATTAAGTACCTGCTGTATAACCTGCCTAGTGCTCAGTTTTAATTCAAACTCTACTGTTTTAAAGAAGTATGTCAGCAGCAAATAATTTTATGGAGAAGCCATTTTTTAGTATCTCCACCTTGAATCCCAGAAGACCCCTTAATGAGTTCCCAATTTTTCCAATACCTAAAATATTCCTAGGCTTCAAAAGAAAGAAAAAAAAAAAAGGGGGGGAGGGACCCCGAACGGAACCCCAAAACACCTAATTTAAGGCAACCGGAACAACCCCAGGGATTTTGTGCCTCAGCCTTTCTCGGGGCTGGCCGGGCTGGCAGCAGCGGTGCCTGGCAGCGGCGCGGCACCGGGCCAGGAGCCGGGCGAGCTGCCGGAGACCCCGCGCCTTTGAAGCCGGGGAACTGTGTGGTCCTCGGGCATCCCGGAGCTCCCCCGGAACGGGGAATTTGCGCGGCACTACTTTTATGGCCTGGATTATTGTAATGTAAACAGAGGCTGGTTGAACAGTGAAGGTTTCCATTCTCAGTGTCAAGGGTTTATTTCATTATTTAAAGCTTTAACGAACACTTTATATAATGAAAGCAATCCTTGCCATTTTTGGAATTTTATGACTGTTAGGACCCTTCATAATGTTGTTTTCCTTCCTTTATTGCTTTATAAGGCTTATGGGGCACCCTTGAAGTGTATATCCTTTCTGCAGCTGCTGGAAGCTCATCTTTCATCTCTCCACTGGCTTTCCTGTTGCCTATGAGGCATTTGCCTGTTCTAGTTATTCTCCCTGTCTCTAACACAAACGGTGCAGAGTCAGATCTTGCTCAAGATAGAAATAAAACAGAATTCTGAAAAGCATGCCTAAAGAAACATTCCTGATAAATGTTATTTAATAGGCAGGCTTTATATTTCAAGTTAGAAATGTTCCCTACAGAAAGATAATTACAGCAGTAATTCCACTTATCATTATTTAGAATTTACAGTCCAGAGCAAATCAGCCATTTCCATAAATGCCGCACTGTGTACTGCAAATTTGTGTCCCGATTTTTTCCCAGCCCTGAAAATGCCTTGGAAAAAAAATACAGCAGGAGGAGGAGGAGGAATCTTAAAGGAGGAACATATAATAGATGTATGAAACAAAATAGAGAATACATAGCCAAACAAGTCTGTGTGCATATCTGCTCCTCTGGGTAGAAAAATATGTTCAAGGCTTTTCACAAGGAAAAACCTGCAATATCTAAGTAAAATGGTAAAATTCGTTAATAGTGAATTTTCTTATTTTTGTCTCTTCTCCAGGAAGTAGCCTATGGAAATAATTCTCCTGCTTGCAGCCTTGTGCTTTTAACCATCTTTTCGCTACTTTTGACATTACTAAGCTTAACCAAAAAAGTGCAAGTGGGTTAATCTCCTTGTAAGAGAACACAAATCTTCCAAAAATAAACAGATTTCTAAATCTTTCACCCATAATTTTGCTCCCAGTACATTGATGCATCACAGTATGACTGCAGATCTCTTCCAAAATTTCAACTCAGAACAGAAATCTGGAACTCCTGTATTCATATGCTGGGAAAAAATAAAAGAACTGCTTTTACCTGATGTATTGCAGCTCTCTCCCTATTGACTTGGGTTCACCATAAAGCTTTTGTATTTGGTATTAGTTATGCTAGTCAATAATAGAACTGATTCTATCTACAATAGCTAAGATAATGTTATTTTACCCTAATGTGGGTTAAAGACATTACGTTGATTTTAAATATAGGTATTTAGAGCAGTTGTACTGTAGTATTAGAATGCCAAAATGTCCAAATCTCTTCCCACAGTTTTTGTAAAAATAGAACCTCTTCTGTGGAAAAAAAACAAAAAACCTCCTCATGCAAATGCAAATTTCCACATACTTTGACAGCTGGATGCGAAGAGAGAAAAGCACAGCTATCTAAACTACCATGGGAAAACTAAAGCAAGAATACTCCCTTTTTAAACAATTTGAAGACCACTAATCATTGTGGAAAAATATTGAGGAGTTTTAAGCAGTTGTGAACAGGAATTGGAATTACCATGACAACTATGCTGAGTAACCATAATGTCTTTAAAATGTATCACTTGGGAGATCATTGAGCTCAATAATGTGGTCTACAATTTTAGTGCACCATGTTTTGCTACATGACACATATGATTTTCAAGAATTAAAAAAAAAAAATTTATGAAGGGAACATAAATGTCATCCATGGCAATATTCACATTTTTTTTCCTGAAATGATTGTGATTAGTTTACTAAATTCAGTAAATAAGTTATTTCCTGTACCATCACAAACTTCGTAGCAAGCAAAGATCATCAATGCCTATTGCTCATAAAAGCCTGATACACTCATCATCTACTCCCAACAGTTGAGAACCAACCTTCTCATAAGCTCAAAGTACCCAAGGGTAATTAATGTGAACAATGCAATGCCCAAGGAAGCCTCCAGGCATCTCCAAATTCTGATAAGCAGTCCTCCCAAAAACCTAACCTACATTCCTGCTGCCTTCATTCCAGTCCCCAGTAACTCCAGTTCTTTTTTCAAGCTCTCCAACAAGAGTAAAATAACTTGTTTCCTTCAAAAAAAGCCCCCATAGTATAGAAACATGTTCATTTTTAAAAGCATCCAAAAGGGAACGACCTCCTCAGACACACAGTCCAACACCCTGTTGGGTAAGAACAGCAGATCAGAGTGAACACCCTTGCTCTGAGTGATAAGCACCCTAGCAACAACATTGAATAGCTACTCACATCCTGTCTCAGCAGATTTGCAACTATTCTGTGCAAAATAAAACCACCTCCTTTAGAGTTTCCTTCTTAGAATTGAAAGATGGCCATCGATGGATTTACCTAAGAGGTGAGAAGTTGTTTCAAATCTGGAGGAGAAAGGAAGCTTAGTTTTATGTGCTTTTACACGTGCCCTTATACATGAAGGCATCTTCACCAGTTCTATTTTGTGAGACAGGCTGGACATGGTGCAAAGCATAAAGTAATGTAAATTTTACAGCATTTCTTCTCGGTTTTCAATTACGTTCTTGCTATGGTGGCTGCGATGGGCTCTTATGTTATTTCACCTGGGAACACAGGTTTGACTAAGCAGAAGAGCACTTACAACTTAGACACAGCAGGAGATTGCATTCAGGTACATTCTATGAATCTAATCAACATCCTCTGACGCACATTCCACAGTCCAAATAATCCTAAGCAGGTGCAAAATTGTGTTACTCTCGTTCTACCTCTCACACAGTTGAAAAGTAACTGTGATATTACTGCTAGACATAGAAAACACCACACTCAGGAATTTCTGAACTGTAACACCACAGTACATAAATACTGATGCTGTCTTTCCAAGGAAATCCGTTCATAATTTTGTGCCTCAGTATTTATTGCCTAAGTATTTCACTTTAGCACACGAGGCACCAGCCCCAAAGCAGACCATCCGCATTTTACTTCTGTCCCACTAAAGGTCAGTGGTGAACTGCTGACTGGTGAGACAGACCACAGAGGCTGCTTGGGGAGTGAACAGAGCAATCTGGAAGGGATGCCTTCCCTGCAGAAGCATTGTGGAGGGAAGAACTTCGGTTTTATTCATAAACCTCACTGCTCAGTTTCATTTGAGGAAGAAGTGACCTCCCAGTTTACCTACCTTATCCTTCAAGAGGTCTCAAAAGGTGTCAGAAAAACACATGGCAACTTCTGTGTCACTGAGCCCCATGTAGTGCTCTCAGGAAGAATTGAACTTGGTTTTGGTACTCTTTTTTTTTTTTATTCCAAGCTGGTAAAACATCCTCCTTATCTTTTTTTTTTTTTTAATTTTTTCACTGATCTGGATCTTTTCAACTTGAAATAATAATTTTCCACTTAATCCTGGCTTTATACCACTGGCTTTCCTGGTTCCTTGGTAGTCAAACTTCATTTGTTTAAAAAAAGTGAACTACTCCAAATAAACAAGAGATCAGCCAGTTTTGTAAAACTTACCAAAAATAATTCAGGTTGTGTTTAATCAAGTTTAAATTTACCTCCCTGTCTTAAACTTTTGCTTTTAGCATTCCAGTGCTGATATTATCTAGTTGCCTATTTCAGCAGATTTTTCTTCCACTGTTATTAATATATAATAACCAGTACACAAACTGTTTCTAAAAAGACAAAGGCTTCCCAAACTGCACAATTCCTGGAAGTATTTATTTTTCTGCTAATGTGAAAAAGCTAAACACTCATTTACATTAATACGCAGTTCAAAGAAAACCCAGTTCAGATTTTTAACCAAATCTAGGCCTGAAAACTAAGGAGAATGCAGAGCAAACTGATCTACCTATCCTGGTGATGCAGAGTAAATGAAATCAGTCTCTGGTCTCAAGAAATCAGAAAAATTAATCCTTATTTTACAGCCTGCAAATGCAATTTAGGCTGATAGGTTAAAATACTTTTTTTTTGACAGTCTATTTGATCCAACAGCCAGCTATGACAAAACAAGCAGCTATTTAAAGGCCTTTGCAATACATGAACTGCAATTCATGTTAATAAGACACCCAGACCACTTCATCTTTTCTACGTAAAAAACTACATTTGAAAACCGTCACTAGTGTATTTCCACATGAACCAGAGCACTGAAATTCCACTTTTAAAAGAAATAACCTAAAAGGCATTCATGTCATTTTCCCACTCCGTTCCACAGGGACTCAAACAGCAAGATGAATTAACATCATTTGATTACTAAACTCAATTCCAAGCATGTTACTAAAGGAACAGAAAAGCCCAAAAGCACCTCGCCGAAGTGTTTATGAAGCACTGGAAATATGCATCCTTTGACTCAAGGACTCCTATTACCCAAAGGCTGACTCAGATCCTACTCTCTTAAGCCTGCAAAACAACTTGAAAGGAAAAATAGTTGCATACCTTCAATTACCTCAAGACACAATCGAAGTCCCTGTTCTCCACAGGTTTCACAATATTTGACAATTCCATTTTTTCCCTGCTGTTGTTCACCTCTGAAGGCTCCTAAAGGTCTGTAACATTATTACAGACCTAATGTGACAGCTCACACTGATGTTGGCACAAAGCAGCTGTTCTCATAGGAGGCATTACCCTTCAGAGCCTGTGAAATATGGCACTCAGAAATCTGCAAGGCTCTGCTAGGTCCAGGGCACACATTTCCATGCAGCTGGAAAATCAGATCTCCATACTCTCATCCTTCTTTTTCTCCATTTCCAGCTTACAACTTCTCCTGATCAAGATATGGAAATTTGCTGTGGTAAGCCAGATGTGCAAACATATTCTTTTCTTCCTCAGTTCTGAGTTCACGATTTATTTCATACGTTAATGAGGTTATTCTGTGATTTCTGTAGCCTTTTCCCTCAGATTTCAAAAAATAATAAAGTATTTCAACCCAAAAGAAGCCACAAATTTCACATCCTTGTCACATTCTTTCCTGCAATACAGAGTTCTTTTCAAAAAGAAGCTGGAATTAAATCACAGCTATACTTACTGAAATAAAAGCAAGCAAAATTTTACTGAGAAGTGTTCATTTTCACCTGTGCTAGAAGCCAAAACCAGCACTGCCTTTCTAACAAGCAGGCGTTTGCAAAGGCCATTACCCACGATGACAACTTTCAGCACTTGAGTTTGGCTTTCATGGGCAGAGCTGGTGGTTGAGAAGTTTTTGAGAAAGCCCATGAGTGTTTGTATCAATATGTCAAAATATACTCTTCTGCTCTTGTTCTCCAATTGTCACGCGGTGAAAAGTAGCTAATTACTATCACAAATGTTTGTTAATTTGCTGGTTTGCAGGAATTCCCCTTGTGGCTTATTAATTTTGTGGATCCATGGGTAAATTGGCAAACATGCCAGCCTGAGGGCCAGAGAAACACCAATAACACACCTTACAAAACCCAGAACTCCATTTGCTTTTACATTTATAATACAACTATACTTTAAAAGTGCCAATAAAGATCACTTAACATGCAGAAAACCAACAAGAGACTTGATTTAATAATCTGTTATTAAGTCCTAGCTGGGAAATAGAACTAGCAGAGCCTGGGAAGGTAGCCATCTTTTAAGAAACTAAGAAATCAAGAACTAAGGTAGGATTTACACACTCTTGTAAATATTCACACAACACTGAATTTTCAGCATAATTCAGATAGCACATCCACACAGATTGTTTTGGACAGAAATGCACGTGACCAGCATCACACATTAGCCATCAGCCTTCGGCCTTGTACTGCCATCCAAGATCCTCAGTGCTGCAGTTGTGTCCTCAGGCACCTGTTTGGCCCACAAATGCTGCTGACCCGAGTGCCCCATGTAAGTGGACAACTGTCCGCTTAAACCGGACAAAACCACAGACGAAGTATCTGCTGAAGGTACACCATTGCTTGCTGTCCTACACAAGCAGCTCCACACATCCAAACAGAGCCCTGACTATAAATCCACATCGGCAGAGGAATGCATCATTCAGAGCAGCAGCTGGACCAGGTGATGCTTAAGAAGTAACTGGATAAACCTGAAACACTAGGCACAAACCACACCCTATTTTTTTCTGCTTATTTCTTACCAGACTTGATATTTTCCTCATTCCTCTCTTCTTTCCAGTGGACTCTGATGCTGTAAGGCTGTGCCACAATCCCATTTTCAGTGATCTTCATTCTTATTTACATTCTTTTCTGCCTTGCAAATAATCAGGTGCTCAGCTCTACTTCACAGGTGTCCACTTCTTGGTGTCCACACACTACCTGAGCACTGGCTGGCCTCACTCAGACCTGCAGACCCTGAAGCTGCATTGCAAAAGCCTTCCATCACCCCCTTGCTGTTAAATGTTCACAAGGTTTATAAGCTTTTTTAAATTTACATTTATTAATCATCTGCAACCTCAGGTACTGCTCATCCTAACGTCCTCCTGGATCTGCTGAGTCCAGCTAAGGCTTTCCGCAGCCGAGGCTGACACCAGACCTTGCAACTGCTCCCCTCTGCACACAGTTTGGAAGTTTCACTGCCTGGCCCCACAGGAATTCCTCATCATTCCCGTATGATGTAATCACTACTGTATGACTTCCTACCATGGTAGCACTGCAAAGCTGACCTGCCCATCTGCACATCTCAGTTTTCACTGCAATCTTCATTTTTGTAATTCGAACAAGGACAGCATAACCAGAATCAGATGCCTTCATTAACTAAAAGGTGATCCCCACCACATTTAATTATATAATTAAAACATTGAGTGGCATCTGAAAACCTGTACATTTAAGGTAGAAAGATGCATCATCTTTGTGTCTTCCTGAGGGCAACTAAGGTTTCTGCCACTTTTCTAATAACATCATGCTTTGGATGTCTGAAGACATTAATTTTCATGGATGGAAAAGTGTAAGAAACACAGGAACAATCACACTGGATCCCATCCAGTGTCAAAAAAGGAGGAATGGTCACACTGGATCCCTTCCAATGCTATTCCATGTCTGTCATTACTTACAGGACATAGTAAGGCAAAAAGTTTCAAAGAGAAAATGTAAATAATCTACCCTCTTTCTCCTCACGGTGTCATTGTATCAAAAGCTATTAGAGATTCACCTAAACCTCAGAGCACAACATTGCAAAAACCACTGCCACAGCTCAGAGTACTTTTTGCCTCCCTAGGAAAACTGGAATCCTGCTTTCAATCTTGTTTAAGTCTTGGCCTCAGTGAGTTTCAATGAAGAATTAATTCCACAATGTAATTACACTCAGCGTGAATTTGCCAACTTTCAAGTTATTTAAATATCCCCCTACCCTCTGCCATGAAAAGTTCATGATACACCTTCTCTGCAGCATTCATTATTTGACACACTTTTGTCAGTTCCGCCTTGCAAGATAATTAATTCCAGATTTTCAAGACTCTTTAGATACAGGTTTTTTCCATGCCATTCATCGTTCTCACCCTGATACCACAGTCACAGGTCAGTTCCCCTGTGGGTAATGCAAGGCAGTGGGTAGTGAAGGGAGAAACACCTGGATCATGCTCCAGCTTGGGGTTTCCCAGTGCTCCCAGTCCGCAGCTCCCAGCTGCCAGTCCTGTGCAGCACTGCCCAGGTACCCCAGCTACCATGTTCACATCTCTCTTCCAACCCAGCTGTCTCCATCTAGAAAACTCTGAATACACACCTTTATCCCAGAGTCAGTTTTTACAACCTCTTATCAGCTCCCAAATGCAGAGATTAGCTATGTTAGACTGAGGAAACTTGACAGATCTGCTTTTATAGTAAGATGGTCTAAGGCCAGAGGTTTAAAAGCAAAATGAAAACCCATATATCCCACACAGAAAATGTTTAGAGTACTTCATACATGCAAAAAAAAAAATGATATGCATCATTTATTTCTATATTGCTAAAAGCTTTCCTTATAATGCTTGTAATTTCAGTACCATCAATCATTATGTCATCATTAGGACTGAGTTTTTCTGTTGGATTCTGTTCCAAATCTTTTAAAAAGAAAAATACCATCATGTGCATCACACTCTCACTAACCCCTTCCATGCAACTTCCCTCCAAAAAGTGGTTAAGGTAGTGGCTAGTGTATAAATATTTCTAAATACCTTAGTGGCTTGTGATTTTAAATCTGATATACACATACAGTTTTCTTTTCTTTATTTCTTTGAAATTATATATATATACACACATATAAAATAAAAACACAAGCAACTGAAACTAGAGAATCAAGAGATGAAACTAGAGAGAGAAATGTAGCAGTCCAAACCTCACCAACAGCACATCTTCTCCCCAGTGACTATCAAATAACTTTTTGTTTAGGAAGCTGGAAGAAACAATCCCAGGACAGTTTCCTTTTAAATCTAAAAAGCAATGTAGTTAAGCCTCTACACCCAAAAGATTTGCTGATTTCTTTAGACATGGCTACTCCTATACAAGAGTTCTCCATGAATACAGGATTACTGTCAAAAAATCAAATGCAAGTGTTGTATCAATGAGCACCAACATGAAATTAGAACCCATCTCAGTAACCTGGAGGAATAAAGTCCCTCCTTTTTCAGCTTGCATTTGCACTGGTGTTTAAGCACATGCCTTATGTAAACGTATCTGAGACTTCTTTTGCACAAAATTATGATACAACATAAAACCACTAACTCTTCATGCTCCTAAATTCTGCATGGGCTCGAAATACAAGAGAATACTAAAGCTGTAACTTGGGTTGTGATTATAGGTACTCTGCAGGTATGTCCAGGCAAGACTGGCCCATGACCTTAAAAATCTGGGCAAATTCAGGCGTAGCTCTGCAGGTATCTTTGCATAACAGAGGGCCACTGTTGGTACAGGTTGGCTAAGGGAAGGAACATGGACAACCAGGATGCAAGTAAAAATTTTTTAAAAATACATATTGAATACAATGTTTTTATTAGGTTAAGTTCCCATTTGCCAAAAGAGCTCCTGTAAGGCTAACAGTTCCTAGGAACAAACACTGAAATGTCTTGCTTTTAAATTACATTAATTTACAAAACTGATTACTTCTGACCCAGACACCATCAATGTGTAGTGCTGACCTGTTCTGTAGTTTCAGGTGCACTATCAGAGCATATTAGGACACACAGGGCCTGGAACAGCACTTTTCTCTGCAGCTTCTAAGTACCACTGGAATATAAATAATGTGTAATAACAAGCAGTGTATTTGTACCTCCACTACGAAAAAACACTTGCCCTGAGTTTTATACATCAGGCTGTGTATACATATTTAGACTTTAACCTCCACAAGCTGTATGTCAAACAGCCCCTTTAAAAATCCCAAATTTTTGCAAAGTCAGGCACTGCATAATGGCTTATTTCAGAAGTTACATTCTGCATACATATGTATGAAGAAATTACAGGGAAAAAAAAGCAGCTCAGCTTATTTGTCTTTTGGTCACCTAATCAAAAAGGTGATTGGATTCACTTTTACTATATCAATGAAGTCACCAGAGAGCAATCACAACTCTTTTGCTGTGTGACAGATGAATGACCTTTGCCATGGCCTCAGCAAAAGACAAGCCCATGTTTTGACCAGGTACACCAAAGCCATGGTTCCCTTCTGTTTGCACATGCAGGCAATATCAGATGTACTGCAGCAGTGCTTGCTCTCTGCCCTCTCTCTCACAGCATATCAAGGGGCTTATTTAATTTCTTTCATAGGAGACCAGGAGGACACCAGCCAGGAAAAGATGTAAGATATTAAGGATGTTTGCTATGCATGATCAGAAGAGGATATACAAAGTATCCTTTATTTCCCAAGGGAAATCACTGCCCTGCTGCAGCCAAAGTATTTAACACTACAAGTGAAGATTACAGAGTGGGACACAGGCCTTGACTTACGAACATAAACCCCACACACGCATCTCTGAAATTCAGTTCAGCAATTTTGTTTGCCAAAGAGTATCACAGATTTTTCTGAAGCTCACTACTGCCTTTCCTCCTCCAAAACATTGTCATTTTGTGAATTCTCTTTCCCATCAGGGTCAATTCAATGCACTTTATTCAGGGCCATACCACCCACAACTTCACAGTCCATCTCTTTGTCCTACAGAAAATGGCACTGCTTGCTTTTATTTAAGAGTTTGCCACGTCACTGATGGAGCCTCCATGGGTCCCAGAGATGTTACTACTTTGGTTTACAGAGGATTTCCACACCCAAACTTGCAGGCAGGCACTGCTTTCAACCACGAGGTTTCCACAGGAAGCTGAACCTCAGCAATCTGAGTGCCTTGTGACCCTTTCTGCCCTTCACCTCCCTCCTAAAGCAGGCACCTCGGCAGCTCTCTCCTCACAGAGCTAATGCAGGGCATTGCTAATACACTGGTGGATCTTCAGCAATGGATTCAGTAATGGATTCACCAGGTTCTGCTCCCACCAAGAGTGTTTACACAATGTCCAGCAAATCTCATTAGCAAATCCTAGAAAGACTCTCAGGTAAGCAAGCTACTTACTTATCTGGCTACCCCCCCAACAACAGAATCTGATAAAACTTGGGATGCAGCCTCCTGCAAAGCTATGGGCTGCACTGGGTATCTGAAAAGAGTTGAAACTAATAGGATATACACTCATTATACCTTTATTTTAAATAATAAATAAGCATATGAATATATAATCAATTAATACATTACTTATAATAACTGGAAGTAAGTAAAACAATAATGGAAAGCCTGTGGTACAGCTGTAAGGACATTGAGCATGCCTAAATATAGAGACGTAGTAAACTTAAAAATTGAACAAAACTACCTTGTGTTCTAGAATAGGGAGGCAAGAGGGACATGGGGAACCCAGATATAACCTTGGCACCCAAACGGCATATGGACTACCTACAGCTCCTCCTTTTAGCCTCAACCTGTTCTCCTTCAGCTACAGGCAGATGACCTTCAACCTACTCCTGCTGTACTCTAGGCCCTGCTGAGACAGGCAACCACAGAATCAGAGCATCCTAAATGTAAAAGGACACACCAGAATCATTGAGTCCAACTCACAGCCCTGCATGGGACATCCCAGGAGTCACACCGTGTGCCTGAGAGCATTATCCAAACACTTCTTGAGCTCTGTCAGGCTGGTGCTGTGACCACTGCCTGCAGGAACCATTCCAGAGCCCAACCACCCTCTGGGTGAAGAACATTTTTATAATATCCAACCTAAACCTCCCCTGACACAGCTTCAGGCCACTCCCTTGGGTCTTGTCAGTGGTCACCACAGAGCAGAGATCAGAGTCTGCTCCTCCTCTTCCCCTCACCACGAAGTTACAGACAGCAATGAGGTCCCTAAAAGAGATTAAGAGCAGCACTGTGCTGCTGCTCCCTTCTGGATCACAGGACACAAGGATCAAGGCACAGGATGAAGTCTGATTGTGGCCGAGAAAAAATGAGCTCCATGGGTAGAGAGTCCAGAAGAGTGAAGGAGATGGATTCCAGATCTGCGAATCTCAGCAAACAACACTATTTCTATTGTTCACGAAAATCCAAGGTTGGAAAGCAGTGTTACATTGGACAACATGCAGGCTGCCTGTGTTCTCATTTATACAAACCTAATTTAGTATTACACTTCCTCTTCTTTCAGCCACAGCCTCTGCTTCTTGCAAGCAGCAATCCCAGTATGGACTCAAAATAAAAGCCTCTGAAAGCTCAGCTTTCTGAATACTGTTGTGTAGTTACTTGCATATGTAATTTGCTGTCACAGAAATAAATGCTAACGTGCTTGGAAAATGTGACTTAATTTTGTGATGTGAATGAGTTTTCCTGTGTAAATCTCTCTATACAATCTTATGTTATTCTTTCTAAATAACAGAAATTACTACTGCATTCTAGTTCCAGTTCCAGAGTGAATACTGAGATTTATACTCTGAGTTTTACCAGGGCATGACACAAGGGAACTTCTCTAACCTCCCCTCCTGCATTTACTAACAACAGAAGTGTTTTGTTCACACCATATTCAGGATTTAAGATGGATGCATTTAGTAAACAGAAAATAAAGCAATTGAAACACTAGATAGCGAACAGACATTTCCACATCGTTCACAAACCCATCTAAGAAACCCTTGGCCATTGGTGCAGCAGGCTTTGACATCTCACTCATCACAACTTTATCTCATCAGAAAAAAATCAAGGAAGGTGATTTATCCCCAAACTCTCACCTCTCTGGCACCCAACCACATGCAAGCTGACGGCAAATCACTGCTTTACATAAATCTTCCTTTTTTATACTCCAAAGAAAGAAGAGGGAAAGTCAGGAAAAAATTAAAAACCAGAATAAAGTATTCCTTAAAGGAGAGAACTATGCAAGTAATTATAGATATATATTCATTTCAGAAAGCAAGACTACAGAAGGACAACTTTACGAAGCAACAGCATCTGAGATTTTGCCTTCCTGAAGCAACTAATAGAAAGTATTTCACCTGTCTTGTATCCGCATGCATGTACAGGCCCTGCTGTTTGGCATGGGGATGCAGCTTAGATAAAATGGTTTCTCAAATCACACACCACCCAATACTGCACAAGCCATGGAAATTACAGGTTCTGCACACTCATCTACCCACACATCGTTCAGATAAGATATGCAGTAGCCCTTGTCTCCTTCAGCTTGAGGCCACTGTGCAGGATCATTTGCATTGCTATTCTGTATAAGACAGCAGCAATATCTCAATGCAAATGTTTCAATGTAAAATAGTGAGTAACTACCAACAGCATAGTGGCACCATATCCTCTTGCTATACTTACTTCAGTACATAAGGAAATAAAATAAGTGTGACTTGCCAGAAGTCATGTAGGCAGTCCATGGCAGCAGTGAGAACTGAAAGCAGATCTCCAGGTTGTGTATTACCCATAATATCAAACTACCCTTTAAAAAAAAGTAGAAAATCTTTAAGAACATGATGTTTTTCTTCCCTTCTGATGATTAAATAGCTTCTGCATTCTCTTTTTCTTGCTTTCATAGGTCACCAGGCTACACAAACAGCTTATTCTGTATGTGTAAAAAAGGCAGCTTAAAAACACCTGTTCACTTTGGCCGGACTAAGACTGTACATCTCTTTCAAGTACAGAGGCTGACAATTCCTTGGGCTGCCTGATTATCCTTATGATCTAAGGGATCATTCTGATTAATGACTAACAGTGGTTTTCTGTAGTCCTGGCAAGGTTAGTTGCATATCATTACCAGCTCACTCACATTTTTGTCTAGGAAAAGCTATAGGAGCAAATACATTTGTGATATTCACATCTTCTCTGATAAAGAAGAAAGGACCTGTCCCAAGAGGTTGCATTCAATCATCTCCTCCACAGAGAGTAACGTTAAATACTGAGCTGTGCTAAATATCACACTCAGGCAAAAGGACATCAAAACAACAGGAAAAATCCTCCTTATTCATCTCTTTTATACAGTAACATACTTAGTGCAATTCAAGGAGATAAAAATGTGTGAATTATTGGGATTAAGCCTGTGAAGTATAATTGGGAATAACCAGAAGCCAAAAGCAAACAGATAGCAGGAATCATTAGTAGAGATTGGAGAACCTCAAACCTACGTCATCATATAAATTCACAGTGAGCCCACCCTGCAGTGCACTTAGTGAGAGTCACCTCACCCTAGACAGGATGTATCAGGCAGACACTGAGGGTGAACAGATCTCTTGAAACACTCCTGTATATTGAAAGTCTACGAAAATGTGCTCCCTCCAGGAGACATAAGAGATTTCCATATAATCATGAGTAGCAGATACATGGCGATACAATGGTTTCTCATTTAATAAAACAGGAGAAATAGATACCCCGAGATAACTATTAAGCAGCAGATTTGAAAGAAACTGAATAAAGAAGTCCTTTTCTACATGGTACATCACTCCCATATGGAACTGACTGCTCCAACACGCTCTACAGGGCAACAGTAAGATAAGTTGCAAAAAGGGATCTATAGAAAAAGGAGGTCCAGACACATTGGACCAGACAGAAAAAAACTTATGCCTCTCACTTTCAGAAACTAGGAGGTTCTATGAAGGGCAGAGTAACATTATAACCCACTTGTGCTGGGTTTTTCCCCAAATCATCCATCCCTAGGTGGTAGGTGATGCAGCACAGACAGGCTGTGCTGCTGAGGCAAATGATTTCAGCAAGGCACTACAGCTCTTGTGGTGGAGTTCTCAGATTTCCTGTCTTCTCTCCTCCACTGAATCTGCTTCCAGCCATGGGCACAGCGCAGAAGTTGCTGTCAGCATTGGCTTGTTTTCTCTTTAAAATGGATAAGGATCAACTGCCATCAACCACTGAGGGAGTCTCATCAAGAAGCCTGCAGCCCCCAGCAGATGCCAGCTGGATCACTGCTAATTGCATCTCAGGTACTGCCTGGAGTGCAAAAGAAGGTTGTCACCTCGGGCCTCCTCCATCATCTCTCCTTATCAGTCAGCACGTGTGAGGTCAATGGTGAAAAAAAAATCAGGTGGCTATGTGGACACTGATGTCAAACTGCCAGGACACAGTTTAAGGAGCAGGAACGAACAGCAGTCTGTTTTCTCTAGGTTTTCTCCGTGAGCAATAATTTCTCCCTTCTCTTTGGAGATGACGTAATTCAAACTTTCAGTCTTCCAAGAAGTGGAGAGTTGAAGGGACCTGTGCTATGCAGGTCATTTTGGGCCCAGTTGTTCCATTAAGCAAGTAGACAAATCACACGAGTTGGGCACAGGAACTCCTGCTCCATTCATGTGATTTTTGTTTATGCATGCAAAGTGCTAGCATGGGTATTTCTGGCAAATGAAGGAGAATATAAATTAAAGTACGTATTAATCACACACTTTATCTGCAATCTAAACTAGCAGGTATTTTCATTCTATATATGAACATATTCTTGAAGCTGCAAGATAGTAATTTAAAAGACAAGCAATTCAAAGCTTCCTCAGTTGACACTGCAGGTAATGAGATTTTTTTTCCCCTGACATCTTGTGTTTCATCTTACCTCACAACTAAATTATTTAGTGTATTTTTAAATATATATATAAGCATTCTAAACACTAAGCTGTGTATGACCTACTTATTTTGAGTTTTCAATTAAAAAATAGATATTCCAGGAAAAAATATTTCCTATGCAATCACCAGCTGAAGGAAGTCGATTTAATCCATGAAACAAAGACTTGTGAAGGTGAGACACATGCACCAGTAAGCATGAGAAATCTTTTGAACTGCAGTTCTAATTCGGAGAAATGAGTTTTCAATTAAAAAACAACATTTCCCATGTGACTCTCCCAGTCACTAAAGCACATGACAGCTTCAGCTGGTATCAGTGTGGTGGCTGTGACAGGTCACCCCGCAAAGGATGTTGAATGTGCAGCTCATATATAATTGGCTCGATTGTAGGGATTTCCATATACATAAAATATAGGCTGATGTGAAGACTTCATCAGCATGACATGGAGATGGTTGCATTCTCCATGCATGACCAAAGATGTGAGGACAGTCAAAGACTTCAATGTAATGACAGTTTTTAACACTTTAATCACCTCTGCTGGGTGCATAAATAGACTGATAGGACAATAATGGAAGCTGAATTATCTGCAGGTTTTACTACTGCTAGATATTTACCCTGTCCATGCCCTTCTTTCCTCCCACTAACATAAAAATAAAAATAAAAATCAGCTGAGCCAATCATAAAGGATTTTAAGCCTGCTGTAAAACAGACCAAGTAGTTAACTTTCAAGAAGCTTCTAAAAGACCCTTTGAAGTCTGCAGAGGAAGTCTCCATCCATGGCAGCACCTCTGAAAGCACACCTGTGGGTCAGAGAGAATGACCACTCTGGAGGGAAAATCACGTAAGGGACTTGGTCAGAAGATTGGAACAAAAAGAAGAAGGAATAAAGGTAGTTACATACAATTAACTCTCTCCTCCCTGCTGAGCTGCGAGTGAGCCCAGGATAAGTCCCACGCTGCCTTTGAAATGCTCACACACAGGATGGCTGGTAAAGGTAGTCCCATGTGTGATGAAGGCAAAGGATGCTGCTTAAACCAAAGAATTTAGAACCCTGGTAAGAATTTATTTTGGGTTTTGAGCAGGCAACTTTGAGGAACGTACCATTATCTCAAGCAGGCATCTGGAGCCCTGCAATGAGCACAGAAGGGGTTTCATGGGCACAACTGATTCAGAATGCAGCTCTGACAGGTAGAAGAATTCTCCCCTTGTTGCTTTACACAATCCACAGGCATGGCTTTTTCATCTCCTGGAGATCCACAAGCCTTCACACCCCCATACCCTATTCCTGCATATGAAGCACGAGTTCAAGTATCTCTGCATCTGGCTGCCTGTGCCAGTGCCCACACTGTGAGCTGCTGAGGGCAGAACTATTAAAAGAGAGGATTTATAATATTTTTAGAAGATATAACTTCATTTGATTTTGTTTGCCAATCTCTTTTACATTTTACTTGAAATCATAAAATACAAGTCACAGAGGGGGAGGACAACTAAAGTAAAATGAAAACTACAACTATGGCCAAGTTCAAGAGAGTTTGATTTTGTAAAATAAAGATAGAAGCCTAAAAGCACAGTCCTGGGTTTTCCTGGTAAGAAATTGAGTGATTTTCCAGGCTGCACTGGATTTAAGATTTTAACAAAAATATGCCAGAAAGCAGGAACAAAGTTACAGCCAGGAACATTTAAGTTTTTATGCAGGCAAAAGAAAGCTATAAAGCATTACAATAGATTTGTCTAGAATGTTTAAAATGGAGAGCATGCATTTATTAGACACTGAAGCATGATTTCCAGCCTACACTTCAGAAACAAAATGGTAAAGAATTTCCAAAGTGTCTCACAACTAACATCAACCAAGAAACAAAAGGTGAAGCCATGCAAAGGTTTCGCACCCTCTTTCTCTGCACCTCTGAATCAAAAAGAATGGGAAGTTACTGTAGAAAGACATTTGATTAAGCAATTAAAATAAATGTTTTAAATAAACTTTTTTGATTCAATGGTTTCAGAAACATGAAGTTACATGACACTTCAGAAATTGTTTGACCTCTCCCATTCCTGAGCAAGACTAAAACAGAAGCTTATGGATTCAGAGCTGTCTCAGAAATATTATTTTGCCCACACAGTTTCTGCATTTTCATTGCAATGCAATAAAAATGACCCTTTATCTATTAGATAGAGAAGTATATAATAATAATAATAATAATAATAATAATAATTGTACTTGTAATTGTAATAACAATAATAATAATAAAATAGAAATATAAGATTGTAATCTAATGAAATAATCTAACAGAAAAAAGGTGCAAAAGTATTTCAGATAGTCATTAACCCTTCTTGCAAGTCACTGCAATAAAGTGTTAAAATGGGAACACATGATGCAATTTTACATGGTGAAGAACTGCACCCTTTCCAGCACCTTTTGAAGACAGAGAGGACCATGGAGTCGAAATAAAGCACAGGAATTTTGCAGGGGGAAAAAAATCGACCCGCACACACTGAAATTAAAAAATAAGTCTGCATGGTGTGCATGTGTTTACACACCTTACGCTCTAAAATTGCTTCAATGGATGTTCAAAACTACAATTTCACTTTCCCCCTGAAGCACTGAGCTGGGAGCAGCTCTGGGTCCCCTTCCCCACAGTGACAGCCAGGGTCTTGCCGCACACAAAGGCCTCCCAGTGAGCCAGGCAAACACTGCCACGTGCCTTTGCTGTCTGCTGGAGTGTGCCCACGTGGCTGTTCTGCTGGGAATTTAAATTAAGAAGTTCAGTGCACTGTCTGTGCCTGCAGTGGGCAGTGGCTGTGGAACAGCAGATTCCAGCAGCGTTCCCAGCACTGAGGGTCAGATTAGGGCACGGGCTGCGGGAGGGGCTGTCGGTGCCAGCTGACAGGCTCTGGCACGGTGGCAGGGATGGCTGGGATGACAGAGCTCATCTCCACCAGGCACCTGGGACAAGGCACCAGGTTCTGCTCCCCCAGCACTACCCAGAGTTCAGGGTACCTGTTTTGTGCCAGGGTATTGAACATATACACAAAATTTGTTCCTCATCTTTCAGTGCAGCCCTCATGCTCCCACCTTGTGAACTGGGGGAAGAAGACCAGCACACACAGACACAGATATACACAAATAACCCCACCATCAGGCCAGAGAGAACCAAAGGAGCCCAAGCACCATGCAGCAGGAGATGGCCAGACAGCTCCAGCAGGACAGTCCCTGTTCCTGCTGGTGTTTGCCATGCAGGCAGTGCCAGAAAGAACTGAGTATAGATTTACACTGTTATCATGGAAATTTCCCACAGCAGCTTTTACCACAGGGTAACAATAGGGTCCTATGAGAAATTAAAGCTTATTTGAGATGGGTGATTTGCCAGCTCGGAACACAATGGCCCCTCTTCAGCAAAGGCAAGGTGTAATTTGATGTTTTTGCAACCAGGAAAGATGGTCCTTTCTCCAGAGCCAATGTGTAACTGAGGGCATGACTGCCAGGGGATGCAAACAGCCCGGCAGGAGCACAAAGCTCCCTCCATCACACACAAGGAGCAACCTCGAGCCACAGACTGGACAAACAACAGCTTCTGCTTGGAAACAAAGCTGCCTTCATTGCCCCAAACTGACAGCTCCCTGTGACCCAGAGCAGGTTTCTCCCTGCCTGTCACGAGGCAGAGCCCCAGTGTGCCCATTGTTAGCACGACCTTTCCCAAACAGAAGCCCAGTCAGCTTGCTGGGTGTCCAGGTCGGCTGCCTTTGCTGAGGGCATGGGGAAAACAAGGAAAACACCAGCTCCCAGCCACACCGTGGGTGTCTGATGTCACTGGTGGGATTTGGCCACTGCTGGTCCCTCCCAGCTGCAGCTTTGGGGAGTTGCACCATGGAATAAAAGTGCAGACACGAGCATGAAGGAGTTGCTCAGTGAAGTGAACAAGGATCGCAGTTGCTTCCCTGCAGTGTTGTTTAGAGCTCAGGCAAGGAGAACAGCGGGAAAAAGTCGCAATATCTTCCCCTCCAAAACTGCCCTCAGAAAAAAATACCCCACTGTCAGAAATGCCATGCTCATTGGAAAATGAGATGATAAAGAACTCTACGGACATTGAAACACAATAACCCAAAGCCCAGGTCATGTTGGAGGAGTTCCAACTTCTCCAGGAGTGAAGAGAGGATCTAGGAAATCAACACATAATTCCTCTGATGACTTTTCTACCCTTTGGCTTTTCCCTGTTCTTTTCACTAGCAAGAACTCTAAGACTGCCATTTGTATACCAAATAAATTATATTTGTGTATCTTGTATTTGTTTTTATTTCTCCAGGATGGGTTGGCTTTGCTTTCCCCACTTGAGAAGCAGCAGAGGCAGGGAAGGGTCAGTGACCTAAGGGGCAAGTCCATCAAAGAAGGGGCAATGCAGCAAGAACAGGTGATTGCTTTAATTCAGCTCACACGTACATCAGACATTAATTCAGCAGAATTAAAACTCATGGGAATTCTTATCAACAGCAACCAAAACCTCTCTTACAGCATTTGGTTTGACACTGGTGGACTCAAAACTGAGGCGAGGCTAACCAAAGGTTTGCAGTTCTTTTCTGACAAGCCCAAACCTGATTTATTCAAACTGTGCTACATCTGGATTCCTTACTGAAATCATACAAAAAATTCAAATTTGGAAGAATTTAGATTTTTGTTTATTCACTTCCAGAAGGAAACAAAGTACATGAGCATATATGCAGTGGAAAAGCTTAATTTCCAGATATCCCATAAAGGCTGCTCACCTCTTCAGCTGGCTCTGCTCAGAAGTCCTCCTGAACTATGTGATATGTGACACAGCCTGCTCCACAGTCTGCCTAAAACAGCATCTCCCACTCACCTCCAGCTGAAAGGTCCTTTCAATACAGCTCTTGCCCACCAAGTAAATCAATAGAAAACAAGTTGACTTGAAGGAAATTAGGAATTTGGAAAGAAAACAAACCCAGGCAGGCATTTGTCGAAGTTGTGTGGCAGTGCCAGCAGCGCCACCGAGCAGCGACCTTGACATGCATTATGTGCTTGCATCTGCAGTTTAACACGCATGACTTCCACAGAGGTCAATCATCCAAAGGCAAAACATACAGTGCCTCTGTTCTTCAGTTGTTGTTTTGCTTTATAGCATTCACACACAGTACACACCCCATCCCAGAAAAAAATCTGTTCTCCATGGGCAAGAAGGTGATGCATGGAAGAGACTCACCATCTTTGGTCCTGCCTTTAACCTGGGTTATCTAGTGTCGCAATTTTAAAATGTTACTTGTGTAAGCCTGATTTAACTAAATATTATTATAGAAGTCATAACTCAAGATTTCTGCCTTGGATTTTAAGTGCTAGTGCTGTGATTTACTGGACATTGCTATGAATTCTTTATAGCAGTTAATTGTCATGCTGATACATAATATTTTTGTGTGTTGTACTTCAATTATTTTCAATACTTTAATGTAATACATATTCAAATAGCCGGTAATAGGCCAATCACCAGTAAAACTCTTGCCAAACCAAACAACTTTCGGCCTTAAGCCAAAAATCTACTTGGCCTCAATAATTTACTGCAATGTTCATTTAAGTTCAGTATTCTTCCACCAACTTTCAATTGCGTTGTTTGTTTTTTTTTAGTTTATTCAGGTGAAAGAGGTTTCATCAAATTCAACAGTAGCTGAAAAGATATGGAATTAACATCTTTTGAATTTCCAAGTGCTAAAAGGTGAAATAATATTTATACTTTGTGTAGTTGCCTGATTTTTCACATTAGCATATCTGTGGTTTCTATCAATTTTTCTATTGTGCTCATTTTGCAAACATTCTACGCTTACTTAATAGTTTGTAAACAGAAGTAATTAGTTGACAACAAACATGACTGAGGTTAAGCATGCATGAAATTATTTTCAAGATTGGAACCCAAATTAGTTAAGCTTAATTCAGGTCATTGTTAATAAAATTTTAAAACCCCACTATTTTTATGGATGTCTTTGAAATAAACTCTCTCACTTTTCTTTGATCTTCTTTGTTCTCTTCACCCTACTGCTTTACCAGTGACACTCAAAAGCTCAAGTCTGCATTTTTTAGATAGCAACACTGTAAAATTTATCTACAGCTTTCTAAACTGAAAAATAAAATTATTAAAATGGTGGCTCAGAACTTATTGCCCTCTCTTCCCCATACTGCAGTAAAAAGCTTTTCCTTGGAGTAACAATATAAAAGCATTACAAATTTTTATTTCATTGAGTTGGCAACTGCATATATGTCTTTAGACTGGTTAAGAAAGAAGATTGTTGGGAAAGTGGTAGCAATATATTTCTTCACTGTATATGACAATACTTCATTACAGCAGGACAATTCTCTTGTATTTGCACATATATCACTTCTCTCAAATTTCTACTCCTCTTTTCAGACCATTTTTTGTGTGCATGTTCATTATATTTACATTGCGTGTTGCACAGCATTGCTCAATTTATGTCTGCCTAGGTCTGTAAATAAGCAAACAAGTGTATTTTTAAAACTTATATTTACAGTAACATGACGATTGAATTTATTCTTTCTGCTACCAAGCACGG
Organism: Oreocharis arfaki; assembly: GCA_013398015.1. Classification (NCBI taxonomy): domain Eukaryota; kingdom Metazoa; phylum Chordata; class Aves; order Passeriformes; family Paramythiidae; genus Oreocharis; species Oreocharis arfaki. The sequence continues at coordinate 334,238 of VZRR01008594.1, forward strand.
TTTGTGAAATTCAACGTTTCTCTTCCTACTGACCACAAAGATAGTTGTGCTCCAAATCTTGTGTCCATTCAAAAATAAATGAATCATAAGAAATTACAACGTAGTTATTATATTAAGTCTTCCTTTTTATAAGAAAGGAAAAAACATAGGCATACCAGGGCTGAAAGAACCACGCAGGCAATTATGTGCAGTACTCCACAGCCAGAAGTATCTGTGCAATAGATATTTCACAAGAGAAGGCTACAAAATACTTATTCCAGTCCTTTTCTCATCACTTTCCTGTAAGCTTTTTAACCTTTTTGGTCGGTTTAAAACTGTCCCCTTCAAATGTAAATCAAAAAAATCCTACAGAAACTTTAGGAATGAGGAACGCTAAGTCAAAGCAGATCTTGCCCTCATTACCTCTGTAACACTATCATGTCTCCTCTCACACCTCACATAGTTCAAACATAAAGAAACCATTCTTAATACATGTTTTAGAGGAAATGTCCTCTTAGGAAGGAAGTCAGATGACCAGGTGGGACTCTTCACACTTATTTTCCTGTGCTACTCTAGCATCTGCACCCCTTTTGCCCTGCATCAGCATTGGCAGAGGACAGGTATCTTCCCTCACAGAAGAGACAGAGGTTACACAACAGTAGAAAATCCATAAAAAAGCTATTAAAAAGTACATGTTATTACTAAAGGCATTAGGGTGAATATAAAAGAAAAGGAGTGCATGCATAATTAAAAGGCTGCCCCTCATTCATGAGGTTTGAAAGCAAGAAAAAGCACCTTCCTCAAGGCTAGGAAACATGTTTTATGGAAGGTAATTGTGTAGAGAAGCACCACGTGTTCCTTACTGAAAGCTGGTAACGATAACTGGAGGTAGATCCAGAGGCTGTGACAACTCTCCACAGCCAAAGCAAACACTTGCAGGCTGAGGATTTCAGGTGTGGCCTGCACACAAGTTGTGCTTATGGAGTCTTCTGGCCTATTTCCCCCCAAAATCAATCTCACTTCAAGCTCAGTTCAGAACGCTTTGTGTATTTGAAAAACTACAGGCTTATTATACATCAAACATTGCTTTCACCACCCAATTTCCAACCAAACTTGAAAACAAGAATTTTCACATAGCACCACATGACTGGTACACTGGTATTTAAAATTGGAGCCTCTCATGTGTTTAAACAGCTTTAAAAGCAGCAAACTTGCACAGGAAACTCTTTAAATACATTATAGGTGTCACTGAAGAATCCTTTATGTTTATCCTTGTGCTTCAAAGCCACACCAAGCAGTGCTTCACGGCAGCCACTTTTGTTTTGGTCCAATTCGGCAAGACTCTGGTGATACTTAATCTAGTGTAAATTCTACAGCTGGTCATAGAGCGTTCTGCCAGCTGGGGAAAGAAAAAACAAACCTCTTTATTTTCAGTTGAAAACAGAAAGCCTAAGAAATGTTTATTTCGGAGGGGGGGAAAAAAAAAATCCTCACTTTTTAAAAAATCTTGTTCGGCTTGACATTTCAGCGGGGTCATGTTCTGCCCCACACAAGGGTGTGAGGCTGTCACATTTCCCCATGTGGAGACAAGCCCAGCTGGTTCCCAGCCATCACAAAGTTGCTCCATGGAAGTATGAGGTATGCAGTGACTGCCTCTGGCAACTCCAAAGGAGAGACCTTCACATTTAAAAGCCATCAGGCTGCATTCCCTAAGATTTGATAGGCAGGGAAGCCTGCAGAGGAGTTCAGCTGGAGATTTGCTCTTCCTCCCTTAAACTGGTGTAAATATACTCCAGCGGCAGCCTCGCCCTCCAAACAGGGAATGTCCACCTGGCCACTGGAGTTCTCCTTCTGGATGATGGTGGGAGGGTCTGGAGCGGGGTCCGGAGAAGTCAGACAGACAGGAGGCATTGCCCCTGCTGCTCAAGCACACCACTCTAATCTCTCCACCACCAGCCTCCATTTAAAGCTTAACACTCACTTTTAAACACTTTTTTCCTCCCCTAGCACACATAATTTTGAAAAGCACAAAGCAATTTTCTAAGGGTTTTTTTCATATTTCTCTTTTCATTGTTGCCATTTAACAGGAGGGTGGGCAGCAGGATTGCCTGCAGGTGGGAGGGGAGGAGGAGCAGCAAACACTTTGCCTTTTCCAAGCACTCCCTGATTTTGTGTACCCCACACTGGGACGCCAAGGCCAGTGATATATATGCAGCAGGACAGGTTTCTCCAGGGGCTCGGTGCTGCACGCAGCGTTCAGCAGCCTGTGAGAGGAAATCAATGAGAGCTCTCCCTGGGCTCGGCGCTCCCCGGCCCTGCTGCATTTCCCTCCATGGCCTCTGTATTTAAGCAAAGAGTGCAGTCCTTTGTGCCATCACCCCCGTGAAAGCCATTACAGCAGCTGAACAGTGCAAGGTGACATCGACAACTAAAGCTACAGAAATAGCTTCCACAGCTCGGTGAAAGAAATACAGGCAAACAAAATATTACAGCTAAGCCCCATTTCATCACTGTTGATGCAGAATGGTGTCTGGGCTCTTCTAGCATTAAACACTGGATGCATTGCTACATTTTCATGTTGCTAAATTATCAGACACGCCTGCCTGAAACACGTAATACCCTTTCTAGTGGCAGAAACCCAGCAGTCATCACACAGGTCTCCCTGTCACGCTGTAGCCTTTAGATAGTGGAGTCTGAAATGCCAAAACACATCCCTCTTATTCTTTCCATCAATTCTTCCTGTAGGGTGGCTTTATCTGCTGGGACAGCATGGTGTTTTTTCCTGAAGAAGCTAATATTGTTTACTCTGTCTCCTTTTGAAAACAGTTTCTTTCCATTATGCATTTTCTATTGATATTATTTTCTTATTATAGACATCATTTGGCCAGTATTAGTATTTTTCTTAGGTTTTTTTTTTTTTTTGCAAATGTCTATGTAATGTAGGTTTTCCCAAATTCATTTAACCCTTTTCTATTTTTCAGTAAGTTCTGGCATTGGTATTGGCTCTGCATATCCTGGCATTGGGACTGCATATTCCTTGTAACATAGCTGGTGCAAAATGGCACAATATCAGCAAAAACTTGTTTAAATATGTACTCCTGTTAAATTTTTCTTTGCCTTTATGTAATTAGAAAGCAAGAAGAGTCAGGAGCCACCATGGCTGGGATGATCTGATGAGACTAGAGCCAGCTGCCCAGCTGGCTACAGGGCAGTCACAGAGGCAGGCACAGGACAAGCAGCAGGCACAGGACAAGCAGCTGGTACATCTCAGTATCCTTTTTTATGTCAGATATTCAAGTAAGACCCTTCTTTCCAGTGAGTTTCCTTCTCGAAGTGCTAAACTAATTGAGAGGAATGGAACAAAGCATAAGGAGATAACTTGGGCTCCAGCCCCACTGCACATGAGATAGCCTGGAAAGCAATGGATGAAGCCCAGGAAAATTCATCCCCCTTGGGCCAGCAGCCCTGGAAATCCAGTGAGAGTGCCAAGATGCTCACAAAGGCTGAGATTTGGCAAGGCAGGCTGGGGGTTCAGCCTTGTCAATGGATTGATTCTATATTCTCCAAAGAGATGATGCACATGCCTGCAGAGGGAAGAAAAACCATGCCCCAGTAGCAACCAGGCCCTGGCCAGTCCTGTATTTTTTCTGCTGGACTTCTTTAGTTCAACCTAACCATCTTACTTGGGCTTGCATATTTAAAGGCCGTCATCTGCTAATCTGTAACAATTACAATTTAACTATTTGTGAAGCCTGTTTAAAAAAAAAGTAAAAGGTAAGCTTCTCTTAGTGCTCAAAAAAAAAAAAAAANAAAAAGAGTAACTCAGCAATATCTAATGACCCAAGAGGATGAGGATAAAGTTATCAGTTGGGAGGTGAAAGCAGTAAGCAGTGAAAACAAATTATAAACTTACTTCAGTATTGTGGACACACAGACAAAAGCCAGATGTTGGTACAATAAACACCACAATCTCTGGAATTAAGAGCAGAAACATTCAGTTTTAAATCAAAATTCTGTTTCACTTCACCATGCAGGTGTTTAGGCTTCCAGGGTTCACCCGACTTTGATTTTGTCTTTGAAAGGACAGACATGCTAAAGCAGAAAGCTTTTCTGCATGGACAACTTCAAAACATACTTCTTCAATGGTCCCATTATGCAAAACTTTGGAAAACTCCTTTCCTTGCCAGCAGATGCTGGTAGTGGCTGAAGGGATTTAACCTCTCCACTGCCACACGTGTGATCAGACCATTCCCAGGCACAAACAGTACATCAAGGGTCTGCTCCCAGCCACCCTGCACCAGCCCTCACTCACAGCACCTCCCATCACAGTGCAGAAACGAAATCCAATGTGTTTTGACTTACTCTGGGGTTATTCCAGAAAAACAAAATTTAAAATGTGTCTCGAACTCTTTCTAGATCTGGTATCAAAGTCATTTACAGCACATTATGAAATGGCGTATTTTACTTTTAAGACCTGAATCAAGCTGTTTTATGCACGTCCAAAGACTTCATTCCCACCTCAGAGAGCTTTTAGCTTTCCTGGTACCCAGTCTGCCTCAAAGCCCCGTGCTGGGAACTTTACAGCTCAGGGAACACTGAGTTCATTGCTCAGTCCGGAGGCAGCAGCCACCCCAGCCCTGCCTGCTCACTGCCACGCTCCTGGCAGAGGAAACCTGCAGGTACTTAGAAAATATAAATAATCATTTTGATCCAACCCAAATGCTGCTCTGCGACATCACTTCCTTGAATAATGAGTCCTAGTGTGCCACTTTGTTTTTCTCTCTTACATTATTTATCCTGTAAAGAGTTCTGCTGTGGGAGATGCAGAAAGCTGCAGTCAAATAACAAAACACAATCAAATAACTGCATTTCTCAGGAAGAAGGCATCAGAGATGCAATTCTAACAAGACCTGGTCATTTTTTAAATTTCAGGTTTTTTCAATCATGATAATCTGGTACAATATTTAAATAGAAAATTAAAATAATAAGTTGGGATTAAGATGAAAGGCCTCTTGACTTGTTTTCTTTACACACATTTCATTTAATGGTTTCAGAATTTGCAATCAGAGAGTGAAGTTGGGTTTTCTATGCTTAGGGCCCCAAACTATGATGCATTGTCTGGACAGCAGAAAGATTTGAAGGCGATTCTGTTGCCTATCTTTTAATTTAACTTTTTATTTAATGCAGTACAGCAGCAGGGACCAAACAGAAGATATTAGCCCACTGGTAGTAAATGGCTGAACTTTAATATTGGTTTGTCTGGATGATCCTCTCCTTGCAAGCTCTTGGTGCAATCCACTGTGGGTAATTACACCTTCGGTATCTGGCAGAATGAGAAATATCTGTGTTGGAAATGAAAAGCAGCCAACAGGGAGGAAGAAAAAGATGTAGCGCTTACAAAACTATTAAAGGCCATTAAACAGCCATCTAACAAAAAAATGGGGAAATCTTTGTAAGCCAACAGTCATAGCAACTTCTTTCGAGTGTTCCTTTCAGTCCTTTACGGTATCAAAACTTAGGTGACACGGTACCATAAAACCTAAAATCTCACCAAAATAAATACCTTGGGAAAGAAGCAAGTAGTTATATTAAATGGGAGTGAACCAAGCAAGTTCTTTTATGGAACTCTGGAAGGCAAAGGTTGCCTGTAAACCTGAAAGGAACACAGATCACCAGTAAGCAATGCCATGTTATCTATCATTTTATGGTTATGTGGACCATAAACACTTTAAAGAATGAGTATAAACGCCTGGTGAGATGTCCATGAAAAGGGAAAAAGGCAGAGCTCCTTTGATGGAAGGAGCTGGGGGAGGTGCTCTGTGCAGTTTAGAAATAAAGATGTGGAGTTTTTTTAATTTGGTCCCGACATTGGATTCATGATACTTAATTTTAGCCATATATATGCTTGACATTTTTTCTGCAGTAATGATTGATGCTTCCTCTAGAATCAGCAATAAGAGACAGGCACTTTCAGCTGGTGATTCACTGGATCCTAAAATAGGTTTATAAAACAGGAATCTCCAGGGATGATTCCATCCACATCCACTGACTAGGACTGAACTCAGCAGCTGAAGTTAAATGAAAGAAATTCTGTCTGAATTTACCAATCGCAGCACAGGAATATCTGCCAACCACAGAATAAGAAATAAAGCTGAGGAAAGGAGTTATAGTGAAAAAGCTACATTTTTTGGCATGCTTCATCTTCTAATAATTAGGATTTTTGGATTCATGAAACTGCACTCTATGTAGAAAAAACATGTGATTTCATTCTGTCAAATTGTCTATATATATAGTTTTCTTCCTCAAAATTTAAGCAGTTCCTAAAGGCGTCATATTATGCACCACTCTTTCTTCCCAAATTTGGTTTTATCTGGCAAGTGTGTATTGTGCTCCTCTACTGGCAGTAGTTCCCCACTTCCTTGGGAAACCTTGGAAAAACCCCTCACATGCACTCACTCCTCCTAATGTAACCCAGTGCATAAATGTAAAGATGTCTGCTTAAGTCCACTAGTCCAACTTCTGACAAATTACAGTGGCAGAATTAACAGATCTAAAGAAATTACAAAAATATTAAAAGGCATTATTAAACACTATATCCAAGTACTGATACTTTAACTTTTTAATCACACAGTTTATGTAAAAGGTCATAGGAGAGATAAAAAAAATAAGTAACACAATCAGATCACTCATCGTGCAGCATCAGTTTTAAATTTCTAGAGCTACAGAATTATAAAGAAAGTCATAAAGCATGTAGGAATGCACAACTTACTTTTATGCAACTAAAATGAATATACTGAAGAATGCAACACTCTGCAATTTCAGGAAGCTGCTTCTCTATAGATGTCCATGCAAAGTCACGTATACATGCAAATACATGTCATATATATACATAAGATGTACAGATGTCCATACAAAAGTCATGTATACATGCAAAGCAAGACAAAACTCTTCATTTTTCTTTCTTTATGTAACTTTAGGTCAGAATTTTTTTTTTCTTTTCTTTTTCTTTGTGAATTTTTTTTTAAAAAAACACAACATCTTTATATACAACAATGTATTTTCTGAAATGTAAGAAGGCTGAAGGATTAACAGATTAAGGAAAATAAAAACAAGTATTAAGACAGAAGAAGCAACCAACAACCATACTTTGAAGTGAGAGATTGTTCCACCCAATACTAGCAATGGTAAACATCCTCCGTCAATAAGAGAACTCCTGGGACCTACTAACACTGCACTAATGGAAAATTAATGGGCCTTGCACAGACCTCTCATCTGCAAGGATCTTCATTCCACAAACAAGACACATAATGCAAACTCAAAGTTCTCATTGTACAATCTGTGGCAGAGAAGAACCTTTATGGATTTTTTTTTAAAATATGCATAAAATATTTTATAGAATACACTGTAGGCATATTTCTTCAAAATGCCACGAACCAAACCATGAAAATGTGCTGAAAATTCACCATCTTCAAAAAGAAAGCCAGATACACATCAGAAAAGAAAATCAATTTCCAATAAAAAGATTACAGGCAGTAAAATATGTTTATAAACTGGAAGTCAGTTACACCCTTCTGAGGAAACTCCGTATACCCTGCAGTAGGGCAGCATCCATCCCCCAAGTCCCCCAGCAGCACCCCCAGCCAGAGCAGCCTGGCATGGGGACCTAGTTAAACGTGCCCAGCAGCATTCTTCAAATGCAATGAGATGTGGCCAGATGGCTTGAAGGCATGTCTAGAATCCAGCAATTCTGCTGGAACCAGAAAATACCCTCTTCTGAGTGGTACATAGTGATCTCAACTGATCCAGAGAGAAGGAGGGCTGCTGGAGTATAAAAAACTCCTTTCCCACCAGTTATTATCCTGTAATACCATGTATTTTTTCCACACTTTGGAAAATACTCCCTATTCAGGGAAGTGGCATGGCAGCTGCTATTAAAATTTGACCTCTTTGATATTAAGATAATAGTTTTTGACATAGCCATACTAAATGTCATTCCTCATTCTTCCATGTCACTACCAGTAAATCAATACCAGAAACTAATTTATTGCTGGCAGAAAAGTCCTCCTGTCTTTTGACTGACATAAATTAACGAGCTAAATAACATGAAATTATCTGAAGTCAACTGCTATTTGCATTAGTCCTGCAGAGGTCACAAAGCAGATGGAATGCATACCTGGCAAAGTCCCATACCAACGGGAAAGTTTAGTTTACATGTAAAATATAAAGCAGGCTATTTTTATTACCAGGAGTTTTACATTCCTCCTCTGCTTCAACAGGCTGGTCCTGCTCTTGCCTCACCAGGGCTATACTGGCACTGCTGCAGTCAACAGGGTGATGTGTGAGAAAAAAAAAGCATAAAACGCATAGCTAAGGGCTAAAGCTTGTGAGGAAAAACCAGCAACAAGGAAAACAAGCAAACCAACCCAAAAAATCCAATAATGTTGCAAAGGATTGGCAGCATTCTGCTGAATTAGAGCTGCAGCTCCCACTTGCAGCTTGGCTGGCTGTAAATAGCAGAGCAGCCACGCCAGGCAGCCAATGGAGGCTTTCTCACAGTCACCATACACTGCCCAAGCTGCAAAAAATCAAACCCTTTTCCCACAGCTTTGCTGACCACCAAGGACTTTCCAGCCGATTGTCAAGTACAATCCTTCCCGGTGGGATAACAAACACTGCGTCCCCCCCTGCCCCCCGCCGGAACCTTAAATATCCATTTTTATATAAAAACAGAGGAGCTGTTTTGCATCAGGTGACTGCCTGATTTGTTTGGAGGAGTGTATGACAGTCTCGAGGCTCCAAAAGGAGCCTTCACGCCCACTGCCTGTCCCTAATTAAGGCGAAATAAGTGCTCCTGTCACGTACGCCCCAGCCACACAAAGAACTCCTGTATGACGTAGAAGACAGCATGCATAGATGAAAGGGAAATTTAAAAGGCAGCACAGCCCTGGTTTTCTTACTAGCACCATTAAAAATGAAGGCAGAAAGAGTGTCAAAGAGCAGTGGCATTTAGAGGCAGAGATCACCAAAACAATACTTTTCTAATGAAAGACCTGCAGGTCCAAAAACTTCATTCCCTGCAAATATTTTGGTCTAGTACACGCTGTTACATTACCCTGAAAAACATCTCCCAACCTTTTTTTTTTCCCTATGTAAGTTAAAACCAGCTGATAGATAATGCAACAATTTCCTCTTTTTTAAAAAAACTAAACACCAAATTGAAAGATTCTGGCATACTAATGCATTTCAAAACAGGAATGTTGCAAGCAGAAACGGAACTCATGTTTTGACGTTAGCATGGCAGCATTCCTACTTAAAATAAAAGAAGCTATCGCCTTGATTTAGCAAGCACTTGCTTTCACGTTATTAAATTACGATTTTGTCTACGCAGAAATTCTTTTGTATCCTGATGAACAGCTTGTTACATCTACCTACATCAGCTGACCAAACCTGGACGTCCTTAGTGATTACATAGCCTATGTTAAACCATATCTAATCACAGTTAGGTATTTTGGCAAAACATCCCAGAAATAAACGTATAGGGGAGATTTGTACACTTTCACAGATTACTACATTTTCTGTAGCTGTTCACTGACACTATATCCATGCGTTTGACATGCAGCATTTTCACCCTGAGGAGCACCAGCATTTGCTGCCTCCTGAGTAAACAGCTTCCCAGCTTCCTTCAAAAGTTGTAGGTTGCATTCCAGGGTTTGGCCTCTGCTTAAAATAAGTCAGTTTTGAGCCGTTCCCTTAAAAGAGAACTGGGAAGTTAAAGGGGTTTTTCCTCCACCTGAGGCCCAGATGAATAAATGTATATAAATGTAGAGGCTCCTCACAAGGATCGTCTCTGCAGCAAAAGAGGTGAACAACCTGACACACTGCACACAAACCTACAGAAATTATACTCCTTATGAGCTGGAGAAAAAGTACAAAAGAGGGAAAAACCAAATAAAAGCATTATTCCGGGCCAGGAAGCGCAGAAGCAGGACAGAGGGGCCCCTGAAATTACACCCAGCACCATGCAGTGATGGAATGGAAGCTGAGGAAGAAGAGGCTGCCACCTGGGGTGGAAATGAAGAAGGATTTAAAAAATCCTTCTATCTTATATGTTAAAGCTGGAAAGCATCAGCTGTCACTCCTAGTGCAGGTCCCATGCACCATCACCTTCAAAACCCTCCCCAGACAACTCTCTATCCAGAGCAATGTTTTTTCTGTGGAGCAAAATAAAAACTGAACCTGAAGCACTGTTCCCTGCAAGCTTTCAGTACAGGAAACACAACTATACTGGTTGTGGCTTTTTCACCAGCAAAAACCATCCTACAGGTATTCAATGGGGTAACCATGTGTAAGCAAACCTTGAAAAAGATCTAGTTAATTTTAGCTCAGGAGCATCTACTTCCACCCCAAGCAATCACGCGCTGCTCCACAGCCTTTTCCCTCATGGTTTTCACTTTTTTTTTTTCCCCAGGTTCCGCTGCATGAAAGTAGCCTTAATCCCCCATGCTTCCTGAATGCCCCATTAAATACAAGTTATTCTACAAGCTTTACACATCACATAGCTTAAAATGTCATTAAACTCAAGGGAGTTTACTGCAGGGTGCTCAGACCTGGGTTTTCCGTGGTGATGTTGAGTAGGTAGTGCTAAGCAGGGCTGTGTATTAATAAATTTGTTCAGCAAGTGCTCAGTTTAAGATCCAAGTAGCAAATACACCATTCATTACTCCAAATGAAATCACTGACAGAACTTAAAAATACATGCAGGACTTCTCCAACAGAAAGCAGAATATAGACCATTACTCGCCCTTCATGTTAAATTAATAATCTACACAATTAAATGGTTGCAATTAACAGCCATTTATTATTTTTGCAGCGTATTTCCGTAATTGCTAATGTAGTATAAAAATCATGAAAACTGTCTGGGGGTTCATTTGAGAGATTTATTAAAATTTTACATTGCCTTACAACAAGTACCACCAAAATGGAACAACGTCTACAGGAAAAAAACTACAGACACTTAATTATTGAGCAAGGTTTTAATCAAAACTTTCTATTTTCCTTCATGGTAACAAAAGAGATGTTTTGGCACTGGGCCAGAAAATAACTGTAAATTTGCATGTTCTTTGCTTCCGAAGAAAAGAGGTTAAAAATTCATCTTTAGCTCAATGTAGTAATTATTTAAAATCTCTGACATGAACGGTTGAAAAGTTAAATGTATTTAAAATTTAAATATGAAATGAGGAAAAAATGGTATTACAATGAAAAAGGACCACTTCTCCACAGGCTCTTTATGGATTATTATTTTTCATAACATCAAGTAAAGAGATTCCTAAAATACCGTATGGTTTTCAAACCCCCACAGCTCATCTCTCTGGGTCCTGCAGCCAGCACAGCCCAGCGCAGAAAGGCTTGGCACAAATTCTGCACACCTTGGACTTCCAGTCAAGGAATTTCCAAGTGAAACATAAAAACTTCTGCATTTCTTCAGCTGTGGAGTATTTTAACTCCTTGTCAAGGCTGGAGAAACCTTTCCCATAACAGGAATGGTCTAAACACTATTGCCTAATTATACAATATACTGAAATCTATGACCATGTAAGTGATCCACTGACATTTAGTCACACACACAGATTCAGCCACATCTGGCCTCCAATACTGTTTTCTTCCATCTGCAGCCTCTGCTTAGAAAATGTATGAACTAAGCCAACTGCAAAGCTCTGTCCTGCAGATATTGTCAGTACCTCAGACTTGCTCCATCCCACAAATACAGACGATGGTCTTCACTGCTATAGAGCATAGAAATAAAGTTCAAAAACTTCCTAAAGAAAGAAACTTGCATAAAGAATTTGCAGTGTTTTCTATGCTTTTTAAGTACACAGATTTAGTCTAAGTACCATTCTGTTTTTCCATTCTTGCATCACCAAGGTAACATCATTAATCTTTGGGATTTTTTATAATTTTTCTCCTTAGAAAATAAGTGAATCTTTCTCAAAGTAGGGCAACAAGGTAGAAAATTGTAAGAAAAAATAAGAGAAAAATTTGTCTAGCATCATAATAACTTCAGTTTGCACAATTTTTTACAATCACTGTGTACACATTGATCAGAAAGATTTCAAATAATTCACATAAAGATTACATTACTACAAACGTAACACGTATCAAGAACACAACACTTGCCCAATGACTTTGAAAACAAAGCTCTAAGCTGTAACCTGAGTTCTGAAAGAGAAGGAAATCAGCCAAAGCAGCATTACAGCAATTACCTTTAATACACTCCCATCTCCCAGAAATCTCCAGCAGTTACACCTTGTGCATTCAAGTGAGTTATCTCCACTATCACAACTAATTTACAGAAGTGACTGAGGCTCTCTTGGGTGGGAAGAGACTCATTCTCACAGATAATTTTGTTCCACTACTGCACATTAACAGGTTTTGTACATTTAAATGTAGAAAAAAACCTCTACACTTTAGGAAAGACAGCCTATGTGAGTCAATCTCTCAGCTGGATGTGTGCAGTAAATTAAGTGAGCAGATCATCGTGGTGAGCAACCTCTGCGGGCAGCACACGTCCCTTCACCCCAGGAGACACCTGGCTTCCTTCAGAGCAGCTTTCCACTCCCAGCCTTAACTCTCCTCCTCATTTCTGTGCAGAAACACCATAATTTGGTTGCTCCCCTGACCTACTTACTCAATAGTGCATCTTTTCCTTCTGGAAGCAAATTAACACTACTGATAAGAAGCTAGAAACAAGACAAAGAATGCTCTACACAGATTGCAGCTGAAAAAGATACCTGGAATTAAAAGACAGATTTTCTAAGTTTTCTAATGTATCTGCAAAATGGGGTGTGCTTACATTCCATGAACAGGCAACTGGCTGCAGTTAAAAATAACAATACTGGAAAAATAGTATGAGCTGTAGAAGCAGAAGACCAAGTGAAAAGAGTTAAATCTGCAGTGCTTTAGAAAAGCACACATGAACTGCAGGAGAGGCACCCTGACAGAGGCCATAATGCTCCAGGATGGTATTCCTGCTCCACCGCTGGCACCAGCAGAGGAAGATGCTTAAGCTCATGCTTAAGCCCTCAGCTGACCCTGGTAGCTGCAGTTATCAGTTTGACAGCCTGCCATTCCAATTCAGCAGACAACAGCCAAGCACAAGCACAATATTCACATGCTTAAAATTAGCTGTGCTCAAGTGCTTCAAGGTATTGGTTCCACATCCCTTCTCATTGTTTAATTAAACCATCATGTTGCTCAGGTCATTGGTATTTTTGAGCACCAAGGAAGGTTTAAATGACTGTCATAACTTGCTCCTCTGTTCCTAAAAATACAGCAGGAAGATGCTTTAAAATGACAAAATGTTATGAACTATTTTGATGCATTTACCAGTTCTCACTCTTTCAGCTAATTGCTGTCAACTGAGTCTGAGTGTGTCTGCCAGCCAAACTGATAGCAGATATCAAGGCACCATGGAAAATGTTCCTGCACTGCATGCTGCTATGGATGGCATGTATGTGCGGCACTGTGACACCTCACGTGGTTAGACAGGACAAGTCAGTATATTTAAAGGTGTTAGAAGTTAATACATGTGCCAAACATCACGGGGTGGTCTTTTTCTTTGGCTGGCTTAGCTGTGGTGAAGCCATCTTGCCTAAGAAACAGCTTGGTTTAAAGTTCTGCTTTTCACCTTGGCACGGCCTAAACTCCCGTAGTTCCTGTTCGTTCCTGTGTAAATTTATTCCTGCAAGTTCAAAAGACACAGATGTCTGTTGGTGGGAGAGATAAGTATAGTCTAAATCAGAGCTCATGATTGCTGCTCTAGCACTGGATCAGGAATGAAATGCCATCAATCACAAAACCTGCATGCTTCCAGCTTAACCTCCTGTAGGATCCAGTCCTTTCCTTCCTGAGCAGGCAACAAATCAAAAATCACAGAGTCTTCACTTCCCTGATTAAAACATATTTCATCAAAACACACAGACTCTAAACACCAGGATTTAAAGGTGATATCAACAGTTCATTGCAATTGGAATGGGGGTGAAATTGGATCAGAGCACACTGGGGAGCTGGTTGTGTAATGGCTGTGTGCTTCAAGGTTGTGCATACCTATATTCAGGTCATTTTGTGCTTTCTAAATCACATAAAAGATTTTTTGTTGTTGTTGTTTTTCTAACTTGGAGCATATAAATGGAAGTTTATAATAGGATTTAGCAATTTAGGACAAAGTAGCATAGTCAGGTGTGTGCTCCCTTTATAAGAAACTGGTTTTGGCTTTGTGACTACGTATTTTCATTTCATACATTTTACTGAACTTTTTTTCAATGAAAAAGCCTATTGAAGCAAAAAAATTATATTTAGAATTGTTTATTAAAACTGTATTTTGCTGTCATACTTTCACACACTACACCAGTAAAATATAATCACACCTTCTCCCAGCACTACTTAAGTTTCCAAAGCAATCCTTCAGAACGTGGAAATTTCTTTGATTGCTTTTTGCCCAGAATAAATATGAAAGCTGCTTATGAGCTCAGAATTGCTAAACACTTGGTGCACTTCTACCAAGATCTTTTGAATGAAGATGGGCTGGCCGAGTCTGCTGCCCTGGGCCAGCCAAATGTCAGGCAACTCTACCTGGGGGCAGGGTAGCCACGCCACTGCTGTGTGTCACAGCACACCTCCAGCTGCCTGGCAGGCAGGGTGTACAGCCAGCAGAGCCCCATCCTGCACCCTCAGCACACCCCCTAAGCCCTCTAAAATCTATTACCAATAGTTATGGCCCTGCAAAGGCATTCCTTAGCTTACACTTCCCACTCAGAAATGAAAACCAAATTTCTTCTCTTCCACTGCTACACAGAGTTTTAGTAAAAAAAATTTTAAAAACCACCCAACAATGAAAGCATATAGGGAGCAGAAAAACTGACCGCAAACATTTTTTTGTAGTTCAGGATGATCTAGAAGATCAATGGAACATAAATTATTTGTGAACTGAGCTATTTCTGTAAACTCTACTGAATGTTACATCAAAGGCAAAGCAAAAAGCCCATAACAAGTGGTTCAAAATAATTTCCCCTAACCTCCTTCAGTCACTGAATTCTCAGGTGTTTCTTCTAATGGAAATAAAAATATTTCTATTTGCATCATTTCCAAACTGATGATCATGATTTAAACTCATCACTCCTTACGTATTCAAGGTGACTCCAAAGTGCCATGATATTTTCTGTGTATGCTGCAACACACAGGCACAGTGTGGGATATTAAAAATGCTATGTATGCTTTCCTTTATTACATCTTCACTTCATTTTGCTTTAAAATTACTTTTTATATTACAGGATGCTGTTCACAGATACAACCACAGCTACATGATTTTGCAACACAACTCCAAGAAGCAGCTTTCAAAATACAAAGCAAAGGGCAAGCCACTAGGCTAAAGTTTACAAAAAGACGTTAATTTTATGGAAAACAATGAAAATGGGTGGAAAAAACACTTTTTTGTGTGCAATAGACTTGACATGACAGAAGTAAACATTCCTGACCGCTCCTCATGCAAGTCCTTCGCCTGCCCAGAATCTCAGTGTTAGAGGCATTTCCAGAGATTAATGGAAAACTCAGTTCATACAAATCGTGTGACCCTCCCTCCGCAGGGCTGACGGCGCCTAGTGCAGGGTTCTCAAATTTAAATAAGGATGTGACCAGCATCTCTGCTCTGGCAGAGGGAAATTACACATCAAGTATTACAATGTTCCCCGTGCAACCCTTCTTTTTTCCTAAAACAGCTTCAAAAATAAGCAGACACTAATAGTTTGAATGAAAAGCAAGCCAGTTACCCTGGAGAAAGTAAAACGGCACACAAATTTTATACAGTAAAATATGTTCTCTTTTTGTATAAGTGCTCAACACGCTAACACTAAAAATAAGAATTTTGCTGTTTGTCTACTACATTCACAGTAACATTACCCTAAGATAACATTTTTCTCTTATTTTTAATGATCAATAAGAACTAAAATAAAGTTATGTTTGATTTCTTCACTTGTGGTTGAAAAGGAGAGCGCATTTGTTTTTAACTAGATTGTTGGCCTTTGTTGAAACTTGTTAAAGCCAATTCTGAATCCTTTCCTGCTTCTGAATGCCCCAAGGCCTTCTGTAATTAGGGTGCTGCTGGAGTGCTGAGGGGCAAAAGGAAAATTGCTGGTTTGGAGCACCTTGGACAGCCAAGGTCACTTTTGGTGGCAGTGTACAGAAAATCCATCATCTTGCTATCTATGCTTCAAGGAAATAATACTTTTCTAAATGTCTGAAAGAGTGCAAACTTTGACCAGCTTAGAAAAGATACAGTTAATTAGCCCTGTTGTGCTGTAAGCTGGTATTTCCAACTGCAGAAGGCCCTGGACGTCCACTCTGTGTCCCAAAGTGCTGTGGTACCTGTTCCTGTTTCTCCAATAAACAGTGTATTACAATTCTGGCAGTTGCCATCTGGCAAAACTGTTTGAGTCCAAATTTCACAAATCCCTGTTGTTCTTAATTATTTGGGGCCTATTCTGTAAGCATACAAATTATCGTGCCAAATAATTTGATTTACTATATCTAAATTAGATTCCTTTGACAGAAAAATCTTGGAAGTGACTGCATAATTCAGCTCCACAACACATATCAGTATGCATATCATAAGTTACAATTAGCTGATCATAGTTCTTTTCCTTTTAACTTGTTTTAAAGTTTCACAGGAGCAGAAAAGTTGGAGCTAAGCTTTGTCCCTTACCACTCAAGAGCTACCTCCAGCATACTCACCAGCCCAAAAGGCAGCCCAGTGCTTATATTTAAATTTACAGTTGTATGTTTCTATTTACACTATATTTAGTGTAAAATTAACACCAGCATTACACAATAAACACCATTTGTACATGTGGACATTCTTGCTTTGGGGAAGTTTGACTTCTCGTGATGTCTGCACCCATTCAAGTGTGCACGATCACCCGAGTGTCGTTTTCAATTTCAATAGAAGCATGTATATGAGGATTAGACTGCTACGAACACTGCAGTGCAGATCTAAATAACTCAGTCTGCCAAACTAGTGTTACTATGGAAACAAAACTAATGTACTGTGACCACAGCTCTGACTGCATTACTTAAGACCATCTGGTTAAAACAAATATTTTCGTGGCACAGTATTTGTTCTTAATTGTATACTGATCCTTTTTCTTTTTTTTTTTTAAGTATGCACAAATATATTACCTTTTTTTTGGACTACTATACTCTGTTCAGGTTTTCACAATGCTGCATGTGATTTTAGTTATATTTAACATGCTTATGAATAAATCTACATCTCTGTGTTAAGCAAGATTGGATGAAGGTTAACAGTCTGAAGTTCCCTGCTCTCTTGCACCGTGTTTTAAACGAGGTATTTTTCCATCTTCCTGCATCACAGCACCACTGAAAAAACACTTTACGCCATCTGCTCTCCCTGGGAACGCAGTGGTGCCGAAAAGCAAAGCTGAGCAATGAGCTCCCATCCACCCCATCCCAGCTCCCTGACTGCACTGTGGGTGCAAAGCACCTTCCAAGTCCATTGGCAGCTGCTCCAGCAGCTCCTTGCTAGAAAGAGTCAGAGTGCTTCCAAAGTGGTTTATTTTACTTCTAAGCATTTTTCAGAGTAGTAACTCATTGCCTGTCTGCAGCCTGAGGAAATTTAATATTCTGAATTGAGATGTGTCACTGTAAATACTGTTCAGATAAGAAATCAAATGCTTTCACAGCTAAATTCAGATTGACCAGATTGATCGACAGCAATACCAACACAGAAAGGTAAGGACCACTTTTCCTATCTGTTTCTAAAACTGGAAAGATATTTTATTCCAGGGAAGCATTAAATTAATGAACTAGTAAACAAGTAGATCAATTTTTCATTTCAGTGTTTCTACAAAACTGCAATATTTAGTTCTTATTTAACAGGGAATATACATTGATGTATTATAAATATATATATATAAATATAACTATAGCTAACTAACTAACTAAATATATATATATGGTGGGAGTTCTCGGGGGGTTTTTTGATGGCAGGTTGACCCTGTCTGGATGCCAGGTGCCCACCAAAGCCTCTCTTACCACTCCCCTCATCAGATGATATGAAGAAAAGCTCATGAGTCAAGATAACGACAGGAAGAGATCACTCACCAGCTACCACCACAGGCAAAACAGACTCACCTTGGAGAAATTAGTCCAATTTTTGACCAACCAAGTGAAGGCAGGATAATGAGAGATCAAAGCAAACTTTAAAACATCTTTCCTACATCCCTCCCTTCTTCCTGAGGGAAATCACTCCTGAATTCTCTACCTCCTCCCCCATAGTGGCACAGGGGAACAGGGGATGGGGGTTGTGGCCAGTGTGTGCACAAAAACATAAGTCATCCCCACAATGCAAGTTTGTCTATTCTTGCAAGCTCCACAGAGAAAGCATGTATTGCAAGGACAGGCTTCCAGACTGCATTCTTGAGCTGCATTATAAATTTGAGGACACACGACTCGAGAAAAACTGAACCCAGTTGGTTTTCCAATGATGAAAGGAACTAACTATTGTCCATTATGGCAGTGAGGGTTTTCTGGCTGTCACAGCCCTTGGCCACAGAGGTGGATTCATTCTCTTGGCCTCAGCTCGAGCGTTCCTTAAAGATACGACTTAGAGAGGCAGATTTATTGTGGCATGGATTATCCATGCTGCTGGAGGTGTGAAAAGTGCAGGGGCTAATACTGGTGAAGTGACCTGCAATCTTCTTTAGGCAGCTCTGTTCCACAAAGCCTGTGAGACCTGCAGTTGGGAGGGGAGGGAGAGAGGGAGGGAGGGAAGGAGAGGGCTCTGCCTGGGAAAGGCAGCAAAGACGCCACTTCCCTTCGGTCAGCAGGAACTGGTGCTCCATCAATGCAGCTGAGGGCACTTTTGGCAAGAGCTGTGGTAAATGCTCAGCATATTTGAGGAATTGTGGATGATATCATAAAGAAAACCCAGAGCAATTAATCTACTGCTCTATTTGCTTGCATGTCCATCTGCACATTTTATCTGGACACACTATCATGGTATGTGGGAACTTGTGAGGTCTCAAATTGTACGAGGTACTGTATTCTGATCTTGGAAACCATGGCAGAAAGTTCAGAATTCAGCTAGAGCCTCCACCTTTTTATGAAATATACATCTAAGGAAAATATTCATGTCCTAAATTATGTGCTTCTGAATACCACCACTGGAGACAGAAGAAGGAAAGTAGCTCTCAGTACAGAGCTCCTTCAGATTCCCCAGGGCAATGCATTTGGGAACAACTTTTGCTCAATCCTGCCAATATTTCACTTTTTTTTTTTTTCTAATTGAGAAAACGATGGGAAGAAGATTATTTTTTTAAAGATCAGAAATGTTAAGGAAGTACAATCTTGCTAGCTCATAATTACAGCCTTGTATCAGATTGCCAACCACATATCAGTCAAGCATTTATCTTTAAGAAATGGGTAATTGCAGCAGATGATTGAAGGAAATCAGCCAATCTCTCTAACAAAAAAATCTATGTCTCCATTTATCGGATGGGTATAGGAAAGTGAGCATCAAATTCTGGCTAAAGGCTCCAAGAAAACACAGCTAGGAGCTAAAAGCAATATAATTAAGAGGTGATTACAGAAGAGCTTTACCTACAGCAGGGCGTGCAAGGCACCCCACCTCCCTATGCCACACACAGATCACCCTTCTGCCACGAGCTCCTAGTGTGGCTGCTAGGGAAGTATCCTCACAGGGAACACTTCCAAAGGGATCTGCTAGCGAGGGGGGAGCCACCAGCCTCCCTTCTACAGCCAAGAGCTACACAAACATCCAACCATGTGTGCAGAGAGCTGGCTCTGGACCTCAGGGCTGCCCTCACCTCTCCTCCGGTTCTCTGGGGTGAGCTTCAGGTAAACATTAAAAGTAAACTTGCTCTTCCAAAACTGACAACTGATGCTGGAGCTGCTGCCATCTGATGACTTGGTAAAGAGACAGGAAAGAGGAGCTACATTGACTCCAAGACTGTTAAAAGCTGAATTATGTTTAGCTGACAGAATAATAAAAAAGCAAACTAAGTTCTGTGCTACAGGTGATCTGAGGGTAGATAAATAAGAGAGCAGGATAGGGAAAATCTCCAGCAGTTTTTACCATCTTTGCAAGGCCACATAAATAAGCAGAATACTTAACAAAAGAAATCCTGTTACACTTAACTATGTTTCCATTAATGATTGACGTCGTTTATGCCAAGACAATGGTGACTTCATTACATATCACGTCTTAGTATGAGTTTCACAAAATTAAACTTAAGTGTGCTACTTTGGGACACAGCATCTACATGTCCAGCATGGCAGAGAAAGATGGGAAAATCAGGAGACATCTGATCCCTGCATCAGGAAATCTCTGCATATTCTCTCTCCCTACCCAGGGCAGAGCCACAATATAACAGAGTCACCCACCTTCAGACTAAATTTATGGAATCAAATTTCTTTGGACTTAGAAGAATATCCTACAGATTCCTAAAGTCCATTGAAAGTATATCTGTTCTTAGCATATCAGAACATGAATGTGACTATTTCTAGTCCACTCTGGGACTATCCCAGTACTGGTGTGATGAAAAAATCAGATCAGCTCTGATTCCTCCTGACACTATTCTGATGTGACAAGCATCGATCCGAGAAGGTCCCATATTTAATTCACTCTTTCAGGTGGCCTCCCCAGTTGCGAGGATGATGAAAATAAGAAATTCTGTGGGCAGAGCACAAGGAAAATGCAAGGCTCACCTGGCCTGCTCAGGTCTCCAGTCTCTGCCATGAAGGCTGTCTGCACAGCAAGTCTGACCCCAGCTCTGCCCAATCCCTGGCCATCCAGCTGCCCCTCCAGCAGGGAGCTCCAGCTTCC
Source organism: Oreocharis arfaki (assembly GCA_013398015.1). Taxonomy (NCBI): domain Eukaryota; kingdom Metazoa; phylum Chordata; class Aves; order Passeriformes; family Paramythiidae; genus Oreocharis; species Oreocharis arfaki. The sequence goes on from VZRR01008594.1 coordinate 355,128, forward strand.
CTGGAGACAACAGAGACAACCTGTCCCAGCCTTTGCCATCTGCTCTACTACCTCTGGCCCTTGGACATTCCACCTGCCCTTCTTGACCCTAAATCTCACTCCACATTTCTCGTACTTAAGGGAAAGTATTTTTTAAAAAATCCTTATTGCAACTTATCTTCAGAGTCCACACCTTGAGTCACCCCATGAAGCTGTGAACATATGCTTATGTGGATGAACACACAACACGAATTTTGCATCACTGCCCTCTCTTTTCCTCTTCTCTGATGCTTCTCATCACCTCACTTTAGACTGTGAACCCTTCAGTCCACACAGCATTTCTTCTCACATCTGGGAAAAAAACTTATTTCTATCCCAGTTTCCATTTGCATGTACCTTTCTTGCTCATTGTGTACTCTTCATATACATGTCACTACCAACAGCTTGATTAAACAGCTTGATTAACTCCATTTCTGGTAAATTGTTTTTGCAAGGGAGAAGAAGAAACAATACAGTGAAAGTAAAAGAGTATCTGCACTAAAGAAGTACCTTATAAGATTAACATTATTGGATTTGCACTGAAGGATTTCAGACACCACCGTCTCACAGTTCCTTCCTTTGAAAAACAAAACATATTGTCACCCAACAGCCAGAACCTTGGCCTCTGCCTGGACTCAAACTCAACTTGTTCCTCTCCATCTTAGATCAAGAACTTGCCCAATGCATCTGTCCAATTTCACTGGGGCATATACACAGCACTAAGGGTTTTTAACAGGATTACTTCGGTCCTGGGGTACAAAGAGAATAGAGTCCCACATGAATAGCTGAGGACTCAAGTTTACTTGCAGATAAACAGAATTCAGAATACTTAAAAAGCAGTTCTATAACGAGTAAAACTTCCTAACTACAAAATACATGAGTTTTAGAAATTACATACACACATATGAATTTATTGCTCCCCTATTTTCACTTTTTATGTATATGCAAATATCTGCAGATTCCTAACTTTGAAAATCAGACACAACCTCCAGACCAGTATATGGAAATTATCCTTCTTTTTAATAATAAAATGGGAACATGTAATTTCTAGTAACTTATAATATCTGTAAGAAAATGTAATAAGTACAAAAAGTGCTTGCTTAAGCAAAAAACTCTGGATCCCCTAACCCAGAAGCCTACACTTGGACCACCCATTATTTAATAACATGCCTTTGGCAAGCTCTGTTGATTCTTGCTAAGAATACTTTCTTTAAAATAGAAAAGGATTAACAAAACGTTAAATCTTCAGTGCTTGACACATGAAGATCACCAAGGAAACTGTACTTACTTGACTCGAGGAGAACAGTGCTTAGATTTAAGGATAAAGCATGCATGGGGTTCTTCTTGAGCTTTGTTTTGTTTTGTTTGCATTGAAATGCAGCATATCTGAACCCAGATCTTCAACTTCTAAAACATATTTTTAAATGCTTAACATACTTGTGCCCACAATACATATAGAGATGACCCAAATGTGTAGGTATTAATGAAAATTATTTATGACAGCCCTCCTAAACACAGCTTCTTTAACCCTAAATCATGTGCTTGAGGTGCCACTTGTGTACTCCTATGGGGGAACTCCACCTCAGCAACCTGGACAAGTGCTCCAGCTCCATCTGAGGGAAAAGCAGCCACATCAGTCTAATTTACAGCCTGGTCTATGTTGTCTACACTCCTCAGCATTCAAATATGTTGTCTTTTAAAAAATACACTTTTTTCCCCCTCATTCTTTCCTTTTCCTTCAAGTAAAACACTTTCCAAATGGAACGTGAAACTAAAAGCTCTTCATGCCTATTCAGCTTTAATTTTCCTGTAAATTATTTGCTGTTGACAATCTAAATGTATGTTTTAAAGAAATTTCACTATTTCTACATTTGATGCTTAAGTTTTACATACCTCATTTTATATTAAAAAAAAAAAAAAGAAGAAGAAAAAGTATCAGATGTCTCTCCTACAACTATTCAGTTAAATCCCAGAGTGGCACACCCAGGGAGTTACTTGCTTGAAGCATGAAACACAATTAGGGTAAATGCAGGCATGTCCAAGTGTCCAGAGGTATCTATTTCTGACTGTTAACATTCCATAGAGTTTCGTGCTCTATTATAAACTTGAGCTCTGCCACAGAGCTCCCAGCTACCACAGCAAGCAAGAACTATTTGATATCATTAACTGCAACAGCATTTTCATCTTGCTAGAACTGACTGGACTGGCTGCAGGAAGCCCTGATCCAGCATGATTCCATCAGTTTCCATGATTTCCCTAAATTAGGTTTTGAGGAGACTATTAACAAGAAATGTAAATACCTGTCCTTGGACTATCTCCATGGTTCACATACCATGCTGCAACCCTTTCACCCAGACATTAAGAGAATAGTCTGTATTTTAAAACACACTCCCAGTTCCTAACAGGAGGAGAACAACCTGATGGCAGAAGTAATGGAGAGAAAAATGGAAAGGAAGTGGAGAAGGAGAGTCAAGGTGACTAGAAGAAATAAAATGCAAAGGGATAACTGAAAGGAAACATTTGCATTACTTTTTTTCTTCAGTTCTCTTTGGCCAAAATTTCTCGTTCAGTACTTGTAATTCATATATGCTGCACAAAATAGTCTGAGCCCTGAAGCTCAGTATGACAACTATGGAGTCCTGCATCCCATACGGAACAACCCTATGGAAATATATGGAGTGGGGACTGACTGGCAAGGAAGCAGCTTTGCCAAAAAATCCCTGAGTGTTCTGGTGAACCAAAGTGGGCAACACGAGTCAGCTGTATGCCCCTGTGGCAGGGAGGGATGGCTGCACATAGCTGTATTACCAACTGTAGACAGCAGGCTTACAGAAATTATTATTTCCCTCTATATGGCATTTTTGACAACATTTTTAGAATATTGTGCCAGTCTCAAACAAGACCATAGGAGGGGTGCCACAGAAGGTTAAGTGAATTCTTGATGTTTTAATGTGATCAGCTTCACTGCATCAATGACGTTTCAGCCTACAGATCTCCATCAGGAAAGAAGGCACCTCTATGAACACTCAGAAAATAGTGAGTTTGATACTGATTGCTCAAGATAGTATTAAGTAAAATCTTTTACAGAATTTAGAAATTTCTCTTTTGATTCTTCAGTCTGTTTGCATCAAAAAGTACTCTATCAAACGTTTGAGCAAAGCAGTTGAGCTGATGGCCAAGGTTTATCTAATCATGGGCCATAAGGTGTTGCAGAACAATCATCTGATCAAGAAAAGAGAATTCTTTCACACGTTATTTATGCTAATGACCATATAGCCAGTTTCTCTGAACCATAATGATTAATCATCCTGTGGAACAGGTGTAATGAATTATTCCTGAATTATTCTCAGGATTTCAACCATGTATGAAAACATGCAAAAAACAATTACAAGTGGCAGGCAGGAAAGGAAAACAGTGGCAATATTTTGTTCATATACTATTTCTGAAGACTAAATTGGCCTGAAATCTATTAATTAGATGTTCACAGTAATTCCTTCATGCTAACTGATTCATAACACTGTTGCCAATTCTTCCAGCCACAAATGGGTCATTCTCATCACAGCACACCTCTGTTTATCTTGGCCACCCCGTCAGGAGCAGAAGCTCAGGAAGTACAAAGCTGAAGGAGGATTTACACACTTTTATTGAGAAACTTAATTTTTACAATTTGCCTAATTCATCAGTTACTTTATGTCCTGCAATACTGCTACCATCAGCATTAATAAATAATCTTGGCTTCAGCCTCCAGGTTGTGAGATTCATATTACCATGCTCATGTTCCTCCTCCCCTGTTTTTTAAGTTATAGCGTATGCTGAAGCCCCAGTCTCAAAATTTTCTCCACCCCTTGAGGATTATTGATTTACTTAAAAGGGGAGGGGAGATAGGGAAGAGAGAGAGGTGGTATTGTCACACCATCATTGGAGAACAGGAAGCAAACAAAAAAGGAAAAGGCACAGGGCCCAGCCCCCAGCTACTGAAGCTGCTGCACATCTGCTGCAAGGATTGCACTCCAGGCAAGATCAGGACGATTGCCAGTGTGACAGGTAAATACAGAAACAGCCTCCATCAAGGAAGATCCTCCATCCCCTATGCAGTGTTCACATACCTGCTTGATTCTTCTGTTACCCACTAATCCACAGTAACTGTTCAATGGCAGTGAGCAACAGTACATAATAGTCAAGAAGAGGGAATAACTAATTTGCTTGTGGCTCATTGAGAATTTTACCAAAACATCAGTCAATCCTGTTATAGTCACTGATGTGTAAAAAAAACAAATGGTCTTCAGTAATGACAAAAAAAAAGCAAAACTGTCTTCCATAAGCCCTACAAATAACATACTCTAAAAATTACTTTTTCTGCTCTAGTTAAAAAATGTGATTAAAGCTGTATTTCTGTGTAAGAGTGAATACCCGTACATTAGTACAGGATTTGTTGCATTGAATTCATGAGTTCACCCACACTTGAGGACACTGTGTGGTGTGGCAGAAACCAGAAAACAGGGGGAACAAAAGAAATCCCCTTCCTCAGAGGGCAGAGCGTGTTCCCAGGCAGGTCATTCACATAGTGGTGGTCTGTGTGATCTTGGCTTGCCTTCCACAGCACGTGCCCAAAGCTTAGCTGTGATAAGCAAAACTGATTAAATGATAAGCAAAACTGATTAAATGAAGGCCATTCTTAATGCAAACTTAAATGGATGACAAAGTTTTCCTTGCGAATGGATGGGATTAAGCCTTATTTTTGCACTTAATTTTGAAAAGGCTAGTACAAAATTATCATAGTTCAAAACCCTTTTGCATGAACATCCTGTACAACCTTAAGAAATCACATCACCTGGCCTTTGAATTTTGCTCTCTGGCTGTGAAGAGTAGCATTTTTCCATCACATGTTACCTGAGCTTCATTACAACAGTAATTACACTATTACTTGCAAGACTCTCACATGTGCCAGAAAAGCAGTATATTTAAGGAGACAGCTGAGAACTTTATAAAGGAAGACACGTCCTCTTCCCCCAAGAAATACACAGTGGTCATTGCAGATTAAAATTAGAGTCATTCCAATTTCTGCTCATGTGCCACAGTTTTAACAGCAATGACGGGATGCTGTGTGAGGCATGTGAGTTTGCTATTTGTTTGCTGTTATTTAGAATTAAAAAAAAAAAACAAAACCCACAATAAAAAACCAAGTTGCACAAACTGGTGATTGATACTAGGAAAATGCATTGAAACAGCTCCTGGTAGGCACCAGGAGGCTCTGCCCATCTGGCCCTGGCTCCTCCAGTGCATTCAATGCTGCCAGGAATCCAAATCTGTAATTACAGCTACCCAGTGCATGAAACACCCACACTCCTTTGCCTTCTATTTTCTGTATTCACAGAGTAAAGCTTCTCCTGCAGCTGGCTGCTCCCTCAGAGCCCACAAAGCCTGAGCCACGCGCCGTGTACGTGACGGGGCACCCAGAGCCTCGGGGGCTGGGGCTGAGATGCCCCACTTTGGCTCCAGCCTCCTTGCCCAGTGCCTGGCTGGTCCTCACATCCCTCCACTGTTTCCCCACTCTCTGCAAAAGCTACAGGGACAGCACAGAGCTGGCTCCTTGCAGAGACCATGCTCCTGAAAATCCAGTGCCAGGAGAGAAGGCAGCCTGTTATTTCATGTGACCCAGCAACAAATCATTCGTTCTTACGGGGCAGCCCAATGCCAACAGTGCACTGCAGGCACAGGATCCTGTGCCAGATGAGAATACAGCAAGCAAGGAGCACAAAAGCATCATGACCAGAATCTGAGATGCACAATCTGATGATGGACCGCAGCCCTTCCAATGAGATGAACTGCCAGCAGCATTAATGAAATGCAAGTACGTAACTTATGGCACAGAGCACTAAAATACTGAACTGAGAAAGGGAAGCATTTCCACAGCCATAAAGGGCTACAAATAAAACTGGGATTTATAGCAAACAGTTCCTAGTGCAGAAACACAGCTCCTTGATGGTATTTCCACGTGAAGAGCAATAATTGGCATTACATATCAGGTAACTTCAGAGGGTGCAACAGCTTCTCTTCCTCTTCTGCAACTCCTAGGTCACAGGCTGGCCTCTTTGCTTTTCTGATAAAGCTTTCAAAATCTTAGGAGGAATCCCCTTCCCAAATACAAGCTCATTGCTCAGACCTAACCTCGCTGGAAGTCTGCTCTGACTACAGTCTGTAGAGTACCTGTTAAACACCACATCTACAAGGCTGTTTTGTTCCTCTGTCTGAGTTTATCAGTGCAAATACCCATTTTGTTTAGATGCTTTCATCACTGGAACCTATGCAACTACAGCAAGGTCACAGAAGCACACTGGTATCTAGACATAATCTTAGACACTGAGGATCAATAAGTGTATCTGGTACTCCTCAACCCTACCTCCCTTTCCTTAAAATGGGTATATGAAGAAGGAGAAGCCAGGAACACACGTGCTGCAAGTGCTGTTGCTAACAGCTCTGAGAAATGCTCCTGCTTGGGAAGAGCAACAATGGATTTCTGCAGTATCTCAAGCACTAAAGTGCTTTCTGTTGATCAGATTCTGTTAGAAAAATATGGTTTATGGTGGAAGTTATTTCAAAACAATGCAGCAGTTTGTGAATTAGGAAAAAGAAAATCCCAGCAAATGTAAATTTCCCACCTTTCTCAGTAGAAAACCTGGCTGCTGCAGTTCATTATTTCTGAAATTCTATTATTAGTCTTTGCACTGCTGCAGACATCTCTGCTGGTATCAAGGCCCTATTCTGCAGAACATATAAATGTGAGGAGACATCAAGTCATGTTAAGGAAGAAAACTCATAGAAGTTACAAGCAGGACTACAAAAATATTAGTGACAGGACAGAAACTACAAGGACCACTATAGAATGGCCCTGGTTCATCAATATTACCTTTACATACTTCATTGCATTGTAACTTTACATGGTGTGTGTTACAATGTGATATTTTATGATTCCAAGGTTACAGAATTCCTGATTTCAGCATCCTATCACATAAAATAACCATGTCCTAAAATAAAAATCACTTCCTGACATTCATGTGGCTGTAAGTCTACATTTATTTCCTTCACTTCAAGCTTTGCAGAACAATTGCTGCAATTTTCTCTGTTAAGAAATAGAAAACAAAGAATTAGTATCAAACATTGGGAGATCAATTTTCACAGACCCCATCACTTGATAATTTAAATGCTAAGTACTGCAGCCAATTAGTCTAGACTGAAGTATTTGATGGGGGCAAAATTTAGGTTAACAAATACTGCATAATATTATCTGAATAATATAGAGCAGACTTCCTACAAAGATGAATTTTGAATCTGCCCATTATATGAAACAGGTGCAAAGAGTGCGTGGGAGAGGTGAATTCATCCCTCCTCTAAATGGCAGTATAAAATAAAATTAGGATATAAAATTTGGGGGTGTCTCACAGGGCAGTTTTTAATTATATACTTATCAGCATCTTTGCATATAATCATTACCTCAGCCTCCTCGTTTGCATGCATATATTCTTTTGTGCCATGATCAAAGAACAAAGGTTAAATCCTTCTGAAACTCTATTCAAGCAGTGAAAATTGAAAACAGCTATTTTGAGGCTTTGAGCTTCTTTTTGTGTTTTCCAACTGTCTGTATAATCTGCTTAAAATTCTGTTTACTTGTTAAACCATGTATTCATAGTGTGATATCACAGAGCACAGGTGAACCAGAAGAGTTTTAAGGAGGACTCTTTCAGTGGTCCTCCCACGGAAGAGGGAGAAACAGAATGAGGTCTCCAGCTGGGACACTGGCTGGCTGCTGGGGGACTTCCACCAGATCTTCACCCCTCCCACTCTTCTCCCACACCCAGTTTTGGTTTGCAAGGAAGAGTGTGGTATGGAAACACTGGAATTGCTGTCTAGTCCTCTGTTGCCATGCTCGTGGCACACAAGTGAAGTCCCTTCTCCATCCTGACAGCAATGGATAAACATCCAGCCTTGGCAGCAGGGGCAGATGGGAACCATTGGAGAGGCAGAGCCATCCTCATCACTGGTGCCAGGGAGGAATGATGAGACTGGGCCTGCTGGGGCCACGAGGCTGCTTTCAGTCACTTCCTTCCTAGAATATGTCTGGCTTGGGAGTTTTTCTTCTTCCTCTATTGCCATCAGCTGACCTGTATGAACATCAAGCTGTGTGTTATGGCCCTTCAATATTCCTGGCCACCTCTGGGGAAGTCCTCAGTGCCCACTTAGAATTCCTGGTTTGTGTTTGGGCCTAGGTTAACATTGAAAATAACTCATGTACTGCAAACTTCCTCCTTTTCTCTAAATAGAAGCTGGCAGGACCTGAGCAAGGGTTGAAAACTTTAGAATTAGACAAGAGAAGATGAACTACTGAGTAAATGAAAGCCTGCAAGGCACAAGGTATGGAAACAGCTCAGCAATCCCTCATTTTAACAACACCTGGACAGATGTATTTCTGTAACACATCCAGCTCATCCTTCTGACACATCACCAAAACCAAGAGCATATTGAGATAGAGGGTGTCAACACACAAATACCACATTCACACAGGTCACAGCACCAAGAAGTATTTCAAGGTTCATCTAGCACCAGATACCTAAATTCACCTGCCATCCCAACCTATCAAACTGACTCAAATGCTAACTGCTGGAGAAAACCTCTTTCTTCTTCCAGTCACAGGTTCCTGAAGCAGTAGCCACTGAAAGCTGGAGGAGATTCTGGATTTGGGTTAGTAACCACCTTCTAGTAAAGAATATTTTTAACAGTTTAAACTGTGAGTTTGCAGCCCTGCAAAAATGAAAAGATACCAGGTCAGCTCTTCCCTACAATCTCCTAATGATCGGAAAACACGGAATGAACTTCCTTTCTGTCCCAGACACACAACCTTTAACATCAGTTATGAACTGCAGGCCAGCAGGGTATTTTCCAGGACTGGGAAGCTGCATCAACTGTTTCTGTTGCACCACAATCCATAACAAAGAGAATGGCCACATTCAGCCTTTCTCACAGACTCACAGCTCAGGTCTGCCACAAGGTGTATTTGAAATTTCAGTCACCAAAGGACTATTTGGATTTTTGCTGATAGTTAATTGCTTCCCATTGTGTACACATTGAAAAATGCATAATGGGTGGATTGACTGGAAAATACTATGTCGCGGATCGACACTAACAATCAGGCACGGATGCAGGTTTCATTCACATGCTAAGGTTTCGGGTTAACGGGCAAAAGCCTGGCCCCTCGTTTATTTTCACACTTATATACATATGTACAGACAATCAACAATTGGATGAANGATGCATAACGGGTGAATTGACTGGAAAATACTAAAATAAAAAAATAATAATAATTTTAAAAAGGTTTTTGGCTAGTAAAAGGCTCTAGAGAGCTCTTCACCAGATACATTTTATCCTTTTACACTGGTAGTCCTCTGGATAGATTCATTCTGTCCAGGTTCAGTCTATGTCAGATTTGCTGGGGATAAAGTGAGGATGACTCGGGAGCAACACTCAGATGCACTGCTCAGCTTCAGCCTCTTCCACAGTCTTCCTTTAGATGAGTTGGAGATTATGAATGAGCAGCAGAGAAGAAAGCCCAGTAGGGTGTGAAACACCAGGTGAGGCTCTCTGTCTACGATGCTCAAGATTAATAGCTTCTTGGAAAGAAAGAATTTGAACATCCTACTTCTCTCATGCAGTGCCAAGGCAGACATGGATTTTGGATGGGGATGTTGGAGCATTTCTTTTTACTCCACCAACTCTGTCCTTCTTTCAAGAAATGTTTCTACCATATGGTAGAAAGAGCCATAAAATCACAGAAAATATCATCTGGATATTTAGTCAACTGCTGTTTCCAGAAATGGAGCCATTCTCAGTCATATAGGAAAAAGGCAGTAAAAGTAGGGCTTCACCTGCAAGTCTAAAGGCCCTCTGGCATTCTGGCCTCTTCAAAAGACTGGCTGAAACTAGGTTAAAATCTTCAATTAAAAAATGGCAATTCACTGAATACATACTCAGGATTATGAAGTTAAAGAACACCCATTTGCTGCATTTGACCCTTTCCATCTAGATACCAAAGGTCTGAATTTTACAATTAATGTGTCCACACACAGACACAACCCTCCTCCCTTAGGAGGATGCTCAGGGACATCTGAAAAACAAACTACTTAGCAAAGGAAGAGCCTATAAACTAGAACAATATGAAAGAAATTATCCAAAGGGCAGCACATCATGCACTACTGGAGTACTACTGTCACTGTAAATTTTCCCTCATTTTCCCCCTAAGAGCTATCAGTATGCCTTGATGACTGCAAAGGCATACAGGCATGTGTCTCCTGCCTTCTAACACCTTTCCAACGTTTCAGGTTTCCTAGACAGCACCTGTCTGAAGTGCACTGCATCACTCCTGCTTCCTTCGGCACCTGCCTCCTACATTGAGAGGAAAAGATGCTCAGCTATAGTGCACTGCAGCTCACAAATTCTATACAACAAATTTATTTTACATGAAATTACTCTTGGAGACATAGAAAGCAAACAGAGAGAATAAAGCCAAAGGAGCCAACATTCTAGGAAGGCAGAAGTGTACAAAATACACTCTAAGGACAATTTAAACCCCTTCATAAAGCAAACAAACAAAGAAAAATTCAAAGTGATACAATGCAGTGTAATTCAAGCCTAATGCTGCAAACACTAAAAAATCAGCAAATGAAGTAGATGCCTCACGTGGCTCTTTCACTACACTGCGCATAGAAAGCAACTTGGAAAAATATACTAAAAATTTGCATGTTTTCCTCCTCGTAATGGCAAAATTTTAGCCTGATGATCTTTCATCATTTCAGAAAAAAAAAAACATGTGCCATAAAATGAATAGTAAGAGGAAATTAATTAGAGTTTGCACCTATGCAGAAAACACAATTCAATCACCTAAATAATGAAAAGCATTTCTGAGTGTCAGCTCTTCTTATCGCTATCAAAAAAAATCAGTTTATATTGCAGCTGAGATTAATATTTTTAGTATCTGAATGGAAACAAATGTGGAAGCAAATGTCTATTAAAACTGTGTGATGGCCTACGGCTTTATAAATAACCACATCCCCTCGCTGCCAGTTGCAGTGATGACTACGGATACAGCATGCTAAGTTATTCCTCCACAAGTCACACGCTCGCGGGAGCACTGCAAAGTGAAGATCAAGGTTAAATAGTTAGCAGGGATTTCTAAGAGGGAAGATGGCCGTGTGACCTTGGAGCTCTGACAGGCTCCAACCCAGGAAAACACGGTATGTAAGGAATCAGATGTTTCCCATGTTCTTCACAGGAGAATTTTTTTTAATTAGACACAAAGCATTTCATGTCTAAAAGGCCAACTAGGAAAGTCAAGAGTTCACAGCAAAAGGTGTGTTTTTTCTAAAAGTTCCCCACATGAAATGTTACAGAATAGATACTTTACCCCCAAATTCAATGCTTGTGCTCATCTGATATAGAAAACTCTCCTGCACTGAAACCCTAATGGAGGCAGTTTTGAAAAAGACTCATGGCACCTATTTTCCCTAGAAGGTGTGCAGCTGCTTTGCATTATGTCCCAAAAATATAGCACCATTCTCATGAATGGTTTCCCAATGTGAGCTGATTAATATTACAGCTAACAGCACTGTCCCAAACTTTGCCTGGAATTTCCTCCCGCTAACTGTTGCACTACAGATGCGTTTTCGTAATCCAGGCACGAAGGTGACTTCTGCCAAGCAGAGGAAGGGACTGGAGCTTGACAGGGTGCTGGTTCCCTTTGGCTCATTCAGGGGCCAGAAAAGCAACTCAGTGAGGCTGTATCTTACAGAGAGCCGAAGGAAAGAGGCCAGGAAACTTCATGCTGGGATTCTTACCAGGTTTAACTCTGTATATTCATCCACAGCTTCCCATGAGTCAAAGCAAAATTGAGACTGCCTGGCATGGCTGCAGACCTGGGAGCAGGCACAGCCCTGTGTTCTGCCTCGGTCTCTTTCTCCTGGCAGATTCCAGCTGTCCTTCCCTCCTGTCCTCACCTCCTACCTCATCCAAACCATCCCAACATTGCTTTGAGCAGCCTGAGCACTCCCTCCCAGAAAAGTCCCTCTTCAGAGGCTTAAAAAACTTGGCAAAAAATAGATTTTTAGCCCAGAAAAGGATTTTTAAAAGGTAAGACCCTGTTATGGGTTACTGATATGTAAAAAAGGCATGGTTTTAATGAGTGAAAAGAAATTCCTCCTTGGTCTTTTATTTCAGAACCAGCCTGAACAGCTCTGGAGGCAGTTTTCACACTGGAAGCGGTTCCAATGGAAATGCTGGTGTAGCCAAAATGAAAGGAAGCTCTGCTACAACATCCAATGGTATTTCCATTAGTTTTATTACCCGTATCTCTACCTAACACAACGCCTTTAAAAATTATTAAAAGCAGTAAAATGCCTCTATTTTTCCTTCTTTGCCTAAAGAAGAAAACAACATTAACCAAACCAATTTCTTTAACTAAAATGACACTTTTGACATCTCATTATAATTTGACAACCACTTAGTTTGTCTTCAAATCAACACTCTCTGTTTCTAACTACATGTAACACAACATGGCTGGGGATGACCCGTGTTTACATTTTCTAAGCCCAACTCACTCTGTTTTCTGAGCTGTTAGAAATTAGAGCTGCTAAGAACAAAAAAAAAAAAAAAAAAAAAAAAAAAAAAAACAACACAAAACCAAAAGAAACCCCAAAACCTACTATTTGTTTCTAGGTTATTATCAGAAGACAAGCTTCAGATCACTCCAACCTTAATAACTACTGCCAGAGTTGTTTCTACCCATTAGTAGTTGTCAACAGATTGGTTTCACTTAATGGGCAGCCAAACTCAGCTTCACTGAACAGCATTTCCCTGGGAAAAAAAACCAGAGTTTGCAAACCTTCACATGAAGAAAATGAGCAGGATGCGTGCAGTAACAACTACTTCAAAAATGAAATGCAATCTGCTCACAAAACTGCAGTATATAGTTTTGTTCTCCTACTTTTTTAGCAATTCCTGTTGTCTAGCTGTGTATTCTAGTTGGCAAAAACACTACAACCAATATCCTGAGACAGCAGAATTTTGCATGAAATTAATAAATAAAACCAAGTTGAAAAATAACTTGATTTTTTTAAGTATAGCTCCAATTCTTTTTCTAAGGCGATCAAGAGTAATTTGACATACCAGATCATAATAAGACATGGAGGAAAAGAGCTTTTTAAAGAAAAAAAAAAAAAAATCAAACTATCCCACACCACTCCCCTACCTCCTGGGCTATTTGTTTCATAACCAGAGCAGAGCAAAGGGTTATATAGTCAGAACTACAAGCTACTACACTTGTAATTCAGCTCATTTCTCTTACCCTGACAGAAAGCTACTGGAAAATGATTCGTGACTTTTTTGTTTTTGTTTTTAATTAATTCCAAAATTGAAATGAAACTAAAGGAGGAGAAAGATTAAATGAGATATAGCAGAGGTACCCCTGCCCTTCACACACTGTATCCTGGGATGCCTTGCAAGGAGAAGTCTGCCCAGACTTCATACACAGATGTGAATGCTCAACACTGGGCTGGAGATTGAACCTCTAATTAAGTATCTGTGGGACAGCAAGGAGTCTCCCTCTCCCTCTCTCCCTCATCCCTGGTGATGCTCAGCAGTCAGAGAGCAGACAGACACACCCATTCCAACACACCTCTGCAAAGGTTTCTCTTGGCAGCCTGAGCAGCTGCTATCTTCCCTTTATATTTTTAATGTGGGGTGTGCATGTCCCTGTGTGTGTGTGTTTTGCCTCTGTCATAAACCAGTTTTAATGCATGAACAAAGCCTGGGGTGAAGTGATGGGAAAGGTTTGGAGAAGGATGCTTTTGAAGAATGGGGTTTGATAGCTGGATCACTGAGCATCTGTTATTTGTATATGGTCTCATTTACATTAAAGAGGAAATACAACAGTAACACAACAATTCATGGATACAGGAGCAGTGTCCACAAGCAGATGGGGATGCTTGTCCTGCTCTGTTTGGTGTCTGGGTCTGGGTTTAGAAGCTTGCTCAGAAGCAAAAGAGCTTTAGTCCCCTCCTCATGCTTCATGTACGCCATTCCCTTACAGAAAGAGCGTCTGCAGATGAACGCTGGCTGCCAAAAATGTGACAAATTCAAACAGACAAGCTCTCATAATTACCAGAGAAATCTGTACACAAAGGAGGAAAGGGAACTATGCTCCATGGAAAAAAAAAAAAAAGTCCAAACATCATATATGAAAACAAGACAAAGGGAGCTATTGTTGAAATGAGTCTTGCCAGTTCCCAAAACATTTGATTTTCTTTTTACCCTTAGGCTTTAAGAGTAAGTGAATACCTTTTTTTTTTTTTTTTTTTTTTGGGTAAAAATAAAATCATTCTGTATTTCTTCTATCTGGGAGAGAGAAAAATAAAAAATAAGAAAATCAGCCTCTCCACCAACCCTGCCCCATGCAGCACACAAGCCTAAAGAAAATGTGACTTCACATCTGAAAACCCCTTAATTCAGAAAAAACCAGTATCACATAACTACTAAAGGCATGTAGTTGTCCTACTGAGCAGCATCTAGGCCTCAGCAGCACAAATTTAATAACTACCCCACTGCCTCAGAATCAACAACCAGGACCTCTTGTTGCAGGCACAGAGCAGCAGAGCAGTAGGTCAGGCTGAAGGGCTTCAGCTCTCATACAGGAGTTATCTTTACTCAAACAACACTGAAAGATTCAACTGGAATATTTTTACCACAACCCTGAACCTCTTTTCATGATTTTGCACGTTGCATATGGTGGTGCCTCCTGCCCTGCCCCAGCATCCTGCAGCAAATCACACTCCCAAACACAAAGGCAGCACCATCCCGTTCCCATGGCCAGACAGACTCTCCCATCATCCTGGTAACACTCATTATATCACACACTTATCAGCATTATCTCTCCACTGAAAGCTGATTTGAAAAAAATGACTTTTTCATATCATGCTTCCTTCCACTGTAAATCATTACCAAGAACTTGTTTATTTTCTGACCTCATCCAACTTTACTTCTTTGGGTTTTTTTTAACCTTTCCTTCTTTTTTTTTTTAATTACTCCTTGAAGTAGCTCTGAATCTAACCACTTCCATTTAGTATCTATGTGAACAGCAGAAAATGATAATATTGCCATTTTCTCTAGTGAAGTTTTCTATTTTATTTCAGGTTTGTAGGTAGGATTTTCAAGAGAATCCCACTCTGCTCAACAGATACACACACAGGTTTTACAGGCCATTCTGTTATGGGTAATGTACCTAGCATACCACTTCAAAATGATGCCTGTATGCCAAAAATGCAGTACTACTACTTTGAGACTATTTCATAATGCATTGATGAAAGAAACTGGATCACAAAACATGTTATTGCCATTACCTGTGGAAGTCATTACTGTGGGGCCTAAGGACGGCTGCAAAGCAGCTTCACACACCAACGGAAAACCTTTCACATCCACTGGCTGCTCCTAACGAGGCAGCCTGTGCCAGCACCACCACAATTAACCACAATGATTTCCTCTTCTTGACAGAAATCTCTCCACAGAAATTTGCTCCATGCTAATGCCTAAAACTGATTTTTAACACTACAGATGGGACATAAACAAAATGAGTTTATCTTCTCAGAAGAAAACATTTCAGGGCCAATCCAGTGGTTTCAAGATGCATTGGAAAAGAGCTAATTCTGCCAAAACAATTCCTTTTATCCCTCTGATTTTCAGAGGGATGCTTTGCTGATATTTCTAACCTGCACACTTCTCTTCTAACTCATTTCTAAAATGGATAATCAATCACAAGAATCACCCTGTTCAGAATATGTGATGCTGGGATGCCCAAGAGACAGGTGGGGTTGGCATGCTCCTGATTAAAACAGTCACACATCAATTTGCAAGATCTTCAAAACTTGGAAATCTTTTGACCGACATATACTGCACAAGAATAGAAATTTTCTTTGCACTGATTACATCATATATTGCTCCAGATCTGCACCTTGCCCTCAAAATGGTCAACGTCATGAATTGGTAAGGATTATTGCTAACCTTCACACTTGTAGACTGAACAAAAAGACTGTATTTTCCTCAGAGCATAGATTAACAGCAGTAAATATGATGTTTTGGAACATTCACACAAAAATATCCAAGGTTGATTTTCCTCTTTAATACTGGGAAGGTATTTATTAAGTTGCTTTGTTCTAATATTTTGGCAATTATCTGGCAGAAAGTTGAGATGAAATACATAACACTGATGTAACAGTGTTTTCTGTGAAATATAAAATAATCTGGCACATCCTTCTCTCCACCATATGAAAAGTAATTCAACTACAATCTCTACTAGATATATATTACTCTCTGAATTAAATGTAATTGTTTGAATTTTTTCCCTTTTCTAGTTTAAAACAAAACAAACAGAAAACCACAAAAACCTAAACCAAGAAATCAGTTTAACACTGCCAGCTTAACAAAGTTGTTTGGATGTACTATCAATTACTCTTTCTACCCCACATTCACATATTAAGAAGTCTTTAGGAAACACTGCAAAGGACTAGTACAAGAAATGCACAACTGCAGAATGCAAAGAAAGTATCCTCTAAGGCAGGAAACTAAACTTCCAGGACTGTCTTGTTCTGATGGTTTTCAGTTCTGCAGAGCTTTCTATTTTTCTCTTCTTCAATTTAGCCCTGGGAAGCTGTTGTGGGAGGTATTATCTATTTGATGGAGATCTTTTTTCCTCCAGATTGTAGCCAAAAATAGATGATGAGAGGAGGAAAAAAAAAGAAAAAAGAAAATCTCATGTAAATAGCCTCAGAAGATGTGATTTACAGAAGAAGAAACCTGCCAGCCACAGATTAAACCACACTATATTTGTTCTGAAACAGAATTAAAATGAATAGCATCATTAACTGCATCTGCTAAGAAGTCATCCTGCTTCTGTACAGAATGAGTTTCTGCTGAGGAAGATTCCTTGCCCACATCTCATCCACGGAGTGTGTGGGATAGAAACACATACTGGCTGTGGTCTCTTGCTTCAGACAACTGAAGATGACAGAAGACAAAGAGAGGAACATACTAAAATGGGTTCCCCACAAGAAGAGGATTATACAACCTTAGATATAATTTGTACAATCAATGAAGAGGGATAAAAAGAGGAATGAAGGCATTTAGTAAATGACATATATACACACACAAATAAATAAATATGAGAGAAAGCTCACCACTTCAAAACCCAATAATAAACAATATAACTCCATTATATTATAGTGTCAGGGCTGTCAAGCAAGTCTGCAGATATTAATAAAGTTATGTAATTATTTAGACTGAAATGCAACATAGAAATTGCTAAAATACTTTGCAGATGGGAACAAGACTACTAAGTCTGCTCTTGATTCT
Organism: Oreocharis arfaki; assembly: GCA_013398015.1. NCBI lineage: Eukaryota > Metazoa > Chordata > Aves > Passeriformes > Paramythiidae > Oreocharis > Oreocharis arfaki. The sequence continues at coordinate 372,588 of VZRR01008594.1, forward strand.
GTGCTTGCTCTTAGACACCCTAACTATGCATCTAAAAGCAAACAGAACAGGGGTTTTATTTAACTTAAAAACTGATACCATAAAGACCAAGTAAAGCAAATGGAATATGAGTCTGTTCCCAAGTTACTGGGCAGAGGTGCCAGGTAGAGTTTGTCTCTGTCTTTTTCAATTACTCATCAACCACATAAATAGTCCTTACTATATCTCCACTTCCAGAGTTGTACACGACAGTTTCAGTGTTGGAGAAACATGGAGATATCTTTGTCTAAACCACAACACTGCAACAGGCTGTGTTCTGCATCCACCCTATGTCTGTGCGATAATAAAGTCAAACCAAATAAAAATAAAAGCATCTTTGACACAAAAAGAAGAATCATTTTCAACTTCAAATTTGAAATTTCGGTTGAAAAAATATGGTCAGACAGAAGGACAAAGTGCATTTCTTTCCTGACTACAAAGTGCCAAACAAACTACTGAACATCTGCTTCAGAGGCAGCAGAACAGAGCTGCCAATGTGTCCCAGCCAATGCATGACCTATGCAAACTTTCCCTGATGTTACACAGCAATAGCTTATTCAATCTCCTCTTTAAATCAAGAAAGTTTTTCAGCAATCAAGGGGTTAAATCCCTCTTCTCATCTTCCTCCTCTCCTCAGCTTCCCACACAAGACTGAACCTATTTCATAAATGAGAGCTGTCCTCCTACGTAAGATTCATATTAATAAAATCACTCTTGGAGGATCACAGGCTCCATCTATCCCAGCACATTAAGCAGTGCCAGGGAATGCTCCCGGGAAGAGGAACCTGGTGGTCTGCACTCTCACGGTGGGAGATGGCCTCTGGCAGCACCTGGCCCCAAACCAAGCAGTGCTCTCCCAAGCCAGCCTCTGGCCATCCATCAGCTGGGATGTGACCAACCTGTTGTGGGGTGTAAGGCTCAGCGGGGCTCTGCTGTGCCAGCTGGCCCTGCTGCCAGGGCAGCCACAGCCTTTCCATGCACAGACAAATCCCAGCACCATGCAGGGTGTGCAGCCTTGGAGCTCCAGCTGCTTTACATTTAGGGGTCTTTACCAGTCTCAGGTACAGCCCTTGGACAGCAGAACCAGCTCCATGGTACCTGCTCCCCACAAGTTAGTTCTCCTCTGACTATGGATAGTGTCACCAATTCCAGCAGAGACAATGCACCATAACACCGGTGAATGATCTCCTGTGGTCCAGGCAAAAATATCTGTCAGCAACCTGGTAGAGTAAAAAACCCAATGAGTTTAACTCTGGGAAATGTGTTCTGTTTAGTTAGATAGTATACAAATCTGGGTGAAACAGAAGCAAAACGCTATTTAAAATGGACATTATGAGTGCATAACACGGGCTCTAGATACCAGTGCCTTCTACAGCTGCACTGAGCTGGGATACAGCACTTCAGCAAAGGCATTCAAAAATGCCTACATTGTAACTCTTTAAAAAGACAAATCAAGATCTTTGCTTGCACCCAAAAAAACCTTTGCCATACATAAGAGAAATCTGACAAGTGCTACTGGATTTGATTCTATTGTTTCAATAAAATACAAATGTTAAGAGGGCAGGACAAGTGATCTGAGGGCATTACTATCCTCATCAGCCAATACTCCATGTTACAGAGCTCACAGGACTCAAACCTGTATTGCTCCTAGGTCTGTCACACATGGTCAAGGTTGTCTGCAAAAGCTGACAGTGGAGAAAACTGGTTTTAACACTAACTTCTGCCATCACTTCCCTTAGCACCTGGAGTGAAGGTAAGAGGGGGAAGCCACACACACAGGGATCTCTGGTACAGCAGATGAAGGTGCTCAGTCCATGTTCAGCCCTCCCTTTGGACCCGAGCACCAGTGGTACTACAGACAGTCAGGAAACAACCAGCACTAGAGCTGGCCAGCTCCAGTATTGCCAGCAGTGTAACTGGGCAGACTCAGGCTGCAGGACAGGCACTGAGGTATTCTGGGCTATGACAGATGAGATGAAAAGTTGAAGGTGTTACTGCCTAGTCTTATCATCGTTTCCCAAAGCCTTTGTTCAGCCCTTCTGCTGGAGGTGGCAAAACCAATGTGGTGTGTGTCCCAGCTGAGGGCACCAGAACCTCCAACTGCCCCTGCAAATCTCATCCTCTGTAATTACATTCGGTGATGAAGATGCAGCTCTCAAGACACAGAGGGTAATTAATTACCAGAATCTACATTGCTGGTTTTAAGTATCACACCAAACACGCATTAACAAAAGGCAGCACTGTATTATATATTTTTGGTTCAGAACAGTCAATCAGTACATGTAGAATACAGGAACATTAGGTAAAAGCAACAATAATTTGAAAAATACGCTCTAAAAATCATGCTTAGAGAGAAATGGAGTTTTCCTTTTCCAGATGACCACTATAACACGAAGTGACTTAACTCATCTGACAAGATGGATTACAGCTGGCCCCTTATCTCTTGGCCTGCTTAGTAACATGAAAGGAAAAGAAAAACAATGCATTAATTGATGGTGGAGAACGTTTTTCTTCCTAATGGTTTCCAGCCAGAATTTTTGAGTCTGAGCCATTTCCAAAATAATGGCAAGCATTTGTGTACACATTACTTTCTTTCATGTGACAAGGAAATGTAATTTTTCTTTGAAAACATACTCATTAAGGAAGCAAACCCCTTCCCCCCCCACCAAAGCCTTTGCACCCCATTCATAAGTGTGACACAGTATAATCACTTTAAAAGTCTGGAGGAACTGCAGATCCTTTGAAAACTCCCACAGCAGAGTCACAGCCATGTGCCTACTCTCCAATGCCCTCTATTAGATCAGGTCTACCCAGTATTTTAAGGTTATTTGCAATGTGACAACCATCAGAGATCTCAATCAGGTTCAGAGTTATTCTAGGAAACACATTAAAAAAAAAATCAAAGAAACCAATGATTATCACAAATAATTGAAAGGAGCAGGCATCATTAATATAGTCATAATATTACATAGGTTGATTATACGCTCAGAAGTCACTTGGAAGTATTTATTTCCTCTGATAGATGCTTTTCAGCTCAGTTTCACAGAGCCCTTTCAAGAAAAGGAAGTGCACAAAGGGAGTTGCAGATGATTGTGCCGTACTTCTCACCAGCCCCGGCGTCCGCGGAGACGCGAGTGTGACGGCGGATGAAATGCAGCGCGGCGAGGTGAGCAGCAGTGCACCTGAAATTCCCTTCTCTACTACCAACATGTGGATCCTCAGAAGACAAACTCAGCTGCAAAAGGGCTCAGTGAAAATCTCCAGCCATGGTATCCTGTGTCTACTAGAAGCAGAAAACAAATACCTAAGGAAAAGATAGATCAAAACAGTGTGTCCTGTAAGTCTGTGCCACACTGTAGGTGATGCCTTGGGTTAAACAAATGCATCTGCTTGAGCCTCGTTTTTCTTGCCCTCCATTGAGATACAGCTCAGGCCACAGAGAGCATGGTATCTCTCCAACACAGGGGCCTGAGCTGTTGCCACAATAGAGACCATTTAGCACATGACCAGAAGAAATTAAGATATTTTTTCTATTACAGCAAGAACTGCTTGGTCTCCCTGCTTGGGCTGCACCCCAGGAGAGGCTTAGTTAAAAGAAATGGCAACTGCAATGGAGTTCCCTGCCTGAGACTAAAGCTGAAGCTCAGTTTTACAAGGAAACAGATGCATTATGAATGTGCAGGCATGCAAAATTAATTTAAACCCACCCTGAAAACAGGGAGCTGAATGATGCTCCCTCGTGGAAGCAATCCCAGCAGTGCTGCAATGACAAGCACTGCCTACCTGACTGGGCAGAATGGGATGTTGAACACCCACCACTTAGAGCAAAGACAAGGCTGATGCTGCACATCAATCCCTATTATTTTATTTATAACCCCTGAGATGTGCACTAGCTGTGTGGGGCAAGGTACACTTCCCTACTCTCTCTCTCACTGATGGATCAGTGGAAAGGTGGTGCTGCAGATTTCAGTAATTAGCAACAATTATCACATAAGGCTGGCAACCACCCATAAGAATGCAGCCACCAACTCTTCCCTCAGGTATGATCACAAACTGGGGATCCAAAAAAGTCCAGTCCTCTGCTGTGGTGGATCTCACAAGATCTTACAGTTCTCTGTAATTTGAGAAGGCCTCAGAGAATGCTGTATTTTTCAGGTGATGGCAAGGTATCTACGAAGTACACTTATTCCTGTCAGCAGCTCTGAAACATTTAAAAGTTCATTTTAAGAGTAATAAATATATTTCATAACCATCCCAAGGGAGTTCTTCCTCTCCAATGAAGCTACTGTACTTGACATTTTTTCCCCAAAGGCTCTGGAGTGATAAATGATAGCTAAAATGAAATTTTCTATTAGGCTTAAAGCCTCTGCAGGACGGGCTTTAAGAAGAAAGGTTTGCATTAGGAAGTCCAAATTTAAAAATCCTGAAATGTAAATGTTAGAGTACTTGAAACACAGACACGACTGATACACAGAGATTAAACTAATTTAAGGGAAACTCCCAGACTACTCTTTAGTATGAAACAACTGAGGGATTGGAGATTATCTCTTACTGCCTTTCACAAACTTCCTCCAAAAATGCACCATAAACAAAACTAAGTTAACCTTATTAAAACATTATGACATTTCGTTGATATTGAGTTGTGTTCAAATATTAAAATAGTTCAAGTATGTTTCAGCACACTCTTGAAACATGTTTGTTCTTGAATGAGCTCATTTGAAGTACACATAGAAAGAGTAAGAGTAAAATTATCAGCCTTAGGGTTTGACATTTTTAAAATCTAGAAATAACAAGTTAACACCCAAAATCTTAAGTTTAGGTCACCAAATTATGAAGGTTTTTAAAAAATCAAATTGGAGTATTTCTCTTGTGGTTTTGAACTGTTAGCTATATATGTGACTCACATTTTCAAAACTTTTAATGTAAACATAATTTTACTTTGGTTTTAATGGAAACAGATGCAATCTCACAATTTACCAGGCTGGCTGGGTGTTAAGAAAAATGTTCCAAAACTTCACAGTTAACTCTTCTCGACAGTTTAGTGTGGAATTTAGCTATATTCAAAAACTGCATTGACCCATGACAACCTTATTGGGATGGCACTATTTACGTCTCTCAAGTTCCTGTGAAAATGCCTGACCATTATGGTCACTTGGACTAAACTTAGTTCTGGATCTGGAGTCTTTTCTGAGAGAGTGAAGTCCTGGCTGCACATTGCAGGTGCCAGTCAGTCATTCCAAAGGGTCACAGCAGCTTGTGACAGCACCCAGTGTGAGGAAATTTGTGAGAGTCACCGCCATCTGAAGTTGAGAATCAGGACTAAAGAGCAGTATGGGAATTAATCTTTTCAATACCTCCCAAGTGAAATAACAAGATACACAATGGTTGATTGCACTGAAAAAAAATGTACTTTTAAAAAACTTCATATGTAATAATTTTTAAGACTACATAACAAATTTACAAGAGGCAAGAACTTCAGCACACACATCAGCTAAACAGTGTTACATAACTACAGACTGAGCAATGTACTGACATGGTTTTTTGTTCCCACCTGGGTAATATTAGAATAAGAAGTCAGTGTCCTTAGTATCCATTTGGATTCATTTCCTGGGTATCCCACTCCCATTCCTAGCAAAACTCAGTAACTGAAAATAACTGAAGTCAAATATTTTCTGTTTTCTAACCTGTAAATGTCTGTCACACTGAAGGACATTTCCATGGGTGATCGAATGAGGTAGGGGAGCAGTTTATCAGACACAGAGCATTTCACCACCTGGTCACTGGTTCCAGTCCAGACTGAAATTGATAGTCCATGTTTAACAAAAAAAAGAAAAGCCAGTAAACAGCCCAAAGATTCCAGCAGCTGTTCAGTAGTACTTATTATACTCCCTGGTAACAGTAAACTATTTGTACAATCTCCCTGTACAAAATATGGCATTAAAATAAAACCTTGGCCAAAATTACTAGCATTTCAGTCCAGACAAGATTATTTACATGCCTAAAGTCTCCTGTCTTAGAGAATGAGGACCAAGATGTGTTTCTTCCCAAATGGCCACAATTTCATAGCAGATGCTGCTGAACTCCAGCAACATCCAGACTGTGGCTCTAGGCTCCATCCTTTTATCAGTTATAATCTGTATTTTCACATGATATAGATCACAAGGGTCTAATGCACACAGCCAACAACAGACTGCATTCATCTACAGTCAGACATATGTGTTGAGCCCCACAGAGTCCTTTTGGAGGAAAGCCCATATAAATCTGAATTCCCAGTGTCAGGCTGCTACTGACCTGGCTCTCCGGAGGCTCCGCTTGGCTGCCTGTTCACCCCATCCCTGCTCCCCACCCCATGCCTGCCTCCACCAGTACACCAGTGATAATGGTTCCAGGCACTTCCAGCCAGAGCCCAACTATCAATGAGCATTCCAAAGTGCTGGGTCATCTTATACAAAGCACAGAATGGGAAATACACTTTACTCAAAGTTTGGTACTTCTGAAATCAGTGAAGAGCACCTGAACACACCCAGGTAAGTAAGAGTACAGCCCATAAATTTCTGTCAGTGCTGTGCTTATAACAAAAATCAGGCAAAATCTTACTCCAGAGCAGGGTTCCCATTACCCTCAGAGGCAGACGGAGGTACCACATACAGAAGACACCTGATACTTGACACTGAGTTACTGCAATAACTACACGGCATATGCAGTGTCAAAAACTGTGCCGGAGCGCTGGTACCCCACAGAACCACTGTGCACTGTGTCTGGGGACAGGACCACAGGCAGCATTCACATGGCACAACCCCACTTGGCAGCTGTTTTTCTGTTTGCTTGTTTGTTTGTTTGTTTGTTTTTCTGGGAGGGCAGAATGACTAACGCAGCAGTCCCTGTTTGCAGAGCCTCATAACAGGGCTTGGAAGCGTGAACTGCCCATTTAGGGCAATTTTTTTTTTTTTTTTTTTTACCTAAGATCTCAAGGTAACACTTACATGCCCTAAATATCAATTCCTTAGTATACTTTTAGCACAGCTAAGTGATCAAGCAGAGCTACAGTCATGTATTTCAGCCAAGCAGCCATTAACTACTGGGAGCAGCAGCATTAGCCGCTGGGAGTTTATTTTAGGGAACAAGGATAAAACCTTTCTCCTGATCTATAAACAACTCCATTGGAGAGTGCATACAAAATCAGAGGGACATTAATATTAAATGAGAAACCACAATGAGACAAAAAAGATGTGACATAAAAAAGCAAAAATTTCAACCAGAAGACAAATTTGCTGAATGTGAAAGAGAATAAGGCAAGAAAGAGTGAAGCAGAAAGATCATCTAAAATTCTTTAAATGGAACCCAAGGCATTTTGAATCGTTACATTTTAACTAAGTTACAAATAACTAGATGAAATTGCATGACCGGTGTGATACAAGAGAACAGACTAGAGGATCCAAGGTTGCTTCCTAGCTTTAAAATCTAAGACCCTACGAACAGAAAAGGAAAGAAGCTTGATTGGCAGCAATGGAGACATAGCTATACAAAATGTTATTTCAGGCAGAGAAAACATACTGCCAAAAATAGTAAGAAAATATGTCTGACATATGCATATACATGCTCTGTTCTCCACTACCCACATCAGTACTTACATATTTAATGTACAATTTGGCAGGAAAAAAACCGACACAAAAGGATACAGTGGGTCCCAAGGGAATTGCTTCACAGGTGCCAATAAACTTGGGCACTCTCAGTAGGAAAATCCTCAGATATGGTTGGTCTTCAGCCCTGTCCAGAGCGCAAATAGCAAGGGCACAGCCCAGCAATCCCTTGGATTACAGAGGTATCTGCCTCAGCCACCTCAGCCTTGCTCCACCGTGCCCAGGGTGTGCAAGAGAGAGGCACCGCCACGGAAGGGGCTGGCCCAAGAACAAGTTGTTCCAGCTGCTCACAGCTGCTGGACACTCCCCTGGGATTCGGGGACAGCTGGCACAGGTTGGGTAGCCAGCACTTCTCAATAAACAAAGAAACATGTAAAGGATAAAATACAGACTGAGAGTTCTAACAAAATCATGGTAAGCAGCAATCAGCTTCATCGTGTTACATCAATCAGAAAGAAGCACCGGAAGCCTTTCTGGAGAGTTTGGACAGAAAAACTGCAACACAAGTACGAACTGTCACTGCTGGATACCTTCAACTCAGTATTTTTATCACACATTAGGAGCAAATTTATCCCAGAAGTTAAAAAGAAATACTGCATGCAAAGCAATGCTTACAAAGCTCTATTGCTGCTGGCTTTAGTGACAACCTCACTGGATGTATTCATAACGTGAGGAATCAGGTTTTTGAGAGAGTGTGCTCCAGCCTCCAGGAAACCTGCTGCTGTAGGCTAAGACTGAAGAAGCCCCTGAATCCTGATGAACTGTACACCAAAGGCTGTGCCTAAGTCAATTTGCACAGTACAACTACAGTGATAGGAAAACAGAACTGCTTACACCCGAGAGCTCTGATTCCCTCTGAGTAACCCACCTCCCAAAGGAATCTCGAGCACCAACTCCTCCTCCCTGAGGGTCCTGCTGATTTCCTACAACAGCTGCCAAGTACAAGTCTCCGCGTGCAAGATATGCCACAGTCTATCCTAAATAAGAAGCAAATGCAATACTTCAGAAATTGCCAAAAATACACAATGAAACCATCACAGTATTTTATTCAATCAAATCTTTAAGATTATTGTTGTGCAGTTTACTGTAGAGCATTTTAAAGCAAGTACCACAGAAGCTACTGCCTATGCTGTGCCTACACAGATGAATATATGCAAAAGCCTGCGGCTCATGAAGGTACAGTCATAGGAAAAAAAAGAAAACAGAACAGAACCAGGAACCAAACTCCCACATATTTGCCTTTTTCAGCTAATCTTGCTAATAATAGCACAACTGTTTCCTTGTAAAGGAATACAGGGAGACTTAATTATTGAAGTAAAACTTGATGCTTTTAAGGCTGGGGAAAAAAAATGAAACCGCTTTCCTGTATTTCCTAGCCTTTAGCACAAGGACTGTACTTAGAAACAGAGATCTCAAATTTAGCATTTGGTGTCACTGGAGATTTTAAAGCTATCACTCTCCTCTTTTCTTCTTCCCAGATCACCCACCATCACTACAGCACACCAGCTCCCAAGGAAAAAAAGCAGTAATTTCTGAATTGCTGATGTAAATTTTTGTACAGTAAGAGGGGGTGAAGTCAAGAAAGAAGCCCTGACTCTCCAATGTCTGTACAGAAATCAAAGTGCCATTCACAAACAACTGGTCTTATATCTTGATCTCCATTCCTCTACTGCCTCCAGCACTCACAGAACTCGTAAACCATCCTGCATTCAGGTTATTTTTTTGAGTACTTCAAATGGTGGAACAAAGATACGGCAACCACAACTTCAGTTTCACATCTGCAGTGTGATGGCCAAAGCTCCAGGACACTCAGTATGGTGACCTGGTATGGTACTGTTAGTCTGTAACAACCACAGTAAGACCCAGACCACATCAGATTCAGACAAGTCTGAAATAAAATGATAATATAAAGGGATTTTTTCCCCCTTCAGTTCTAGATTTAAAATCATTAAGCCCTAAAGCCTATAAAGCTGGGAACTAACATTATCATATACTTGCAAATTCAAGTAGACAGAGTTCTGAGGCTAAGCTGTATTTAATTTCTGCCCACCTGTCACTAGCTTTGGTGTGATATGTCATCCTGAATAAAAAAAAAGAGGTAGCAGATTTCTACTTTCTTTCTGTTGTAAAGGAAAAAATCCTTCCCATGTTCTTGAGCACCCCATCTATTGAAATGCACAAGTAAACATTAAAATAATTATAACTAACAGCAGTAGTCTCATTTATTTATGATGAATAAAAGATGATGGAGAGCTGTCATAAAAAAAGACAGAGATCTAATCTCCTAAGACACACAAGTGCATTTCCTGTTCATGTCAGTAAGAATAAACAGCCCAATGAATTTACTGGGGCTTAAGTGCCTCTGCCATATAAGACAAAAATTACTTAATATTACATGTTTCACATACAAAATGAAGGGGAGGAAAGGGGGAAGATGAAGGAGTAATAGCAGAAAACATGAGAAATATTCATTAAATTCAAATTCAGATGTACACTCCATTTTTTCTAAGTTTTCATGATCAGTGAAAAAAAAAATCAATATTCCTAACCCCACAGGAAAACTGCTTAGAGCAGGGTGTTTCTGCTGAAAAAAAAAATTCTGAAAGACATCTCTAATAATCTGTTTCCAGCAAACAGGAAATTCAATGGACTTAAGAGGTTACTTGTATCCTAAATTTTGTGATATTTTTTCATCCAATCTTAGCCTGCTATTTGTTTCCTCAATGGTTTGGTGTGGAAAGAAACAACAGCACATATACACAAAACTGCACAATGGGCACCAACTGGTTTCCTGCAGGACACACGTTACTAATTCCACGCAACTGCACAACAGCCAATTACCACATGCTGGAAATACAAACAGGTGTTCAGCCTGCAAAGTACCTGAACATTCCTTCCACATTTTTCAGCTTTGCTAGACCTCAGGTGAAACCTGGCAATCAGCTCTGGGCACTACACATTATCTCAGCACCTCCTAAAGCAGTCTGGAGTTACTTAACAAGGAATGACAGAGGTCCAGAACGTTTCATCTGTGCCCTGTTCAGTGTCCAGGCAGAGGCTTTATAAATCACCCAAACGAGATATTATGCAGCTGATGCCAGCCAAGAGCAAGGAACAGACTGGACAATCTCTCTAGGTCAATCCAAACCCTATTTCCTAAGAACATTAGCAGTAAAGTTCCTTTCTGCAATCCCAAGTGAACTGGCTTTGACCTAAGGACCATAAACCTCAACAAATCCCACTTTCTACTACTACCATAAATTCCACATCCACTGCAGTGCTCGAGCCCAAGGATCTCAGCAATACAAGCCCAAGCTGTACAGCAAACAGTTGCCAAAGACCAGCTTCTCAAAATGAGGAGTTACCACATTGTGCACGAGATAAAATAGAGAACTTCAAAGACAAATGGTGACAGCTCCAGTAACATTTTAGATCCATGTAAGAAGTGAGATGATTGCTGACATCTGAACATCTTCTGACAAGCAGTTCCATTTAAGAAAACGTAAGGAATTATTTTAACATATCCTGGGGGGAGGGAAAACCGAACTATTCTTAAATTCACAGTTGGCAAAGTCCCGCTTTATTCATGAAGGTTGGCCACAGAAAACCAGTCTCAGGGTCTAAACAGTGTGCTGATGCTCAGGAAAGCAGATATGAGAAAACCGCCTTTTCTTAATAGACATTCTCGACATGTGACACCCAGATTAGCTCTGGCTGCTTCAGAGATTAAAATTACTTTTCTCCTCATTTGTGGCTCTTTGCAACGCAAAATCCAACAGAAACTGAAAGCAGGAACTAGACTGTTTCTGGGTCATACACCACTAGACCTGTTAGTTAAACGCCAGTTGCAAAGCTGCTATTCCTGGTTGGAATGTGTGAGCCACAAAAAACATGGCCTGACATTCAATTTATAGGGTTGGCACTTCGGCATCTGGAGACAGGACAAATTTTTCATAGATGATGCATGTTTCAGCTAGAAGTCTTTAAAAGGCCCTGAATAAGGAATGCCATTTTCAAAGAACCAGTATTCAGACTTTTGTCACATATTAGGCATTCCTTTAACCTACAAATTTTCACAATCTTATGTTCAATTTGTAGCAACAAGCAACCAAGACATCACATTGACCAAAATGCTCTGTTTTGACAATAAACCAGTAACTGTTAAAATAAGAAACTGAACGCATGGCTCTTGAGACACCGGCCTGCAGTATAGAGTTTTCTGAAACTAAAGTGATCTGTTACATAAAAGAAACACTTTACCAGGTAATTAAACTTCTTCCTCTGCACTAAGAAAAAGAGATTCAGGAAGAAATCAAATCCGGACTGATGTCTGCAGGGATGTTTTCAAATGCATAGTTTCTGTAGAAAATTTACGTACTTATTACATTTACAAAGGCCTTTGATTTCCTTAAGGACTGGAAATGTTAAATTATTTTCCCCCTGGTTCTAGTTTCTATTCTTTTTGACTGCTTCAAGAGAATAAACAGGTCACTTTGCTCATTGCTTCAGCCATGTGACACCGTAAGATTGACCAAAATTAACAAAACACAAAAGATTTAACAAGGAAGAAAGAACACAGGAACTGACTTTAATTGGGATCACTACATTCTGCAGAACTAAAGGAAGGCTATAATATAGAAAACTGCTTTAGAGGAAAGTACAAAGGAGTCAGGATCTGGCAAGCAAATGTGATACACATGTGGTGAGGCAGTCTGTCATCCATCTTCCTAGATGGAGATCTCTTTGTTGTTCTGCTGGGACAGTTTGTAGATGTCCAATGTGCAGAGTGTGCAAGAAAGAATTGGTGTATTTCTAACAAAAAACAGTGATGTTTGTAAAATACAAAGAGATTCAGGGACCAGCCCCGAAAACAGGGATGTTCTTGGTTGTCAGGGTAACATGATCACCCCAGACAACAGAGACATCAGCAGGAATCTGCAGCACACACTTGGTACCCAAGCATACAACTCTTCCTGCTTCCCTTTTGTAATTAAGACACAAAGGGATATAGGTAACTGTTGCTAAGGTGGGGCTCTCTTTTGTCTATGTTAGGGATCCAAGAAAACCAAGAATCTGGTTGATGCTTAAAAAACAGTCTTTACTGGTGCTACCCATCCAACTTTCCGCCATTAATTAGAACAATCAACAGATAGCAGACAAAGAAAGTGAACCATAAGGGACAATCCTTCCGTTTAATGTAGCAGTGTCCAGCAAAAGTAGTAAGATCCAATGATGCCCAAAATACTACTATTATTTTCTTTAGGGTAACACTCATGTAGCTTTGCTTTCACTAGGTCAGATGCCCATTGTGTGCATTCTCCCAAGAAGCTAATGAGCAGTTTTCCGGTTTTCTGCAGCCTGACCTCTTGAAAGCAACATTGGCTTCTCCATCAAAGCAATAGGCTTCACATCACCACTCAGCTGCAAACATACAAAGATTCGGATATGCAACACAATAAATGACCAGATGAGCAAGTCTTGCTTGTCTGCCTTGCTGATGATCCCATAAAACAAATAAAGTGAAGTCACATGTCTGATGACAGTAAAAATGTGCAAACTTTGAAGCATTTTTATTAAAGAGAGTGGATACAGTCCACTGATCCCACAGCATTACCAATGTGTGCTCACAGATGACCCTTCTATTGCATTCTGCACACTTGGTGTTTTGGATAGACTGTTGTGGATTTACCAGGCAGGTACCTAAACATCACCCAGCCACTTGTTCACTTCCCCTTCCAGTGGGAGAGGGGAAAGAACTCGGGAAAAAAAAAGTAACATTCATGGGTTGAGATAAAGACAGTTTAATAGGACAGGAATTGAAGTAACAGTGGTAATAATAATACTAATAATAATCAAATACACAAAACAAGAGACGGACAATGCAGCTGCTCTCCACCTGCTGACCAATGCCAAGCCAGGTGCCAAGTGCAGCCCTTGGCTGACTTTTTCCCTAATTTTTACACTGAACATGACCCCGAATGGTGGGGTACCCCTCTGGTCAGTTGGGGTCAGCTGTCCCAGCTGTGTCCCCTCCCAGCCTCTTGTGCACCCGCAGGCTCCTCACTGGGGGGTGGGGTGAGAGGCAGAAAAGGCCTTGGCACTGTGTAAACACTGCTCAGCAACAACTAAAACATCACTGTATTATCAACATTATTCTCATCCTAAATCTCGAACACAGCACTGTACTAGCTACTAGGAAGAAAATTAACTCTATCCCAACTGAAACCACGACACCCTGAAAACATTTTCAGAAAGCTATCTAGCTGAAAAGAATTCCCATGGAGTTGAACACATTAAATATTCTGAATTTTATATATTAAAGTTGACAAGAATAGCCTCATGGGTTTTTAATCTTACTCTATATCACTGCCGTTGTTTTCTTTGAAGACTATCTTCCTGAAAAAGAAAAAAGTATTTAAACCTCTTTATTTAAATCCCTCTAGGAGCTAGACCAGCTCTTTAGCACTATGGAGTGAATAAAACATTCAGTCACCAAATGGGACACACGTTAATGGCTGTGCAGGAGGAAGAAATAACATGATTTTTAAAAGAAAAACATTCAGGTACAATTAAGTCTACTTTTTCATTGTTCTGATATTAAAAGACAATTTATACTCGGCAAGAATTAATGAAAGAGGGAGATTAAAACAACTAAATGGAGAAAAGCCTCAGGAAAAAAGATGGAAAACATTACTTAAATTTTCGGAGTAGCAAATTGTACAATCAATGTAGGCTAACATCTATGCTTTTACTCCCAACCATTGCTGGGACTCTTTGCATCCAGTTTTGCAACACAGCCCTGCCCCAGCTGGTGAAAGATCCTGTTTCTTCACTCCTGGAGCCCAAGAAACTTAGCTGTGCTTGCCCTTCCCTCTTCCCTCCCTGGATATGTCATAAGTTGGCCAGTTTGCATTTAGGGCTAACAGGTCATATGCAATAAATGAAAATCTTTCCATAACAGTTTCACAGTCATTACAAGATGCCAGTGAGCTTTCTCTATTCTACTTGAAACTGAGTTGGTGTTGCTAGCATAAATATTTACTTTATATCCATAAACACACGTACACCTTCCCACACACACCCCTGTGGCCATTATGTAGCTACACAGCTCATATTACCCACCTACAAGTGAAGAAGTTTTTCAGGTTATAACTTGAGATGTCTATTACCAGATGTAGGAAACCAATGACCTGAAACAGCAGCTGGCACTGAAGCTACCTAGAAAACAGCCATACCCTCAGCTAATCCCCTGCTTTGCATAATTTACAGATGATTAATAATCTCAGGTTTGCTTCATCAATATGGGGATGGCACTTGCCCCATTTTGGCAGAAAACGCCTCTTGTTGTCCCCATCTGCTTCCCTCCCTGCCTCAGCCCAGCAGGTCCCCCCTGTCCGAGCCACACACCCGGAGCTGCTGGGGAAGGAGCCCCAGGGGTTTCATCAGTGCTGCTGCAGGACTGATCACAGAAGAATCATGACAGCCAGGAAACAACTCAGCTAACACGCTTGTCAGGTAACAAACACAAGTTACAAATAATAATGTTCAGTTTGTGTTTGATAGCAATCATAACATGCATTACAGACAATAAAAGAAATCGTTTTTACGTCTCTTTTTGTTTGTTTCATATTAAAAAGCTCTTAAAACCTCTTTCACAATTGCTGCTCTACCCTGTGATCTAAAATACAAATCAAACTCCGGCAAGGCCAAGCCATTAAGTTAAAGTCCACATCAAATACTTCTCTGGAATCTGGAGTTCCTTACGTGATAACTGATTATAACCTTTTTAAAATCATCATATTGTTTTCAATTCCACTTGACTAATATCAGACAGGAAAAGCTGCTCAACGCCTTTCTTAGAGGAGCTCTGCCACCACCTGGCACAAGGCAAGTGGGGATTACAGACATATGACCTGGAGTTCAAAATGCCCCTAAAATAACATGAAAGCAGAGCTGGATCTCAAAATCACTTCCGATTTCTGGCTGCCCTTATAATTCCTCATCTAACCTAAAAGTAGAGCTTTGTCTCCATGCGTGGCTACACAAAATGAAATTACTACAAAATTTTAGGAGTCAGAAAGTAGTAAGACACTACAGCTCATATTCAGTTCTTCAAAGAAAAAAAAAAGTGGGGAGAGAGTCAAAATCCAATGAAGTTAATTCCTTAACTGGGAGGTGCACACATGTAGGCAACAAGCTTAGAAAACTTTATAGGTGATCTCAACATGCATTTGTGAACAAGATCAGGTATGATTCATCTCTTCCTGATCTCTTAGATACTTACTGAATTCCCAAATAAGACTGAAGTCAAAGAACTGGTAGACATATTTGAAGGAATCAGATGTGTAGAGGCCAGTGGGCCTAATGAACAATGGCCTAAAAGAGTCCATTGGTGGGACAGCCCCTAGGAGATTCACCCCCTGGTTAGAGAGAGAAAGGCCTCCCCCAGGAGGCTTGGTTCCATTATGCTGATGTACCCCAGTTCTGCTTCCCCCATTGGCCTCCCTGCCCCTTTCTGCCTTATCTGGAAGGTTCTCCTATCTCCCTGTTCCCCCATTGGCCCCACCCCCTCACTGCTCCCTCAGAGCTTCCCCATTGGCTCCCGTACCCTGGCCCCGCCCATGCACCGCCCCTATGCCATCAGTTCATTGGTCCCTGATGCTCTCCGCCCCCGTATATAAATCTGGACACCCGTTCCTGGATCCCTTCGTGGCATGGCTGCAATAAACCCTCCCATGCAATACTATACAAAGACCCTTCCCGTCTCTTTGCCATAGATCCATTGTTTAAGCTAGCTTTTGGCTACAACACAGATGGTTAGGAATTTTATACACAGAATCAGTGATACAATTTTTGTGACTCCTAACACAAAATTCCCAGGCTTCACTTGAAGGTCTTATCCTAAATACCCTGCTGCAGAAGGACATCTATTCATATCCCGGGAGAAGAGAGTAACAGACATAACTCGGGAGAGGATTAGGCTAAATATAGCTAATATTGGTTTAAAACATATCTACAATCAAATCTTGACTTGCATCAGTCTTCACTAATTGGCTCACATGAATCCAGATTCCTGTGTGCAATATAAGCAGCTGTACTCAACTGCTGAATTTATTATGCCTTCCATAAGAAAAAAGACCCCTGGCACAATTGGTACTGGTGACCCTTCACAGTTTTGTTACTAGCTGCCAAAGGGTACAAGCTGGAGACCTGCAGGAGAAGGGTCTGGCCAATGCACTGGCTTGGAGTTTTAATTTTACTCCACAGCCTACACCCTCTCCTTCCACCCACCAGGTCTCTCTCTCTCTCCACTATGGACTTCACACCTTCCTGGTTTTGCTGATTCTTGACTGCTCTAGGCTTATCCTTTTTCTACTAAAATCTCAAGAGCTAGAAGTTAGTTATCAATCATTTATCTCTGTGACATGAAGTGTTTTTATGTGTGCATACAAGTATGTCTGTATGACACTCCAGGATCAAGGAGGATCTCTGCCTCCCCCTTTCAAGCACAAAAGCAATCAATGCAAATACTTTAATAGTAATGTCATAGCCATTCATCATTCCTGATCTTAAAACTTAAGATCTCCGCTTTGAAGTGAGAAAAGGTTTAATGACAGTACTGCCCCCCTCTGTAATTATGTCCCTTTTATGGCAAGTTTTCTGGTATACAACAGCTGGTTTTATTACTATTAATGCTGCACGATGACTACAAAAAATCTGACCTGAATGGGATAAAACCAAACCAGCTGTTTCATCTCCTTTCATCTATTCACATCTCAAAGGGGGCTTTGTGCACCATCGGTTTCCACCGAAGAGCTGAAAAATCACGTGTCACAACAGGGGCCCGACTTATGTGGGTCATGGAATAGCCGGCAATCCAGAGCCCCGCCGACGGAAATCTCTGCCCAGCAGATCCTCCCCCGCTTAATCTCACCAGGATGAATTGGCACCGGGGAAAACAATGAGCACTCACTCGCTCCACTTAATTTCCACAGCGAATAAACACAGAAATGAGACAGCCAGCGCATTCAGTTGTAGAATCTGCCCTGAGAGTCCAGATGAGCAACAGGAATGGAGAGGAAAGGGGTTTAGTCTCCAAAATAAGAAAAACAGAACCCAAATTTAGATCCATTACGTTGTTTCTGCACAGAATATAGAAATGACTCT
This sequence comes from Oreocharis arfaki, assembly GCA_013398015.1. Lineage (NCBI taxonomy): Eukaryota > Metazoa > Chordata > Aves > Passeriformes > Paramythiidae > Oreocharis > Oreocharis arfaki. The sequence goes on from VZRR01008594.1 coordinate 390,413, forward strand.
CTTCTTCTACCGCAGCGAATGACTTCTCCCAGCCCTCTCCCTGACAGCCTCCTTAGTTACCCTGGTTTCACAAACCATACTTCTGTCACCTAAGCAGATACAACAATGCTGCCCACCAACTCAAGATAACAAAAGCTCAAAACCAGAACATTTTAATTACAGATCTCTTTTAATTTTACTTGCAAAGAATAATAATTAGAGAGCGAAAGAAGCCCACACAAACCCAAAAACATCCCACAGACACTCCATGGACTTCACCAAGGTTCACCCATAGTTCCCATTTAATGATCCCAGATGTCATTACTTGCAAACTTGGAACTAAAACAATTTTACAGAATGATCTTAAGTACAAACTTAACTCCCTAAGATACTGCAATGGTTAATTAGTGCAGGTTTGACATGAAATGACACTGCCAGATTATACATGTAAAGTGCATTTTAAGGTATTATTTAGCCATGGCTCTGACACGGCTGACTTTTCTCCTCAAACACCAGTAATTACATTTTAACAAAATGCCATCGAATTTATCACTTAATGTAGCCTGAAGAAAATGAATCATTCAGATAGATGTTTATTTTCAACAGACAGAACTACTAAAATAGGATGCAAAGAACATGTATGAGCAGCATTATAACTGACTGCTGCATTACCTATATTTTGTCAATGTAACAATTAACAGTGTGGTACCTCATATGTCCTTTAGTGAGTTAAGGAATCAGTCAGCTTTAAACGAAGCACAGATGTTAACTGAACACATGCCAATAGTGGCACCTTGCATGGAGGGCAGCCCTGACCTCACACAGCCAGGACTCAAGACCAACAGCCTGGATGCCAATCCTGCAGCAGCTCCAGTGGGACCAGTGAGATTTCCCTGGCCTTTGGGAACTCTGAAGCATGTGTATGCAACACAGCCCCGCAGAAATAGGGGTGTCTTGAATCTGGAAGCACCCTGGCACAGAGTCAGTATCCCACAAAACTAGGCAGGAGTGAAGAGCCTGGAAGGGAATGGCGGAATACAGAGTACAAACACCCAGAAGGCAGCAAATAATTAGCCTCAAGAGCAAAGCCTAAATCAAAATCCTCTCTGCTTTTCAGCCCAAGACAAATATCACCAGGGAACTGTGCCAGTGTGCATCGCAGTATTTGCCTCTGCACAGACAAGTGCCTAGTGAAAAACATTGCCCTAAAACTTCGTATTGTACTGCTCCAAGACACAATGTCAGGGCTGCTCTGAGTTTTATTTGGATCACAGGGCAGGACTTTTGTCCCTCCTCTCCACACCAAAATGTCACGGTGGTAAAGCTCTCCTCAGAGTAACAACCTGACACACTCGTATGTAAGTGAAGAAAATTGCATTCACACTGCTATACCAAGAAAGACCCAAACATCTTTGTTAATTAACATTATTTACATAAAATGTGATTTTGGTGGCTCCCTTCAGCTGGCCTTAAGCTCATAGGTCTGCCACAGGGCAGTGCAGAACTTCACACTGCTCCAGATCTCAGTGTTTCAGGGCTGAAGCTTTCAGGAGGCCTGTGCACACTTTGGGTGACATCAGTGTCAAAGGTGTCCCTAAAGTGACCAAGGTGAAGAACAAGAGTATTCAGATTTCTAAAATATCTAATATGCAAGTTATTGTGCAGTTTTATCAGCTGCAGCACTTTTACACAGTCTTTCATCTCAAGTTTTGCGTTAATGGCTCTAGCAATTATTTACAAAAAATCCCTAAACTGGAAATATTATGAAATAAACATTACGAACAACTTCTTTGGGATTCTCCAAATACACTATAAAAATTAATCCCCAAGTAGAAAAAAACCAAAGCAAAGCAAACCATTTGCACAGTCCTGTTGGAGTAATTCTTCTGCAGTAACCATTCTTTGCAGAATCAAGGTTTTAGTGTTACAACTTGTGATGTTCTGTTAAACCTTTGGAGACAGAAACTCTATAAAATACATTTCAATTCTGGAGCCAAAAAGAACAAATAAAAAACTAGTTGTGAGCAACAGATTTTTATTTTGTCTGAACTAGCCATAAATTTGCATCTGACACAAAAACCCCCTCATTTTTAGCATTATGTAGGCAATGAAGGTGCATGATAAACTGTAGTCATATTAGAAACAAAAATATTTAAAAGTATCGTGGAGAACCATTGAAGTTTTGATGATGGATACAAAGATAACAGTAAACAATTTTCAACTTGGCAGAACAACTCAAATCAATCTGTTATGGAGATTAAACACTTGGAAGCTTATTTGCACATACCTGTGTTTCCACATAACAAAAACAAAACTAGAGATAAATATTTCAAACATCCAATGCTTCCTAGATAGCTATCCTAAGATAGTTCCTTCTATCTTACATGCTCTGTAACATGTGAAAGCATCAAGGATGAAACACATGGTCCCTCTGCTGAAGGTAGAAGATCAAATGTTAGATTTTCATGGCTCTAATACAGTCTTGAAGGGGTACGCAATCCAAGCAGATACAAGCTTGCGTGTCTCCCTTCCTAACCTTCTCAAATCCAAGCTAGGAAATGGGGATTAAAGATCAAGGCAGCCTCGAGCTGCAAACAGGTGGGCAGAGGCAACTTGTGAATCTTGGACACCAGTCCCAAGGGTGCCCTCTGACATGGTGCAGCTGATAATTTTGCTTCTGCAATCCCCCATGCAAATGTAATGAGTCCAAGGCCACCTTGGCTACTGCTGGCCCTGGCTGGTGCACTGGGGCGGTGTCGGAGTCGGCCCCCGCACAGCACCACCCACTGCCCCAGGTGCACGGTGAGCCCCGGCTGAGTCACCCTTGGCAGGCACCTGCTTCACTCCAGTGCCTATAAATAGAGCCAGAAGGACCGGTTCCCACAGAGGCACCTCAGAGTCGGGCATCTGAGTGAAGGCAGATGAATCCTACTCTTCACCTCTGAGTCACGGTTCCTCCCTGGATTTTCACCTGAGGCTGCAAAACTACGTAACACCCACAGGCAGGACTTAAAATACATCCTGGCCAAGAGCAATCTGTAAAACAGGAGGATACAAAATTTGACAGTTTTATCATAAATAGCCCGTAGGCCTTCTAAAAAGAAGCCATGCAGGGAAAACAATTACTGCCAGATAACCGTATGTTTTAATGGGAGTGCAGACCTCCTCTGAAAATTAACTTCACAGTCATGTTGTAGGGATATGTTTATTGCTCCTCAGTGATAAAAATAAAACTATCATTTAATTTGACTGCCAGGGCTGAAACCTCCATCAAAGCTTCAATCTCCCTGGTTTACACAGCACCATTAGCCCCATTGCTAACACCACATTAGCACTGCTATCCTAAGAGATGCAAAAGTCAAGCTAAAAATTGCTTTGGTGCACAAAATAAACAGACAATACTTGAAGCTGCAGAGAGAAAGCATTTCTGTTGTAACAATTTTACCCTGTCATATTAACAGACCATAAATAGATCTAAAAATATTTACTGAAGGCCAAATTCTGCAGAGCTGAATTTACCCAGTGGTGTTATGTAAGAAAGGGTTTCAGAAATGCACTAAATGGGGCTGATGTTACAGCTCTAGAAATAATGTCTTCCGTTTTCATGCATTCCACTTTTTTTCTCAGTTTCTTAAACTGATAAACTTGCAGTGATGTTTTTCTCTTCAAACAAATCTCTATTACCTGATGATGATGAGTTGGAATGAAAACTGGCACTTGCAGCCCCTTTATGCCAGTCTTTCCTCCCTCGCCCAAAAACAGTTCTGCTGTAAACCCAACCAAAAATTACAGAAGGGCAGATTTAACCAAAACAGTCTTCAAAGATGATGAATTTAAATCTCCCTGAAAAAACTTTTATCATTGTCATTTAATTTCACTGAGAAGATTTACAGTACTTGAAATATTTTGGCAAGTATAATGGATTAGTGAACCAGTGGCACAAGACAGAGATGATCTGGATCAGGCATTTCTGCCAGCTGCCCATCCTGCTGCCTGCCTATCTGGGGCCCCACACACCCAGCTTCACAGGTTGCTAAAAGTAACTCCTGAATTTATCCCACATTCAGGCACAGTAAAGTCAGTGGCACTGACGATGAAGGAGCAATTTGCTCTTGTATACCACATTTGACTCTTAAATGAAGACAGCCCTTGCTTTTAGGACTACAACCAAGCATACTGCAATTCCTTTACTATAATGACAATGATAATAGCAGAATACGTCTAAAGCCAGTAGAAAGTTAGCAACAGTAATTCTGTGGTAAAACTCATTTTTCTCAGAGCATGGGAAAGTTTTTCTCACCCATAACTTCCCACCAGTACAAGCAACATGTTCAATGGCACATGGGGAAAGAGTCTCCAAACCCAGAGGAAGACAGAAACAAGACTGCTCAGCGTTAACTTTCCCCTTTACTTCTACCTCCACACAGGAAGGGACCAGGGTAAACACCCAGGCAAGAGCTCACAACAGCAAAGCTTCCCCAAGGCACAAGATTCAAGATCCTGTTCCTGGGAGCTCCATAGGGGCTCATAGGGTTTTCTGGCCACATCTGCATTTCCCTGCAAAGCCATAGATGTTACCAACAGAGATGGGGGGATGCTCCACATCACAACTCTAAAAGCAGTTCTAATTCTCTCCCTAGAGAATCTCATTAAAAACAGAACAATGTTGTTAAACCACCATGATTTGCTTGCCTACAAGACAGAACTTCCAGGCTGCTCTCTGTGACCTACCCCAAGTGGTGACATGGATGTCCAAACCCTTCTGGTTCATGCCAGCAGGTGGAACAGCATTTGACCAAGAGGGATCAAGTCCCCTTTGCTCAGCACAGGCAACAGCAAGTGAAATGCTGCCATGCAAAGACCTTTCTTGAGACAACCCAGGTTTTGGGTTCTGCCTCACATAGATGAGCATCCAGCCTTCGGTATGGTGCTTCAACTAGTGGTGTATCAGGGTCAAATGATACCAAGGATTATAATAGAAAGCAGAAAAAATTTCTAAGTCACTGTTTCACACAACAGTCTATTGAGAGAGGATATGAAGTCTGACTCACTGTAATCTTCATACATTTAATGGATTTTTCCACACTCCAGTTGGGCTCCATACCAACAGGAAGAAGGTTATTTTCCTCAGTGAAGATCATTAACAATTCATATGCAGCAGTTTCTGCCATATGTGGCTTGTCAGCTGACTGCCTTGATCTGTTAACCAGTCTGCTGGTGGGGTTCTTCTAGCTTAAATGAGGAGCACATTATTTTATAGTTTTAATAATATTACCAAAATGATACTAAAGTCATGTGCTGTGAAAGAAATGTTGCTTTTATTCAGAAAAAAAGGTTGTTAAACCATCCTCTACCTAAATGTGTTGCTCACTTTTTTGTCGTTCTCCTCTGTGCTTGCGGGGGAAGAAAGAGATGTGGGAGGACATTTGCAAGGCATAAAAAGCTTCAGAAGTTTCCAATTGGTACCATGCACTGATAAAACCTTGTGTCAATTGGCCAGAAAACAAGACAAGAGAGAAAAGGGAGAAAATTTGTAGTAAAGAGCAGTTCTCCCACTTCCTTCCAATCACTGCTTAGTTCACTGAGAAAAGGGTAAAAAACTATCTTTCCATCAACACAGAAAAAGCAGATTTCAAAGCAGTTTTCTACAAATATCAGCACTATCTCTACTGCACTTCCTCCCTGCACTGAATCACCATTTTGCAAATATCCAAGTTTTGGTTAAACATGAGCAATTATACGAAGCACAGCAAAAGAGGAAATCATGATTTCACTTCAGCCTTATGCAAAGTTATACTTACGGAAATCAATGAAATTATTATTGTTGTGGAATGAGAAAAAAATGCATTACACATTTCTCCCAGCTACTTACATTCTGTGCTCCATCTCAGATGATGACACTGTCAACGGTATGCAAGACTCTGGTCAACAGTCCAGTAAATTTGTCAATTAATGATGGTTCCCCTTCTCCACATTTAAGCAGATATAAAGTTACCTCCTGCACTCTGGCCCTTTAGCTGATACAGTACTGACTTCATCTTCTCTTCATAATACATATCAACTACTGTACTTTCAACATGTATTTCTAATCAGTTCATCTCAGAGTCCCAGAGCTGCCTGTATGTATCATACAAGCAAAATTGACTTTGTCAAGGAAATAAAAACCTCTGCAAAAGAATGCACCAAGAGCTGTCAATGCATCCATGCAGTCGGGTGGTTTGGGCCACAACAGATCAGTTTCCAGAAAAAAGTGACAGATCAAATATGACCTTCAGTTACTATGTCTACTCTTCAGATTCCTAATCCTACCCCATGAAACGTGCATCTACTTCAGAAGGATGGTAAACGGAATTATTCCAAACCCAGCATTTAATGGTTTCTGCAGTGACAAGAAAACACAGGAGTTCCTAAGCGGCACAAAGATACTGCCAGAAAACAAGTTAAAGGAATTTTGGCCGTTTTCCTGTAACATTTGAACAGCCAGAAATACAAATTTTACAAACACAGTAAAGGGTCATAAAGAACCATTCCAGCTGTGTTTGTTTTGAAAAGAAACTTCTTTTAAAATAAAACTTAATCGTGGAGTCAGAACCGGAAAGATGGGGAAGGTCTAGCACAGGCTACTCCAGGGTTCTGCTCTTCACCTCTCATGGAGTTTGGAGCAAACTGTGAATCTCCACAGCACACTCAACAACCCTCACTCTCCATCTGCCTGGGGGGATTTGAAATGCACTACAAAGCTGAGATGTAATAGACAGCATTTTTAGTCCAAATATTAATGGTTTAGTTAAACCTGAGTTCAGGATTTTGGTATTTTATTAAGATTCTTCACACCATATTCAAGGGGTTGGTCCAGAGATTAGGAAGAAGTATTTTTTCTGCCTTAGACAATGGAAGAGATTAAGTTATACCAATTATTTATATGTGTTGGTGTTTTAAGATTTCCTTAGCATAGAGAGCCAAATTAACTAACTGCATTTTTCAGGAGTAGCTCTTAAGATAGTTTTAACAATGACCTTGTTGTATTACCAAATATCTATCTCCGAAATAAAAAATTAAATTCTGACAGTCCCGGGAAACTGAATATCATTACTATATCAAGACTTAAGGAATTTGTTTTATGGTACAGTCATAACATGGCATATTGTTAGCAAGATGAAATCAGCTTAGTGGTCACAAGAACAAAAGTGAAATCAAGTTAAGATTGTTTCTCTGAAAGAAAAAGATGACTTGACAGACAGTAATCAAGAGTTATTTTGTAAATGGATTTGCTGATGCTTTCCAAAGGCATCAAAAAGGCTTAAGTTATTTAAAATAAAAATTATACTGTTTCATTTTTAAATCGTTTTCTTCTCACTTAAATTTGTAATTAAAGTGGATGATATACATACAACGTGCAAGAAGAACTCTCTGGCCTTATTTTTGGAAAATTTCAAACCTGTTCCTCTTTCTAATAAAAAAATTGAAAGCAAGGTTTCTGTTCCAATAAAACAGTACTGACATTTATTTTCAGTTTGACTGAATTTGCAGGTAACATTGAAGAAATTATTTCAGTGGGACTGAAGAAAGGAAATTACCCAAGAGCTGAGGGCCAGCTTCTACAATGGTTTCATGGATTTGAGATTTCCTTTCTGATGGATTGATGCTGATACACTTTGAACCCATTTGGAATTAAGTCTTCTTTTGTCCCTACACTGTTTATTAGTTTCAGCTTCTGAGCTGGAATGAGCAGCAGGGAAAGGCAGAAGACCCTGCATCTTGATCATGCAAACAAAAGCATGTTTGAGTAAGACTGATCAGTACTGCAAACCTGGAAATATGTGAGCTAGAGGAGGCAATATTTTTCCAAGTAACCAACTTCCTCCAGAAGGAAAATGCGATCCTGAGGTTTCATATTAAGACATAAATAAAATTATTATTCTTAAGAGCTGCCTAAAATTACGAAGCCTCCAAACCTTTATGTGATATTGTTGCAGCATTTGTAAGATCTGATTCACTGAGTGAAGTGCAACCCCCTTCTGCTTCAGCTCACCAGATGAAAACACATCCCCATGACAACCTGGGAGCTGCAGAGGAGAGCATAACACCCAACCTACTGCCAAGCACTGCCGGAGCCCTCCTCCAAAGAGGGATGTGCCAACCCACAGCAGCACGTTTCTGTCACTGCTATGGGGCCGGGACATGTGTGCATCACCCTGGATTAGAAAATTTAAACGAGAATGGCATTAGGGGCATGCCAACAACCCTAACACTCAGCCAACTTTTTAACTGCAACAGTGACAATACCATCTCTGCAAGCTAATGTATTATTTGTTTGTACAGACAGGGGGAAAAAAAGGTTATTTAGGTGCCCAAATGTCTATCTCCTGCTTGAGCAGAATCAGTGACTAACTCAGACTTGCAGTATGAATCCATTACCTCTCAGACCAGGGAAGCTGGTTTTCCTCCTCAACAATATGCAAAAGAAATCTGGTAATGGTAAGGTTTGAGTGGAACAAAACATTACAACTGCATTTGTCTAAATCAACACTGCAGACAGATTATATTAATTTCACCACTAAAAGCAAAATAATTAGCTACATTTATCACAAATGACATCAAGTACTGTGTATCTCAGCAGTTGTACTGCTCCTTCAATTATTCTGCCTCTCTCTGTTACATAAGCTCTACTTTGCAGCTCCAGGTAATACAAGAAAAACCCAAATTCATGTCACTTTTATAGTCTACATTATAGCACAGAGATAAAGAAAAATACGTTGGGAAAAATCAGGAAAATCACCTGTTATACTATTTTGCAGTAGTTCCACTTCAGAAATTTCATAAACATAGTCTCATGATCCACAGGGCAAGGACTAAATGGGTTTGGCAATTGGAGTTACCCAAGCATTGAAATGATCCCTGGTTAAAATAAAACATGACTGTAATAAGTTGAAGGTAGTTGGTACTTGTGTGCACTATTTCATCCTCACCAAATACGACAGTTCACATGGTAAAATCCCAGCTGAAAAGAAACCAAGAACAAAATCTCATTACCTTGAGGCCACGGTGACCTCTAACTCTCCTAAAAAGACTGCAAAAATCCTGTTAAAACAGTCCCCTCGTTACAAAATTATGGTGAGTACATACAACTTGCCATGTATTTTCTTGGGAGAGTGCATACAACTTGACACATATTTTCTAGACCAATATTTCCAGAAATAGGTTCTGGAAAACAAATCCTACCGTATCTGTCTTCAGGGGCTGGCAGGCTCACAATTCAACTCTTCCCAGAAAGCATAAAATCACAATCAACATAGTTCAGCTGGCATTTAGCATCAGCTACACAGAGACAAAGCTGCTGGTCAAATATTCCATAGCTATTGCTATGGATTAGCTCTTAAAAAATTTCTCGTATTTAAAACTAGAATATAAGATTGGAACTTGGTACTTTCTAACATGTTATTTTTCAGTCATCGCTCCTGACAATTTGTTCTGGTTTGTGTGCATCATACTTCCTATTATTTCTTAATTTGGTAAGTAAGTTCACAGTATTCATAAATTCATACCAATTATACAGTGGAATTAATGACAACAGTTCTCACTGGGAAGTCAGGCTCTAACTCTTCGACATCTTCCATATCCCTTAACCCTTCCTTGCCCATTCCCACATTCGTCACCTGTCACCTGAACCAAAGCCACCTGCAAGAGGCTGACAAAGCTGGTTACTGCAATTTAGAGTGACACTGCTGTGCATGTGCTCTTCAGAGGCCTTTTAGGACACACCAGCTTAAGAGTTAACAGGCACCTCAAAGTGCCTCCCGAGAAACAGCACATGGAGGATACCCATGGAGCACCAGCCAGCTTCTGGGAGCTGCCCCAGCTCCAGGCCGTCACCGGGACCTGGCGGCCACGCTCAGGGAGAGCCCACGCACTACCTGTGCCCAGCAGCCTGCAAATCCCATCTGTCTCCTTGACAAGCAATTTCACATTCTTTCTAGGAAGGATTTTAGGACAACTGCCAAAACACACTCTTTGCATTGTTTCTGCCTTGTGTTGTTGCCACGAGGACACATGGGATGGCTGGAGAGGGGCACCTACCACAGAGCAAATACAAGTACCTGGGATTTCCTAATGGACATGCAACCAGTGCAGGACACACAGGCAAAAGCAGACCAAGAAGCCACCCAGGGAGCCAGTGCTGTTGTTCCACATGAGAGTGTGGAGTCGGTGCTACCAGCTCACACTGTGTATTCATCCCGCCCCGTCAAGTGCCACAGCCTGCACAGGCTGTTCTGGATGTTGCACCAAGTGCATTCTGGGGTGAAAGTCTAATTTTTCAAGGCAAATTAGACACACAAGGACTCATACTAATTACAGGTTCTGGGCACTAATCCATGAAGACAGGTGCAGAAACCACAAGTTTACTGCTGCTTCGAGAGTTTAGCGATGGCAAGCCAGAATCAGTGCGTGTCCTGTCCCAGGATACAAGACCTTCTGTGTCTAAACAACGAGCGAAGCAGTACAAAATAACAAACATTCACATGTGAGTGCTGCTCAGAACTTAACTCTGAGAGAAACCCTGCTGGCTCTGTTACCAACAAACCCCTCTCCTGGCCTTCTTCAGTCTTTGCATTTACTTCATATATTCATTTTATCAAACAAATAAGAGCTTTGCCACTGAAATGACCAGTCTAAACACACAAGGACTTTTAGAGAAAGTTTTTATTAGCTCTTTTTAAAAAAGAGTCAGAACAGGCTAAAACAGCATTCCTACTAATGAGTCGCATTGGTGGGCTGCAAGAAAAGTATCTTTGAATACCACCAAGAAAAATGCTCTTCAGAAGAGGCTGCTTACTATTACACTCTACCAGGTAAAGCTTGGAGAACTTGTCTGAAAAGCTTTCTGCGTTATCCATTCCCATCCCCTGCACCTACACTGGTAGGACTGGAGTCAGTCTGAGAAGTGACAGCTTTCCTGCTTTTACTGAGACTGAGACCCAGTTGTATGGCCCCTGTTCTGGCTGGGTAAACATAACTCCCTCTGAGGCCAAAAAACGTAATTTGGGTCACTAGGCAGAGGCATTGCTACTGAAGGTGTTTCTCTCCTCCAGCAGATGAGCTCAATGCCACGTTCCCAGCCTTTGCCAGCTCAAAAAATACCACCAGTTTCAGGTGTCCAACTGACTGCCAAGGCAGAGACACAATACAGCCTCTTTTCTGAAGACAGATATGGATGAAGGTCCCACACACTCCTTTCACTCATTCCTGCTGCTGAAACACATCCAAGAGGGAGGACAACAGGTGAATTCCCACAGGTGCTCAAAGGGACAAAATCAGGTATCAGTAGGAGACCGTATTTCACAATCACTGAATCCCTTTTCTCTTCTTCCTGATGAACAGCCCAGACCTTTGAAGTACCTTCAAAAAAAAAAAAACCAGGACAAGCACAAACCCTAAAATGAGTGATTTTGACCACTAAAAGCCACAGACTGGCACATTATAACTTCCCATACACCTTTCCCTCGACCAGGCCCTTCATGTGTTTTCAATTATGAGAATAATTTGCATAATTAAGTTACATTCAGTACAGTTCTTTTTCAACTGGTCAGAATTAGTATTAACTTGAAAAAGTCTGCTGTCACAATGATTTCATTTCTGAAAGCAACCCCCTAAGCCTCTCTGGTTTCAATAGTTTAGTTAGATTTATCTAGGACAAATCTAGGGCAAATTTAGTGTAATTTGGAACTTAAAAGGCATTCTGAACCTAGCATTTTTACTAGTATTTCAACATCATGGTAGGGAAGTTCAAACACACAAGACAAATACAAGCTCAAGTCCAAAAAATCTTCACTGTGTACAACCACTAAAATTCAGGCATAAACAATCCACTGTGCTGCAGCATCTCTGATTCCAACCCATTTTTTGTAGGGAATTATGTAACATTTCTTCATCCAAAACATATTATTCTACTCCTTTCCCACCTGACCAGATCCAGCCTGCTGCAGCTACAGAGTTTACACAAACCTCACAAATGCTCATAAAGTACCAATTATAATCTCATTCTTTTTTATTTCCCCTGTTCCAGTCCTTGCCATTTTTTAGGAGATGGGCCAGAAGCTCTTCAAAAGGATCTAGTTACTGTACAACAGTCCCGTTCAAGTCAGGAAGAGATACAGATGGCCTTCAGTGATTTCTTGTGTTCAAGGGATGCCAGCTCAGAGAACAATTGTGAATGGTTGAAAGACTGACTTAAAAACATCTTGATAAACAAATACACCAATAACCCTTAAATGATTTTGTTTGCCAATAATTAAATGCATTTAGCTTTCCAAAGCTGAAATGCCAAGGATGCAAATGTTCATTAAAATCTAAAGGCACTATAATCAATACAAGACGCAACACTAGTTAAATTAGCATAGTCTAGAGCTCAAAAGGACAAAAAGATCTACAAATCTGCATTTTTGTCTAAATTGCATTGCATGTTAAATTCTGCTGCTTAAAAGCCAAACACTGTGTGCTTCACTGATACTAAATTGTCCCAATGATGTCAATAAAAATATTTCTGTAATGAAATAAAAATAATTCAGCTCTATGCTAACAGAAAACTTCATCCAGGGAAAAATGTTTCTTCTTTAAATATCACATGAAAATGTAAATTAAGCAGTGGGCTGGTGCCTGCCATGTAGTTTAAATGAAGACAACCAAGGCAGATTTAATTCTGAATGCCAGGAAACTAGGATGCCTTCTGTAGATTTGAGAAAATACAATACCAAAGTACCAGTATGACTTACCTAGTGAGCAACTGGTACTTCAAGATATGGTAGGCAGTGAAGATGCTTCAGCAGTGTTCAGGAGCATCCTTACAAGCACCTATAGGGACACTTTAACTCAGTGCCTAACACTTCCTGTATTTCTGGGCAATATGCAAAACATTTCCAGCATATAAGTAGGTAAATACCTTGTAAGAAACTTCTGTTCCTACAACAAGAAAATACAACCCCACACGCTGAAAGGGCTGTGAAGTGAACTTTAATTGCACTGAAGCTAACACTGCCCTCTTAACATCAGTAACGGGTCACAGACCTTTGGGTGCAGACTAAGATGGAGATGAGACTGAAACCCCTCTGGGATGAGAGGAAGGGTTCCCCAAATGTCCCTGCCGCTGTCCCTGCCCACGGCACTCGTGCTGTCAACCCTGCAAGGAGCATCCAACATGTCCCACCTGGGGTGGCATCCCAGAGGGATGGGCCTTTCCAGGCGTGTTGACCAAAACAGCTCCCAGCGAGTTTGGAACTGGGAATGTGCTGGTTGGTTCCCTTTCTTTTCTGGACATGTTAGGGACCCGGGAATAGAAGAACGTACCTGGAAATGATCTGAAATACAGTCCAGCCATGAAAAAATGCTCTGATTTTTCTTGTTTTCCCTTCTAGAAAGCAAGTCTTGTAAGACAATCAGCTATGGTACATCCCTGCATCAGAGTGGTGTCTGTGATGCATCTGTCCACAGACTACCCGTCTGGAATTGGATAGCTGTAAAATCTGTAAAGCAGCTTTTGGAACCAAAAGGCCCCTGAAGTCTGAAGTAAAAGGACTTATTCTGACTATAACAAACAAATCCTATTCCAGCTGTAACAAAGGAATCCATTCTTTCTTACATGAAAAGCCATGTATTTTAAAAAAAAATCCTTCTTTTCTACCTTGCTGGTTATATCTACAGTACTTAAAATAACTTTAACTAAAATCTATTTATCAAGTTACTTGGATTTCTAGAATACACAGAAGTTCTAGTCAGAATTCCTGTCCCATTTTTCCATTGTTTGGCAATAGAAAGAGTCACTGAGTCAATCCATCTGGGGCCTGATCAGAAACCTTGCAAAAATCAATAGTGAGATTCTCTGGCTAGGATGTCTCAGTTTCGTCAAATGAATCCATCTCATTAATCTGGTTTCCACTCCTAGACAATGGGTAGAGACAGACACTCCTGGGCTACAACTCACTTGACCCTCAGATGTCTAAAAAAAGGAGCAGGTGAATCGCGTCCAAGAAAAGACTGCTCTTTTCCTTTGATTACATAGGGACTCTAGTATGATTTGATCAGAGGTAGACACCCAAACTGCTATCTAACCTTATACAAGATGATTCACAGCTTCAGTACCTGTGACAGAGTCCACCCAAGACCTCTGTGCAGCCATTAGCCAAAATAAACCAATATTCTCCACTCAACAGCCAGGACCCATCAGGGTCAGGGTAAGAACTAAATGTACCCCTTCAGCCCTACTGCTACACAGGGCTGAGCTATCACAACCAGTTTGGAACCTATGGGAAGTCTCTTTTGTGTTCTATATTCACATTTCAAAAGAATGCACAGAAGAGAGATGCCAAAACAGAAACATTTTGTTTCAATACTGTTTTTTTAAAAAATTAAATTCTACATGCAATACAAGCTGTAATGTGTTGGATGGAAAAATTCTGTCCAAGTAGCTGGAATGCATGAAAATCCCAGCTTGTGACAAACCACACTGTGGTGCCTTCATTCCTGTTGGATCTGGGTGATCCTGTAGCAAACAGCAGGTAACCTCCAAAGTTTGATACAGTTTGCTCTCACACAGAGAGCTTCATATAAAGGCCCCAGCTATTACCAGGCAGTGCTTTTGGGTGTATCTGTGTGGAGAATATTCCCTCCACAAGCTTACACAATTATGCTTCTGCAATGTTACAACAGCCAACAGGACAGTCAGTATACAGCATATTTACATGTATTTTCAAGAAACAGGTGAAAGGATGCACACAGGTTAGACAAATTAAACACTTCAACAAAAAACACAGGTATACTGCATTTCATTCTTTCTAAATTAATAATTCAAAGATGCTGAGCACCTGCATTTCTTATCAACAGCAGTGGAGCTGGTTCTTGAGTGCACTCAAAAGACATTTATCACTGGTACAATAAGGAGGATATTATTCGAGTGACAACCTGGAGAGGCCTTATCCCGCAAGATGCCAAGTGCTTCCTGTGGTTTGAGAGTGACTCTTGTATAGCCATGAGATCTGTCAACACTTAGTACACAAACCTTCCTTACCCTGCCACCCCCTCTGCGATGTCTGCTCACCGGGACTTTTTCTGACCCTGGGATGTAAAGTCTTTGGGGTAAAAATCGCTTCTTTTTATACTCTTGTATAATAAACTGTAGAGACTGGGCCTGAAACTGACTGTGCGAAACATAAATAAAGATCAGCACTGCACATCTATATCGCTCCTTCAGAAGAGATTAATTAGAACCATTCATATAATGACAGGGCTCCTTCTGTCCCACCTTGAATGTCACTGAGGTAGCTCAAACTAGATGTATCATTTGATTTTTGACCCCACCTGTTCGTACCTGGGGGAGATAATAACGCATCTCATCTACCAGCTTTCATTTCTCATGTCTATTTATATTGTGAACTCTTATCACTGCCCCTGCCTCTTACTTTCCACAACACTCAACAGCAGTGGTTTGAACCACACTCTACTGCAATTAAAGGATCTACACTGCTTATTATCTCCACATCAAAAAACTGCCCAAGGTGGCTTAGCAAGACTAGATCTCTTACACACCTAAGGCAGTATACTCCTACCTAGAAACAGCCCAGATAAAACCATCAAAGAAGACCGGGGGAAGGAATGAGGATGGCAATGCAGTAGCCAGTAAACCTGAAAGTCCCTTGAAGGAAACCACTGACACTGGTGGTGCAAATACTACTCTGTTTCAAAGGTCCTGACAGAGGGTTTTTTTTAATTTAAATTCTCAGATTACACATAAAGCTTCAGGAAACTGGAAGATTTCTTCTGTTGGGTAGGAACATATCCATCACTGCGCACCAGGATTTGATAGCATTAAAACAACAGGCCTTGCACTGGCTTGAATACATTGTAAAGTAACACTCCACTAAAATCATGAAGTGTTGCAATACCCGTGGCAAAACACTAATCTATGCAGTGAAAGCCAGGCAAGAAGAGAAATGTGTCTTACCACATAGTAAATAAATTTCAAGTGTTTAGTAAACCTTTATAAACAACAAGATTTGAATGCTATGACAAACCTAGCACTGAGTCAGCCCAGAGGAACGGCAGGTTGAGGAAGCACAACCCACCTGGGAGCACAGGGCTCACCCTGTGCAAGGACACCGTCCCGAGACTGATGACTGGGATGCAAACAGCACATGAAGAATCAAACCTCCTCTGCTCTTGCAGGCCCTCAGCTTGATGTAAAGAGGTGTAGATGGAACTCAGAACATCTTCTCCTGCATGGCTATGAAATCCTGAAACCCCCCGCCATGGATAGGATAGTGTGGGCAAGGCAAGGCAAGCTTTTTGGATGGTCCAGGGAAAGGGAGAAGAGGCTGTACCACTTGCATCAGGGCCGACTGCTCAGCCACCTCTAAATTTAAATAAAAATAATTTTTAAAAAGACATCATATTTCATGACAAGGATGTAGTCAAACAAGCTTGGTAAAACACAAGTGCCCCTTGAGACAACGGACATAATACAGATGTCAAAAATGGCACAGCTAACTATTTATAACTGTAAAATCAGGGATTTAATTGCCCCAATGATCAAAGAGGCAAAAATTACTCTTTAAAAAAAATGTTTCAAGTTCCACTGTGTGGGTCCAGACAGCTCTTATCTGTGAAACTCTGTAACATCTCAATTACCAATGCCACAGAGACCAGATCAGCTTCTCAGCTGTACAGTCTGGCCCAAGACCCTAACCCTGTGCCAAAATGCAAATTGACTGTCCCATTGTTAATGACATAGAAATGCTAAATTTTTGGCAAGTTAACAATAAAGAGAATTTAAACTGCATACATCAATACACTAGGGCAGTATGCATTGCAACCCCCAGGCACATCAGCAACTATATATATTAGGCTTTGGAGATACTTCTTTTTCCACAGTTGGAAGATCTGAAAAAATACATTAGGGCATAAGCTGTCATCTGTCTTACATGACAATGAGGTTATTTGGAGGTTAATAATTTTGAGGTTATTATTCTCAAATACAGTTCTTATTAAATTAGGTTTTCACAAAAACATACACAATGACAATTCCTGGGCGTGTTTAAATAAAATACAACTGTATACTGGGGATTCTGTGAAGAGCTTTTACCACTATTTATGGTATTAAGTGTTTCTTGATCTCACAACTACAACATCCATGAGAAAGAGAAAGACGTATCTAGGTCCTGCTACTAAAATTATCTATCAGGACAAAGCTCTGATCTCAGGGTATATTTTCTGACTTGCCTTTAGCTAAGACATTCTTTCTAAGGAAGGAAAGCTAAGGAAACCCAGCCTAAAGCTGCATGTGAAGCTGTGAGCCATGCTGCCTCATCTGTTCCCTTCAGGCCTCAACCAGGGAAAGGAGCAGCCACTGATGCCACGTCCCCATTCGCTTTGACTCAATTGCTGAATATAAACTTTCATTTCTCTGCTTGAGGAGCTCTGACCATTCTTAATTGCCACTTATTTTCCAGATCGCTAATTAGGTTTTGCAACACTCAGTTCTTTGAAAAAGCATTGCCAAGATCAATAACTTGTCAGATCTCCTGCTTTTTTCATATTTGAACTTTACTCAACCAAGGTTTTCTGAGCTTTCTTTTGAAACCATTTGCAAAATGTTATTCCTAAATTCTGAATTCTCCAAAAAGTTTAACAAAATAAAATAAGCCGATTCTTTTTCTTTAAATAGTGTGAAACTGAAGGAGGACAAGCTTACCTCCTGACATACAGAGTCCAAAACATTTAATTTACGCCCAACATAAAGTAAAAGACAGGAGATTATATCAACACTTCTGAATTAAATATGTATACATGTAACCAGAAATTTCATTAATATTTACAACAAAGGACTACAAATAATTATCAAATGCCCCATTCTAAAATGCAGCATTTAATCTGATGTGTCCAATGGTTATAGTTTGTGCCATAAATTGTTGCAATCAACTTAATTAAATATACAGTATTACTTGAGTGAGATGGTTGTGTTCACTCTAAAATTAAATATACAGCAGCTGTCAGTGCACTGGTTACATTTTTGAGACCATCCTCCCCTTTTCAGCATAAAACTGCAAATGTAGGAGAGCATTTTCCACTGTCTTCCAGCTCTGGGAACACCAATGCCTACATTTCACTCAAGCATGGGCAGTCTCATTTCAGCCAGTGAGAATACTTGCAAGTTTAAGTTTAAGCAGAAACATGGCTTAGCTGTTCACATGTAATAGAACATAAATCAAATCACTCTAAAAAAAAAAAATCCTGTTAAATTTTTTATTTCTGCCAAAACTGGCCATCATTGCAGCCTGCTGGTCACAACCTTAAACTCAACCCACACTAGACACCATGGCTTTTAGGCCCAAGACTTTTTCCCCATGCACAAAATTATTCCAATGAGTTGGATGGAAAAAACTCAGTGTCTTCCTCCCAAACATTGTTATTTAAACTCTGTAGTGAACATATTCTTAAGGCTTATTACATGAGGCCCACTCCATTACAAAATGCAATTATAGAATGAAAATAGAGGTCAGGAGCAATTGGCCAAGGAATTTAAGAAGTGTTTAAAACTGGCAAGGATGAAGCCTAACAAACCACCCCATTGGGAACACACTGTCCCTTGTGATTCAAAGGACACCTCTGCCTCTATCACAGCTACCACAGTATGCATCAACAACAGACATGCAGCGTATGGAAGGAAGGACTTGCTCAAAGCCTAATCCATTGCCATGCAACATGCAAAACCTGACCCTTTAAGATGCACCTAAAAGCCTCCTATTCTGGAGAGCAACCTGCCCTGAAGAAATAAAAACTGCAACATTACCCAGAAAACACTGAGTGAGCAGTAGTCACAAACAGAAATAAAGTGAAAGTCATTCTTCCTTCAATTCTGGACTGCCAGGGAAACGCTCCTGTGAACACCACTGGGTATCCCATTCTTGAGGTAACTTGTATGAAACAAAAAGCACCAGATACATATGAATCAAATTAGTCTTTTACTTTCTTACCACAAAATGTTGTTTTCAAATAAAGTAACCCTTACTGTGCATAGTTACACAGTAATACTTAAAACCCAGTTAAAATTTTGAGTTGGAATGTATTATCACTCAATAAGAACTACATTAATCACTGTAATTAACTCTCTATTTAAACAATTATTTTAGTATTAAAACTGTTTCCACAGCCTTAGTTTTAATGCTATTAATCTACTATGAAGTTCCTTTCATTGAGCAAGAACAAAACTTTTCTTGAGAAACGTCTTAATCACACAACAAACACGTTGGTTCTAATGCTGAGATTTATGTTCTTAACAAGAAAATCTGTTTCATTTACTCTGGATAACAAGGAAACTTTTGACACTGTTACATCTCACCACACCAAGCATTTTGCTTTGCAAAAGACAGAGAATTCAATTCTCATTACAGCCACCTACATTTGAATAATCCCAAGTACAAGTACAATCCCAAATTCAAGGCATCAAATGCGTGGTCCTGTACAAATGTAACTAAGGAAAGAATGGCCACAATTTTCCAAAACCAAGTTTCCCCATCAGAGTGTGGCAGCAATACCGCGCCTGAGGAGCAATAATGAGGTCAATTGAAAATCATTGCCACGGATCTTCCCTGGTTTTCCTGCCATTGATCTAAATTACAATAGACAATGTAATTTCAAAATTCTAACTAAAACCAAAAAGGAGGCAGCAATCAGAAAGCATGTTGGTATCTGAGCGATTGACTCTAACCTTCCAAACCAGCCTCATCCTTTCAACCTACACAGTGAATTAAGAGCATATTCCTTAAATACTGATCAGTTCTGTCTGTAGTTATGTTCTTATTACAAGATTACTGCAATAAACTTTTCCACACTGAATTTTACCTTCACTGAATGAAAATTAATTAGGCGCACACTAAAAAGCATCCAAAATTCAGAGCTTATAAAAGTTTAAATGCCGTATATAGACCCTGTTGAAATCTTTTGGTTAATTAACTCCTTTTCTCTTGCAATGCATGCCACATGCTTTAGATAATTTTAGCCACATTATCTTCAGTAAATTTTTCCATTTATGTCTAAGAAGTAATATTCAAAAGACTAAACTGTTTATGCCTCCTTAAGTTATGACCTTAAAATACAAGAACTAGTTAGTTATATTATCTTTGGTTGCAGCTTGTGACTTCTGTCTCATGACTTGTATGACATAATCAGAAAGTAGAAGGCAGCAATATTTTTAATACAGCATATGTACACAATTATTTACATCCCCAAGGTATTGAAAAGGTCTTTATTAACTGTGAAATGCCAACGTTTTATTACAGCTGCCATTAACATTCAGGTGTAGTCACAACATACTTTATTGTGTGTTGAGAGTAAACTAATCCCTGAGGGGTCCTGTTATCATCGGGCTTACACAGGGCAAAGCAGAGGGCTCAAAGAATTTTAGACATTGAGCAAAAGTGAGCTTGACAGAGACCCAGCAGTTCAATAAAATCCAAGAAGGAAAAAGAAGAGACATTCCTCCTTTGGCAATGTTACACAGAATTTGCAGGCATGTATGGACTACATTCCTACCACTTGGGGGAAAATAAATGACAGTTACGGCAACCCACTGATAGTTGAAAAGGTGATTAGTTCAATGTAAAGCATAGTTTGCGATATCTTTAGTTATAACTACAGAAGAGGAGTAATAGGGCAGGGCAGGGCAGGGCAGGGCAGGGCAGGGCAGGATAGGATAGGATAGGATAGGATAGGATAGGATAGGATAGGATAGGATAGGATAGGATAGCATAGCATAGCATAGCATAGCATAGCACAGGACAGGATAGGACAGGATAGGATAGAATAGTTCATTGAGAAGGGAGCTACAAGGATCATCTAGGCCAACTGCAATAGGCCAGTTTTTCCAGCAGGCCTGGAAACTGAAGGTTTTTTGTAGCTGATGCATCAGTCATTAAACCTTGCTCACCACAAAAGAAATAGGACTGTTTTCCTTTAATAAAAATCCTTTTTTTCATCGCGGTGAGTAATTTTAGGCTTCAGCAACTTGCATTCTCATTTTCAACACAGCTAGTAATACGTCCAATTTCAGTTTCAAAAAGCAGCACAGTATGACGAGCCTCCACAGAAAAGGTATTTGAAACAGAAATCTCCAGTTGCATTGGGATCATCACCATTTCAATAAAAAAATGATCCTTGCAGGGAGAAACACAGCAGGGGTTGGAGTTCTCAAACTGCACAGGAGCCTCCAAAACAGCAGCCTCCAGGCTTTGGACTGCTCCGTTGTATTGACAGTTCCTAACTGATAAAGCTTTATCACTGCTAATGAAGTGATAATAAGGACTAGGCAGGGGAAGAGAAAAAAACGTCAAGAAAAGGGTATCATTCAGGTTTTATGTCACTTGTGTGACATACAAAGTCATGGGGGGGGGTAACACAACAGTAAAACTGCTACTCCTATATTCAAATGTATACAATGCTACCAAACCCCAAATCTGTAAATCCCAAAATAGAAAGAGTCACGGACCTGCCCAATTTTGCTTTGCCAGCGTGGGGAATGACATCAGTGTGACTCACAGTGCACAAGCCGAAGAGGGAGCAAGACAGCTCAGAAGGGAGAGAGGAGGGAGGAAGAGCAGCCATTCAGTAACTCTCCTGCTCTGCATCACGGTAGTCATTTACACATTTATGTTCCTGTGCCTTCATTTTCAAATGAAGAGGACATGCTATATTTAGCTCAAATCTTTTCTCATGACACATTTTAGAGTCTCAGTGGCAAGCTATATGGAAAAGCAGTGCAATTAGGAGTTTAAAATCTAATTGCAAAGGGTCTGTGAAAATACACAATCCTGAAATTGTATCTTATGGATAAATACATTTGGTTTAGAAAACCCAGTTGGCTCATGTTAACCTTGTGAAATGATCCTATACAGAATTAATCTTGCTGCTTAATCCCATGCTTCAAAACAATCTTGAAAACATAACTTTGCTTTTTAGATACCGTACTTCCATTACATATAGAAGCAGTAACCAAAGCTACCTCAGAAATAGGGTTCTCCTGATTGTACATATACGGACATGACACAACTTTTTTTATACTATTTTTCCCCTAATAACAATAGTGTAATTCCACCTCTGGCAACCACCTTATGAAGCATGTTTTTCCTTTTAGTCTTCTGTTTTGCCATCTATACTCCCTGGAGTCAATACAAAAACCCTGCAATTAATTACACAGGAAGAAGTTGCAACATAAACACTGGTTATTCCTTAGGAGAAAGCAGCAGCAGTGTTAAATTAAAAGAATAAGATCCAGTGGCCACAGATAATGACCCCATTACAACATACACATCTCTAAAGCTGTGTACATTGCAACACTGCAATAGCTGAGCCACATGAAGTCCAGCACCAACTCAAATCAATGTAGGAGAATGCTACCTTAAACATGCCTCTGTATCACAGCTGTAAATAACCTCACTTGTAGCCTTCATTAACGAACTGGCTAGCTGAAAGAAATTACACAGTATAATCGAATTTGAAAAGACAACAGACACAGTTCAAATACTGTGTTTTTCTTTTTCCCACCATTCTAGAGTAAGGTAAACACAAGTACTACACACAACAACAGACTCAACTAACCCAACAGACTCAACTAACTAATAAAATCACACTTGTGGGGCTGTGGGTGCGAGGATGATGAGAGGCTGGAAAAGGAGAGTAATCTTTCCTCTCACAGACTTTCATCAGTTTTTCCATCCTGAGTCGAAACCAAAAACTAGGACAGTTATATTTGCTAATATCAGATAACCATAAACTAAGACACTTTTGGTATAACAGAGGTACTCCCTCAAGTGTGAGGTTTCTTTGTTTTGTCAAGATCATGAATAGATTTCCAACTTTTTCAAACCCTCATCACCAAAATACCCTTCTCCACATAAGCCTGGATATTTTTAAATGATAAACAAAATCCTGGATATTTATATTTTTTTTTAAAATCATCTGCTTGAAAACTAGTTGCAGTAGGACCCAGATGAATTCCCTTCCTGCTGCCATTGCTGCTGAACTCCACCTGGTATCTGGCTATTAAAGCAGATTCTGAGTGTGACACTCTAAAAGATCTCATTAGTTTTCACACAGTAATTTTCTTCTTAAATTTACAAGACCTCTGTAAAAATACAGTGATATAATACCTGTTAAAAGCATGGGGAACAGGAATGCATATCCTCTATTAAAATACATCTCAGACAAGAGAAAGCAAACGGCAAAATTTTCAACTCCCTTTTTTGGATGAATCTGCTCTTAAATGCCATTTCCTAATCTCTTGTTCTCACTTTATTGAGTCGTTTTGGAGTCAGAACAGAAATAGCCATGAATACATATTTCAATTTTTTAACCTTTGAGATATTTTGTAACTGCATTAATTTCTCACTCCCCCTCTTCACATCTCAAAGTCACTGTAGAAAGCTGAAGAGAGAAACAATACACAGAAAATTTGGAACATTTTAATTCCCTATTGTTGAAATGAAGCTTGAATCCTTCAGATATAGATGTACTGAGTTTCTCAAACTGTACAACTCTTCTGGCTATGTGTTGGGTTTTTCCTTATTCCTGGATGCTATTGCCTACTGAGATACTTCATTTGAATGTTGAAGAGTGTGTAAAAGGCAAAAACTCAACAAATACTAACGTACTCTCAGGGAGACAGGAAGTCAGTGCAAAAACTGGAGCTGCCCAGTTGCCTGGAATATCACTTTCCTTAAGATCTGCTTACAGGATTTTACAGGAATTTCACCTAACTACTTACAGGAATGAATGAACTGTTACACAGGATGAAGCCAAAGGTCCATCTGATTGAGGATATTTTCTCTAGCAGTTTCCTATTTTATCTAACTTTTGGAATTACTATTCCCTCTCTTGTAGACACAAAAAACTCATGAGGATTCACAGAAATTATCGTTCAGTGGGTTAAAAAAGAATCAAACTAAAGCAAAAGGGAGGACCTTTCCACACAAACAAAACCATTAAATTGTGAAACTATGCTGCAGAGGCCAGAAGTATAAATGGTTTTATGGAAAAAATTCAGGGGAAGTAAGTTCATGGCTGACTATTGACCAAGATGACCAAGCTAACAGCTTGGAAAGCCTCCGGCTGGCCAACTGCGGGAAGTTCAGGGGATTCACCAGGGAAGCACTGCCCTGTGCTCACCCCTGCCTAACACTGTCTGTGCTGGCCAGGAACATGCTGGGCTTGTCGGATCCAATACAGCTCTTCTGTGACCAAAAACAGCAACAAGGAGTCTGCAGCTCAAAGGACTGAAAACTTTCACTTTATTCAGTCCTGGTGCGTGATTTTCCCTCCATGTTTTTAATATATAATATTAATCTGTGCGGTGGCACGTGAGCTACCAAAGGGGTTAGAAAGGTCTGCCTGGCCCTTGACAAGGCTCTGTATTCAACCCATTTGTTTAAGTACAAAACCACCACATGGATATAGATTCAGAAATATTTCTATGGGTGGAGCGTCTTCCTAATTTTGGGCAGTGCAAGACGATTCACATCCTGAAACACAGGAAAGGATTTTCCCTACACCTACTTAAGCTGAGTTTCTCAAACTTGTGTGAACACCTTCCAAAGTCATGGACAGTAAGTAGAATACTTTTAGGGATGTCCATACAAACAGGCTGTACCAAGCTATGCTGCCAACTGACTCACTAACATCCTTGCAGCTGATCTGCTCAGAGATCTAAGTGAATTCACATACATCAGCATCTGGTAACCCCCACATCAGCTCTTTGCATCAATTCACTGAATCACAAAGGAATTGGGGTCAGTGGGGACTTTTGGGGGCCACCTAGTCCAATCCTCTACCCAAAGCAGAACTGCTCAGAGCAAATTGCACAGGACTATGACCAGCTGGGTTTTGAATAGCCCTGAGGATAAAGATGTCTCTACGTTTGCTTATTGTGCTTTAGCAGAATTTCCTGCATTTCAGTTTGTGCCCACTGCCTCTTGTCCTATCACTGGATACCATGAGAAGAGCCTGGCTCCAGCTTCTTTACTCCCCCATCAGGTCAGCTCCACTTTCCTCATTTCACAGACAGAAGTCAAAATTCAGAAAACCTAAAAAGAAGTAAAAATAAAGCTCCACTGCTGGATCCTGGACCAAAAAGACAGTGGTCTTAGATGCCTGTCTCAGCTGCCTGATCACTGCAGTTTGTACGGCCTTCTCATCCACCAGCAAGCACCACTGAGGCTGAGCAGCTGCAAAGCAGTGAGGCTGTAAGGGAGGAAGGGAGCAGCAAACTCTCTCTCAGGCAGAAAACTTACAGCAGGTCTCGTAAGATATTTAAAATTCCAGACGATCTATTAAAGTAAAATAATCAAACACCAGCAACAACTTTTAACATCCCCAGAAGACAGACTATTCAACACAGAAAGAAGAAATTACTGCTATATGATATTTTACTCCTCCAATAAAATATTTATAATGTAGCCCCGCAATACCACACAATATAAAAATACACCAGCCCTTTCACAAAAGCAATTAAATAAATAAAATATAAACCAACTCAGTACCCTCCAGGCACTCAGACCAGCAGACCCAGATTCTCCATCATGGTCCTTTATCCAAGCACGCTCACACAGCCACAAGCACCCCTCCTCTCTTGTCTGTCTCTTCCATGGACAGTTAAGTCCCATTTATGTCCCGGCGCTTCCCTGCACCGTTTTTTGCATTAATTTTAATGATTAACAGCAACTGGTAGTGAAATATCAATGCTGTCAAACACATCTATTACTCTTCCTTGAAGCGGGACTGGGAAAGATGTTTTCCAGCTGTTTCAGTGCAGATAGTTTTTAAAACCACGTTCCCCTAACCTGCCAGCTCATCAGTCAAATACACTCATTCTGCCCTAAACAGCAGCCCTGAATCTCAGAGGTACAAAAAGGTGGCTGAAAGAAGGCAGGTGGCAAAAAAGGCTAATCCAAACCCTTAACTCCAACCCTCCTCTTCCCAACTTCAGCCAAGTATCTATATTTTTCCAGTAGTATAAGATTGTTTCAAAGCTCAGCACTGGCATCTTCCTAAGACTACTTAGTGATACTTCTTTCTTCTAATTTGTGAGCAGAAACACTTTAGCAATACAGCTGGAACGAAGGAAAAAAGGTAAGTTGGAAGAAAAACATCTTACTGTGCACTGAGCCACAAAATGCCCTGACAAAAAGAGAAATACTCCAGAAATAACTTTGATAATACAATTATTTTTAAAATGTCATGTACCTAAGAGAAAGACCAATAAAATTATGATCCTCATGGGAGCAGCAAGTCTACTCTTCTGTTTTAAAACACAAGGAACTAAGGAGTTGGCCCAGAAACACAGAGCATAAACCAACTTGGAGAAAAATCTCTAAAATTTAAAATTTTTAATTTGTGCTCACTCTCATGTTATACTTCATAAAAACATGAGTTCATACCCAAAATAGAAAAATGAATACAGGAAAAGGATGGTGCAAAAGTTAAAGAGGAACATTCCCATAAATTAGCACACTGACAAACCTATAGATAAGATGAAGCAAAATGACAATGTGGTGGAGTCTCCAGGGCATTAAACAGCTTCCACTTAAAATTGCTATGTGGTGTCAAAAATTGTCATTGCTTCTGAGCAATGAGTTACAGTAGCAGAAGCTTTTCTATTCACAAATAATCTTCCACTGGGAAACTCCCAGTCCATACAATTATTTTTTCAGTTTTTTGTTAGCAAGATATTGACCTATAAATTGAACAAACTAAATTAGAAAGGTATTTTTTGCTACAAACCCACATTTCTGGATCCCATTCAAGGCAGCTCTCCAGGGCATTCCCAGTTCTCCATCCTTCCCGGAAGGCAGGACAAGCTCCAGCCTGTGTGGGAAGGAGAGGGCGCTTGGCTTTGCCGCTCCCCTGCTGTCAGAATAGCTCCCCCATGCAAAGAGCTTGTCAATCAGTGACAGATTATAAAAAGGAAGTGAAATGTCACATTCCTGCAAGAACCTGGGGGCAAGTGAGCTTACCTAGAAAACTGGGATAAGCACAGCTACTGACCTGTTAAGTCAACAAGGTCAGAAAAAACACAAACCCCTGTGCCTACAGGCAGGCTTTCAGCAGTCTCATGCTTCCCCTTGGCATTTCCAGGCATGACCCCATGGGTAATGGTGAGGTGAGAGGGATAGGGAAGTGGGTGATTTATTCTCAGATAACCTTGACCCTCTCCTTCAGAGCAAATGAAGACTCTCCACCATGCAATGCAGTGCCAGATGTGGATGGGACACAGGGAGGATGCTACCCAAATACATTTATTCCCTTACAAAGAAATTTAAGGCATTAGTTTTAATAACTGCAAATTTCCAAATAGTGCTCCTCAGCACCTGGAATGTGAATGTAAGGTATGGAAGCAGCTGAGGTAACACGAGTTGCCAAGTAATCTGACTTGGACAAGATTCAAGGCACCTAAAATTGGTCTCACTGATTTTACATTCTTGGCAGGAGAAACTTGATTAAGAAAACCATTTTTCACTAGTTACTGCTTTTAATAAGTAGCCTACTACTTGTAGCCTACAGAAACTGGTATAGTGACTAAGAGTGGGTGAAGCAGAAGAGAGGATGACTTGCCAGGGAGTTATTATTAGACACCTGATGTCAGAGCAATGATGGTTACCTCTGTGAAAACACTGCTCCTGAGCACGACAAGGTTCATGTCTCAGGGAGGGACGTGAGCAGATGGAGACATCAGCAGACACCCCTGCTGTTCCCTGGGGAATATTAATCCATTCTTCCCATTTTAAAACAATATTCAAATAATACATTACATAGTGCCCCTCTATAGCACCTACAAAAGCATAAAGGTGGGATGGTTGGCTGACAAACGTTGTGACCACCCTCTCTGACATGGCCAGAGGTGATCCAAACCACTGTTGCAGGGCATTCTGGATATATCCTACTGTTTGCAAAAACCTTACATCTTTGACAAGGTAGTGAATGGATCTTCTCACATCTGATACCATCTGCTGGCACTTGCCAAATCAGAAAGAAAAAAAAGGTACCCAACTAGAGCGAGGAAGGTAATTTCTGTTCTAAGGAAAGCTTTATCTTCTCAGACATTTGAAATCTTACTGAAAATCCAAGAGCAGCAGGATGGATAGCTTGTTAGACAACCATTATGTTGATAGAGAACATATGAATTTTGAGAACAGCACATTAAGCCTAAACTCAAGTAGTCCAATAGAAATGAGAAACCTTCTGCAAATGGAATACAGACAGACACAGAGCAGGGATAAAATAAATCTTGGCAAACACTACCTCTGTACTGAACCTTTACCTTTCAAGGGGTAAAACATAATACATTCATAGAAGTGAAGGCAATAATACCCCAGTTTTAGTCAGATAGATGGCTGCCTCCTGTGCACTGGTCTGTGCACTCAGCCACACCTCAGGCCCACAGCCCCCAGAGCTGCTTGGCTGCACAACTGCCAACAGCTCCTCTCTTCCTACTGCTTCCCCAGCTTCCCTCCAGTCTCTTCCTCCCCAAATCAGGAACAGGGTCCGTCTGTCAGCACATCCTGAATTAAGCAGTCATCTTCCACACACAATCACGCATTTGTCCTCAGCTGGAGACATGGGGTGAAGTCAAAGTCAAGAGACTGATCTCCATGGTCAAGTAATCAAGATAATTTTAGCTCATAAACGGATGTTCAGATCTACTCCAGCCGACTTAAGAAAGTTTCTAAGCTTTTGCATCAGACGGAAGGCCAGGGAATGACAGCGTCCTCATTTCTGCACTGGAAAGTCACTCCCACCCAAGTAGCTTGGACTGGTTGTGGCAACACAGGGATGTCAGCAGCCCACCAGCACACCCCGCCACCAGCAAGCTGTCTCCTTCAGGTAGGCTTTTAACTGTCCTCTGGAACTTTCAGCTGAATTAGGTCCCTGGCTTACTTTAACAAGTTATCCAGTACTTACAATAGCTCAAATTCTACTAATCTGCTGCAGTCATTTTTGGCAAGTAGCAAAAACAGTGAATCATCCCACATTATCCCAGAGAGACTTCATAAATAAATCCTCCTATCTGAGGAGAACTTGCTGAAGGCTTTTTTATATGAAGGAAACTATTTTGGTCCTGTAAATAAGTAACAATGATTCAGTCCAATAAATGAGCTATTTGCTTTTTCATGCTGATCTTTACTAGAGAATGATAGGGCTGGTATACCATTGTACACCTCCAGATTTCATTCATTCCCCTCCAGCAACTTACCAAAAGAGAGAGAAAAACTGATATAAACTCTCTTTTTTTACATGTTTTCAACTGAGTCCTGCGTATCCTCATTTTTATTTTAAAAGCCTCCCAAGGCAGAGGTGACTCAGCAGTCATTACCTCAGACATCAACATAAAATTAGAGATGTTATAACAATTATGTCAATTAAATTAGCTAGACATCTTTAGCAATTCTGATTATAACCAGATATTAAATTTCAGACTAATTTGAATTGCAATCAAAGCCCATATTTACATCTTAGACGAATGCCAGATAGAAATGTCAATTAATTTGTATATATTGTTTGAAAGACCAATTATGATCATCAGGCACAGTGTTAGACAGTAGCTGTACAACTCACAAACAATCTGATTTCTTTTCAAAGAATGAGTTTGCCAATTTCCCTCTTTCTGCATTTTCAGATTTGTTTGCTTATTATTTTGTAGGTGGGAAAAAGGAAAATATACCTATTTCAATAAAAGGCTTTGGTTTTCTTGAAAATGTTAAATAAGCGCTCAAATCCAGTAAGCCTATAATGTGCATTGCTGATGGCATATTAACTCTAATAATTAGTCTTTGTTAGCAAAGTAAGCTGTACGAATTTTGCTGAAGTATAAAAGTCATTAAACAATGAGCATCTGTCATAAAACGGTGCAATACATCATGCACAAAATCTCCAGTCCGTTCAGCCAACGGTGAAGGTCCTCTCCCTCTGTCTATGATAGGATTTCTGAGCAAAGAATGGGGCTTTCTCTTCAGCATAATCCTTTCCTAATTCGGTGTCAGGATTTTAAGATGCAATTCTTCTATTCTGAAGCTGAAACTATTTCAAATCTCTCTTCACAAAAATAAAACATTAATAACTCTGTCTTATTGACATGCGAGTTTTGTAAACATTGAATTGCCTTTCTTTCCAGAAGACAATACCAACAAACACTTTCTCTTTGCCATCTAATGTCTTTATATACTTACAGGGGTAAAGAGTATCTATAAAATTGCAGCTGACATACGAATACCACGTTGGAAGGTCTGACACTCACTTGGAGCTCATGGAGAACTAAACAGTCTGTCAAGCCATTTAGCAGCAAATTGGATATCTTATTGTTCTAAATAGGATTGAAACAGGACCTGCATTGTTGTACAGAATTAGGAGTGACAGTGCAGATTACTCAATTTTAAAAGGAAGAGAAAGAAATAAGTGGACCTGAAACATAAAAAGGGGGTTACAGTCTCTCACCTAAAAACCTTCCATCAGCAGAGAGGGGCTTTTTTCCTTATAAATACATTTTTTAATACAGACAGGTAGATTTTCTTTACACAGAGATAAAGAAAAAATTATCCCCATGGTATTTTTATGGGAAATTCGCTGTTGGAGAATAATTAGGTGGAAATATTCTCTCTCTGGTCGTACCTTGCTATCACAAAGCTCATTCCTACAAACCCAGCCCACAGCACTGATCCCTCCAGTGTGTACAAGGCCTCAGTTGGCAGTTGGGAAAACCAAAGATTTAAACACAGGGCCACAGTTCTGCATCAAATAAGGGGACAACCAACTTTCCACAAACACACCCCAAACCACCACCATCAACAACACCACGAAGTTTCCAAAGTTTCCACACATGAAATGACTGTATGTAAAACAAAAAAAACCTCACTCTAAAATACCACTAGTTCTAAATTCACCAACTTCATTCCTATTTCTGTCCCTAGCGTTACACAGACAGCCTCTGCTCAGAGTGCAACGTCACCACGTGGGGAGCAGCTCCCTATTAAGCAGCAAAGCAGGTGAGCAGAGCTGAGCACAGCCCTGCAGACAGAATGACTGCACTGTGCAAACCTACCTTTCGTGGCTCTTAACATAAGTTCGATTGCATAGTTAAAGTGCATAATTACACACAAAAATAATTTTGGATAGTGAAAATACTGGTTTGTTATGTGCTGTTTTAAAGGAAAACTATTTTGACAACAGGACTTCAGAGTGGTATTTTTAGAATTCACATACGGCACAACATTTCAGCCAAAGAAAGAAAGCAGCAAAGTATTTCTAAGCTGAAATATCAGTGTATTTGTGCTCCATATTCCTGACTCATTAAAATCTCAAATTGCTCAACTTCAATCTTCCACACAGTTAAACAATGCTGCTTTTTTTGCTTTATGCATTTTCTTATCTGCAATAAAAATGCTTCATTCCATGTTCTTCCTATATGAATCCTAAATAACTTTTCCATTAAACACAATTTTCTGCTATCACGATTTGCACTGCAGTATCCTTCTTCTCAGCCTCTTTCTTTTTTTCAAAACAGATCTGGAATATCAGATTGGACTAGTCAGCTATTTGGTTCAATATCCCATCTCTGACAACAGGGACTTATAAACGTAAAGCTGTAGTGAAGCTCCAGGAAACCACTATACAATAATCTGCTCTTGGATAAATTTATCATAAAACTCATTTATTTTCAACTAGTCTCAGTTCCCAGGCATGAGAATATATATCCATAATTCCCGCCACTTACTTTACTTGCTATAATTGAAGCCTCTTTTTGCTTACTTCACCTGAGTGCTACTATGTTGTACATATGTTTTCTTGAAATAACTTCACAGAACTCACAGATTAATTTTATGTGTGGGTTTTGCTTCTTTTTCTGTTGAGTTTATCCACACCTCGGTGATCCCTGTGTGATGCTCCCTGTGATCACAACTGTCACCTCCCTGAGCATGTTCTCGGGACTTGGATGCTCGGACAGATCTAAGGGATGCCTTTGAACACAGGTCTGGCAGGATCCAAGACTGTGTGCAAGCAGATGGCACATTTGCCACCAGGCTTAAGCAAGGCTGAACTGTGTGTTGCTAATGAGGTCTTGTCACAGAGGAACTGTGAAACCGCCCCTCCGCCCTCGGCTGGATTATCTGACCTACCCACATTCCTCAGATGCACAGGACACAACTGCTGCTCGTAACATTTCAAACACAACAGTAAGAAATCCAATGACTCTTATAGCTCCTGGCCCTTCCCAAAATCATTTTAAACATTTAACTGTCCAACCATGTGTAAAAATGGCCTTGAGGCTGCAAAACAATTGATGACATGTAAGTCATATGAGTGAACAATACTGAGAGTGATCCTTTCATGGCATAGGGCTTTCTGCATAAGATACACCACTCTTCAAATCAGGTGGAAAGAATACCTCTAGTCTGGAAGTGTCCAAAGCACATTTCCTGATTTGTGTCCAGTGTGAACACTACACAAAAAAGATTTTCCCTAACTGTGAAAGTCAAATACACTGGAGCTTCTTTGCATTAAACAAAACATGGTAATAACAAAAATTCCTAGACACTGTCACCCTACTTTGCTTGTCAACTGAGCCTTTAAAAGCAAGTGAAGACAAATTAGGATAATACCAGAAATTAAAATTGTATTTTACAATTAAAATTAATTAAATTGATATTAATTAATATTAATTAAAATTAATATTGTATTTTACAAACTACTAAAAATGTCAATCCATGATCCACGCTGTGGCCTTGGATATGAAAGATAAAATGAAAAGCCTTCATATAAGGAAAGAATTCAGAGTTTAAGTAAATTTCACCTCACCACTGAAGGCATGCAAATGAATGTAATTAACCAGGTCTCATTAGCAAGGTTCACTCTAATTTATAGTCTTACTTTCAGTTTTTCTCTGAGTCTCCCAAAGATAAAGATCAAAAAAGGAGGTCAAACAGAAAGGTTTGTCTTATATCCACAACCAGTTTTTCAGTAAAATTAAAATGGGACACAAGTGTCATGGTTGGTGACAGCCATTCCAAGAGAGTCCAAGACTCCACTGACTCAGTTTAAAGCTATATTCCAACCCCAATTCCACCCCAAATTCAATGTAAACCACCAGCAGTTCATTTTGCAACATAAACCAGAATATGACTCCTCTTCAACAAAATGCCTTAATGTATTTATTTCAGCTTTAACTTTTTCTATTAGGGCCAGTAATGCAATTGGGGGGAAAATTCTCAAGTGCTTCAAAATTTACCATTTTATTCAGGTTTTAATACAGAAAACTCTCGAGGACATAATGTGTTGGATTACTTTTTTGCTTAACAAAGTAATAAATCAGGAGTAAATGGATTATAAAAATTTCACTGTAATTCTGACCCAATTTAACTGACTTTTTTTACAAAATTGCTTCAACAGATACTACTTCCCCACAAACATGCCAGGACTAAAGACAACAGTTGGAGATTGCATGGGAAAGGAATCAGCACAGTGCACTGGATGTTAAGTACTCTACAAGAGATCAGCTGACTTCTTCTCACCATGGCACTTCAATTATTTAGTACAAACAGGCAGTACCTCTGCACTACTGTTTATCCTTTCTCACCTCATTACTGCTCTCCAACTAAATACACTTAAGGTTTTGCAAGTCTGCATCTAACTTATTTTGCTATTTCCAAAGGCACTGTCTCACTATAATACCTGCTGCAGAGAGCGAGCACGTAACTGCTGCTTGGCAAAGCCTGGGATGGAGACTGGAGTATGTGCAACAGCCATGCTTTCACATTTCAATCTTCCTTGCATTCTACTCTAGCCGTTCTGCTAAAAAAAAAAAAAAGGCCAATGCCAAAATCACAGGCTCAGAGCCTTTTAATCAGGGAAGGAATAAAAGCACGGTTCATTCACATG
The DNA here is from genome assembly GCA_013398015.1 of Oreocharis arfaki. Lineage (NCBI taxonomy): Eukaryota > Metazoa > Chordata > Aves > Passeriformes > Paramythiidae > Oreocharis > Oreocharis arfaki. The sequence goes on from VZRR01008594.1 coordinate 424,352, forward strand.
GTTAAACACAGTGGGATCCTGCTCCCTTTACAACCCTAATGGTGACACCTGGAATAAGTTTTTTTCTTAATTTGGTTCAAATCCACAGAAAAATGAAGCCAATCCCTAGAAATTATCCAAGCCTGCTTCTGAACACCATTATTTTCCATCAGGAATACATGTTGAAAAAGGACTTTTGCTGGTCAGTTCTTGCTCCTTGCATTACCTGATTCTACCCATTACCTCTGCAGCAGAGAAGGGAACAAAAAATTATCAGAGAGAAATGTTATAGTCTTTATAATCCAATGGTAATGTCGGTGATCATTAAGTAAGGAGAGATTTTACAAGCAGAAGTCTGTGTTTTCAAGTTCAAATGTTCCAGTTTTTATTCAGAGTGATTACAGGCTTGATCCTTATGCAATTATTTGCTCTGTTAGGCACAAATTTTCGATGGCTTTCTCAGCCATTACAGGCAGCACTTGAAATAAATGGCAACACTGTCTAAGAATGGAACACAGAAGTTCCCTCTTAAAGCAGGTGGCATCAGCACTCTCAAAACGTGTTCAGTGTTTCCAGTGATCCAGCCAATGTCAATGTCACGACTTAATCTTCTTTCAAGCGAGTAAGTGCTACCAGGACCTTTTATATCTTTCAACCCTTGCTAAAGGCTTGCCACGCCCTAGACCTCTGACCACTCTTTTCTTACCTCTGAGCAGCTCAATCATGCACCAGGCAGCTATTTCCAGTACAGTGAGCTTGGTTCACACCTTTCCTTTCTCCAATATGGAAAACTAAAGAAAAACTGAAGAACTGAACCTTCTGAACCTGAACACACGCCACTATTCACTGCTTTTTACCACTTATTTTTCAGCTGGTGTCTGCTGTGTAACCAGGAAGCTCACCCAGTGGCTCCTACCTTGTGCTACCCATATGCACGAGTAACGTAGCACAGGGTCCGAACCACGCTGTCATTCACATATCAGACACAGCCAGCCAGCCTCTGCTGATAAAGAAAAGCCATGACTCCAAAAGCAGATCTTCTAGGAGAGCTTTCTTTACATGGAAGGAAACCTAGCCCTTCAGTAGTATCACTGAGTCACAGCCCTTTTCACTGTGACCTGTCCCAGCATGGCACTGTCCCAGCCTCCTGACCTGGAGTCTCTCACATCAGCCTGCTGAATTCTGAGCATCCAGCTCTTGGGTTCGGACTGACTTGCAGAAGGAAGCATCCCTGGCTCCCTTCTCATTTCCTTTGTGGATCTATGTTCAAAAACATGAAAGGCCAGAGCCAGACATGCTATTGAGCAGCCTTGAACTCAATCCATGGGTTGTAAAAGAAAGCCTTTATACCATTATGCAGGAAAACAAAAGAAGAAACACTTGAAAGTATTCCTTCACTTTCCTTGGACAGAGGAAAGTAACTCTCTTTGTCCCCAGACTCAATTCAGTTCTGTCAGATAGGGACTTTCTGAATAAAACAGCCGCCCCATACCACACACGAACTTCTGACAGAATAGGTTGTACTTAAGAATGGAAAAACAAAAAACTTACTCCTGTTTTTTAGTGGGTTTTGAAACCACAGTCAGGCATTTCAGCTTGTAGGTTCAGGTTTAAATCTGGAGATCCAAACAGAAGTACAGCCCTAAAATTGGAGAGACACTTGTGCAGCTGGCCATTGGATAAATGCAAAGAAAGGAAAACACTTGAACCCAAAGTCTGCTTCTCTGAAAACAAATCCTGTATTATTTCTTTGCAAACTAACCTCCAATGAGGTTCTGGCAAGCACGTTAAGCAGCATACCCTGCATCTGCCAGCTCCAGTCAAATTAACACAGAGCCCCATGACAGTGACTAAGAGCAAGCATGAAACTGGCCTGAATACAGAAGTGCTCACTGTTTTTAAAGAAATGGATAATAGGTAATTTGTAGGAGTTGGTTGTCAAATTATATATTTGGGGGGGGGTTTGTATGCAAGCTAATAATAGGCTTAAGCCTGTAACTTGCACTAGGAATAATGATTAAAGTAGCAAGCTTTGGCAGTTTCCGTCTGAAGGACTCTCTCAGCTGAACTCCTCCCACAGTCACAGCAAATCCTAAGAGATATCTTAGGAGTGGATAATATGAATCACCACTTTTTTAAAGCAAGAAGGATAATGCAGATTGGCAACCATTTTTTATTTCTTTTTAAAGAGCTAAAACCTGTCATGAAATAAAATCACTGCTGACCCACAGGAAGCCACTGGCACAGCCACTGATTAAAAGGATCTCATAAAACACATTCAGGGATGTTACATCCTTAACTCTGAATGATTTTTTGCCATTTTAGATGATAAATTGTACTACAGTTTCAGTCTCACTAACTTGACCAAACAATTTTTGAAATGGTCTGAAAACATAAAGATCTATTTAATCTTTTTCGTGATCAATACCACTATATTAGACAGAAGATTATGTAATAGATTTAGTAAAAGTTAATAGAGAGCTATTTGTGAATCTAAAATGGTGACTTGCCTGGATACATGTAAAAGGGAAATTAGTATTAAGAGGTGATGTGGCAAGCTGAGGACTGCTCAGGTAGTAAAAAACTAACGCCCTCAAAGGAAACAATAAAGAAGTAATTTTCACTTTCATAAAACCATGATTGATAAAGCACTGTCTGAATAGCTAAAGCATGCAGTGAAAAGACAAAAATTGAATCTTGAACCTAATTTGAGCCTTGTCCATACATCAAATTCACATCCTGATAACAGGATTGGTTTAGAAAGAGCAACCAACAGTGAATATGCTGAAATTATTTCAAGAGATCTTTACAGCAAATTCCCTTACTATGTACTCTTTCAGCAATTTGGGGGCCAGGCAAGAGCCTTTTTGACTGTTTGAGAGATACTGGGTTTAACAGCATTTATAAGCAAGGCTTGTGCTCTGTTGGAGCTGTACAGAACCAAATTGCTGCATACTGGGACTCCCCAGTAACCTCCATCTGTCTTCCACCTGCTTCCAGTACAGTAGATGGTAGCAGGGACTGCCTGATTTTTTTTAAAGTATTTTTTTCATAAACACAGTATTAGAAGCACACAAGAAAAGGAAACTTAAGAAATTAACAACCACAGTGGATAAGAAATGTTTTAGCTAAAAGGAATCCTCTACAAGAAGCAACAACCAGGCTTTGGACAAATGCTACCACCAAATTAAGGTTTGGTTGCTTTGCATAAACATATCTAGTCATCACAACTAAGCATTAGAAACAAAATGTGAATCTTAGTGTGGAACTAAGCTGTTATCTCCTCCAGAACACTTTTTCCATTTAGTAAAATACCCACTGCCACTATTAATTGCTGAAGTGGCAAAAGTAGTCAGAAATAAAGGCACACAATTTTTAGTTTTTCTTGCCATTGCTGTTAAGTACAAACATATTCAGCCTGCAAACAAAAGAATTATTTATGTCAGGAAAATAATGTAAGAAGAATTTAAAGACATTTCATAACTTTGATATTTAATTCTTATATAAAATAAACACGTGTCAGATGATTGCAACAACATGCCTACTTAAGTGACTTATTTCAGCTAAATGAAAGAGTAGTTATAAGGCTTGGATAATTATGAAAAATGAAAAAAGAAATACAAAAACCCTTCATGAAACTTAAAGATGACATCTTTACTTCAAGACTAAAGCCACAAACTTTGTTGCTTACACATTACAAATGGGTATGTGTTCATTTTATGAGATGTTGCCAAAAAGAAGGTCATGATTAGAGCAGTAAGGAGCCACTAACATTGGTTAGATTCTACTTTATTCAAATCAGGAAAGAAAAAGTGAGTATAAACTAATTTCATTCTTCAAGCATAGAGGTTACTTCAAGGACATTAAACGGGAGAGAAGTGCATATTTTCATCAGCAACTCACTCAGTAAAATGCATTCAGTCTATCACAAGCAAAATCAAACTGATGGCTGCTTGACACTGTTATGAATCAAGTGGCTGAATTACTGCCCAATGCAACACTTTTCATCTCTACCTGAAAAAAAAAGCAGTAGACCAGGTAGGGAACTCCAACCTTTGATATAAAGGGGTATTAATTCACGAGCTGACTTTTGTTTGACTGGCCATGCCTGGGACATTTGGGACCATCCACACTCGGGCCAAAAGATGAGCATGGCCAGGTAAACAAAAGCCACACTTCCAACTTGCTAAAAGCACAGGACTCCTATAGTGCAGGGCCTGAGAAAAGCAGCTCAGAACTCAGAAAAAGGCAGCCTTGCCTAAGCCCTACACCTCAAGCACTGCCTGTCCACTTGCTACAGTGCATTACCAATCCAAGGACATCCATAAGATATTCCATGTCTGGAGCCAAATGGGTACAACAATGCAAGCCAAATGGGTACTGATGCCTTAAGATTTTAGCTTTTATATTTTTCATATCCTGTAGTGCTTTAGCGTGTAACTCTAAGACTCCATATAGCCTGTTAGCTGCTGTTCTTCCATTCTGGTCAGACAAAATAAACCCTCTCTAGGCCTAGACATCAAGGACACCTTATTGTCTCAGGCCCTGAGATATGTAAACAAAGCCTCTAAAGGGGGGGAGGGGAGGGGGGGGGACAAATCTGGGGTAATGACTTCATTACCTGAAACTGTAATTGGAGAATTAACCCGGATATGCAAATGGACCAAACTTATAAAAGTACGAAAATCTCATGACCAGTCATCCATTTTGGGTGTAGCCTTTCTAAAAGCTTTTGTCTGCCCAAAGTGTACCTGAAGGCCCTTCAATAAATACCCGCTTTTATTCTCTCAATTTTGTCTAGCCTCTGTTTCTAGGTAGCCCCATCGAGACATCAGTACAACTAGCCTGTGAATGAAGACTGGCTTGTGCAGGAAACAAAGCAGGAGGAAAAAGTATTGGAAGACTCACAGCTTTGCCACTTGGCTACGAAAGCCACAGCCATGTGCAGCAATGAGCCCTGAGCAAGGAACCCAGCAGCTGAAAACGCTCAGCCCTCCAAGCTGCAGTGACTGTTCCTGAGAACAGACCCACAGTTGTCAACGTTAACACAATTTCACACTGTCTCTAATCACATTTTAATTTTAAAATAGCACATTTCCAATGGTGTATTTCTATTCCTTCCCGTTTTACATGGAATTTGCATTTCTTAGAAGCAACTGGCTTCTCTGAGCTCACACACTTTGCTTGAGTCATACATTAAAACCTGCTCTGCTGTTAAGCGGCCGTTCCCTTTTCATTAGATCCAACAGGAACCAGAAATGCAAACGCACCAAAATAAAAGGGATAGGTTTGCATCTGATTCTCTGCAGACACAAAAAAACAAGCATATATAAATGTGTCAAAAAGTAGCAATGAAAGCCACTTTTTCTTCCAAGTCCTCACTCTTATTTTTCTGTACTTGATTGCCTAGAAACCACGATAAATGAAGCTCTAAGAATACAATAACTAGAAAAATGATTGCAGCGTGGAACAGGTAATTTGCATTCTATACTTAGCACATATGCATATGTTAGTGCTGACATGAACAGCTATTAGAAATGCCTAAAAGTATCTCAACCAGAGCTTTTGCAACTAAGTTTTTCATGGTAAACACAAGATGAAATATTTAATATTCAGAGTTTATAGTTTGGAAGAGCTTACATCTCAGACTGTTCACTGCAGTTTATTATAAGTGCACACCAGTTTTTATGTTAGCCAGTGGATGGAAACACCTTGAAGCTACCAGCTTTAGAGAAATACATAAATAATTATTTGTTTGTATTTAAGGAAAAAATGGAGATACATTCCTAGACTGGTAGAATAAAGATACAAGATTAGAACCTGTGTCTCCTCCCTCTGGAGCAGGGAACACAAGAGGATTTGCTAACAGACAGATAAATCAGCATCACTTTCAGGATGAAAGCACCACATTTGCACTAGTAAGAAAGATGCTAAAAAATAAATGTAATTAAGTCTACAGAGTAGCACCTAAGATGGGAAAATACTGGATTTCCACAAACTTGGGAAGTTACTTGCTTTCTGTGGCAAAAGGCAGGAGCTCTGCTTTCTTCTCTCTGCCACATGGTAGATGAAGTGGGGAGAAGGACAGCCTGTGACTTCAGCCCTGTTCTGGGCTTCCCAAGGACTTGTGCCAAAGACCCGGGGGTGGGGAGGCGGTATCTTGGTGGGAGTACAGCTTGTCATCCTGAGACAAGCACTCCTCCCTTAAGAAACTTATAGTTAGGACGAAACTCCTTCACCTCAAAATAATACGGCATCTTAACACAGGAAAAAATCCTGTGTCATATTAGGAATCACCTTAAAACTGGTTCTGAAGGAGCAGCTGATGAGCGTTCTCAGCTGACAGGAATACTGAGACACAAGCCCATGCAGTTATCACCATACTAATCCTTCACTGTGCTCGGAGCATCTCTGCAGAGAGCAGAGAAGCAGGACAGCACCATTTGAAGGGCAGAACCCAGCAGAGCAAGCTGCCAGTGCTCAGCCTGGTCCCCTGCCATGCCTTGGAGGGCACAAACCAGAGCAGCCTCTCCCCTCTCAGCACCAGGCAGCCGCAGCCAAACCTCCCCGCGGAGGCAGAGCCGCGCTGGCCGTGCTGGGGAAGCGCTGCAGACTCCCCACCAACACGGAACACTTCCAGAAGGGCCTAATGCTTTACAAGCTCCATTACCACAGGAAATCAATGAGGCCTGCCCTTCCAAGCCATTCATAAAATTAAACCTAATATGGTGTCAAGTACACACTGAAAACAAACAAGAGAGGAAAACAAAAATTCAAAGCATCTCTCTCTGATCTCCTGAGCTAAATAATCTAAGATCCTGCAGAAAACAGACATGCTGTAAGATGAATTTAGGCTGACATTGCTGAGATTTAGGATGATGCTTTTCTTTCAGAAGACCCTTCAACAAAAATCTTCTGATGTTTTTCCTCATTAGGTAACCAATCTGCATTACTATTAGTTAGCCCCACAGTTCAGAAAACTTGTTTCACATTTCAAATTCATATATCCTGCCAAAATGTACTTCAAGAGTAGGTGTAAGAAGAGAAAAATATAGCCTTTTTATTTTGAAAATAAAGAAAATATGAGACAGGGAAAATATTACTTAAACAGTGGAATATAATTAATCACCAGGTTCATTTAAAAAAAGAGTGAAGACACACATTATAACCAATTCTCCACTGAAATCAATTTTACTTAAAGAAAAAAAAAAAAAGAAAAAACCAATTTAAAAAAATTCCCCCCCAAAAAAATTTTTTTTAAAAAAAAAAAAAAAAAAAAAAAAAAAAGACTGCCAGGTTTGCTATTCCCATTTACCTTCAGAACTGCTACGATTTCTGGCTCCTAACACTAATGAACTGGGCAAGAGAATGAAACATTGTCCCCTTACTACCTTTTATGGAAGAAGCAATACACAACATCAATCAATGTTTTCTCAAGGAAGCCCAAAGGAGCTTCCAATCCTTCATCACTCTGGTTTGAGCCTGAGTGCCTTTGCCACTGCAAGAGGAGTCTGAACCTACAGAGCAACAGCTCTCTCAGCAGTGGAGGTGACCATGCCTCCATCAGGGTGTTTTTGCTACAAAGTGGCGATTCCCCTTCTGTTACCAAGCAGAGAGCATAGCTGATGACAATTTTAAGACTTTATCTGGACAGTTTTCTAAGGGCACTAATTAAAAATATTTAAATGTTTGTGACTGCACTGTGATCCCTAATAAACATCTCTCAGACCATTTCACTACTAACTCTAGAAAGTATCATTAACACCTTACCAATGAAATAGTCACCAAATCTACACCTCCACAGTATCTGAAAACTGCAGCCATTAGTGGAATTTCTACTTACAATATAACACTGAGCTGGCAAATGGAAACAAACACCACAAACAGAACAAGCCCTGCTCCTAAAAGAATTCTGTGGTTCAGACAAGAACTGAGAACATGTTTATGAAGACTCTCTATCCACATAACCGTTCTAGAAACACAATCCTTTTATGAAATATGTGACTCCTATTTATGCTGTATATTCCATGAGGATGTCATGCTCAGAAAGAAATGGCAGCTTCAGTAAAGTACATCAAGAGAAATCCAAGAGCTTATTCTGCCTATCTGTTTTGATCTGCTGAGAGATCCTAAGACATAGGGCATTTTGTCACTCTGAAGTTACTTTTAAGTAGAAGCCATGTACATTTTCCACTGAAAAAGAAATCAAGAAATAAAAAAAAAGCATCATAGAAATCAAGGGGAAAAAAAGTATCATGCACTTAATGACTAATTAAGATAACAAACTGAAGGAATTTTCACACCTCATTGGGCTAAGGACTTTTTACAGAATAATCCCTGAAAGTTTTACTTGGAACCTTTACAGAATCGTGTTATCCTTCCAGAAAGCCTGTAACAAGGAATTTGCAAGTAATTGGTAATGGCCTCAATGTCTGTTCGTAAATAATGGACTTAGTTTTTCCTAACTACTACACCTCATGCTCTAAGAAATTGCATAGTAAGCTAATTCATCACTATGCAATGTACAGAGGAAGATAATTAAAGAATCTACCTTTTACTTATTGATTGATTTCTTAGTTTAGTCACGAAAGGTACTGTGCCTAAATTAACTGACTATGCTTTCACAGTCATTAGATATAGCCAAACAAGCTATAGGACAGTACCTTGAAGGACCTAGTCTCTGTAATTTAAACTTAGACATAAATTCTATTGAAGAAGTTAAGTTTCATTAATAAGCCACCACGACACCACACACAAACCCAAGGCCACCAAGATGAGGCAATGGTGAAATGCAATGGGCTTCCTAAGCACAAGGCAGAGGATTCTCACAGAAAGCTTCAAAGTAACTAAAATAGTGCCACTCTCAGTTATCTTATCTGTGGGGAACAGCCTTTTAGGAAAAGAAGTCACATTATGTCCTTTGCTTATTTTGTGAAAGAAGCAAGGTGGGGAAATGGAGCTCAACCCTGAAGAGAACTTCACTAGTAATAATACTTTTAAGCATTACAATGCAACTCCCAGAGCCTTCCTTCTGTCAGACAATAAGTACATATTAAATATTATCAGTTATGTCTGTTGGAAATGCTAAAGAGTAAACTAGTAACTCAATTTCAGTCCAAAAATAAGAAAAGGAATCATAGAAAGAGCAGTAATTCAAATGCCTGATTTCTCCTTACAGTATAGAGAAGTATCAAAGCTGAGATTTATGAAGAGTTAGGAAGACAGTTAAGCTCTACAATAAAGAGAAGATTATCCCAAGCATTCAATGAGCCACTGACCCATTTCCTATCCAAGATCCTCATATAAACAGACCTTCCTCTCTTTTCAATGCACAAATCACACCAATATTGCAAACACCTGGCAATGCTGCTGAGGGCCAGGGAGGTACCTCATTCCCATTCTGCACACCAGGAACTGGTGCCAGAGCTGTCTGCAGCAGAAACTCAACCTGAGGCTTTCTACCTCCTAGGCTAACTCCCTAGGCACAGAAAATCCCTCCTCGTCAAGGAGACCTGCTACATTAATACACAAAGTCCCTTGCATCGTGTTATCTGAGGGTTAAGATCTCTAGATAACACAGGTCACTTCAGTTTGCAATTCAACCTCTCTGCCAGAACAGATTTATTTTCTAGCTAACACCAATTAACCCAGTTAAATAGATTTTATCCATTATTGGGGTGGGAAGTTGCTGCAAGGTGTAAAAAAACCCAAAATACCCACCAGAGTTTTCTTCTGGGATGAAGTCTTACAAGGCAAAAACACAGGGCACACCAATGTGACAGCAACAGAGGGAAGGAAGCCAAAATATTAGCTGTGGCATACAAATTTGGAAAGACAGGTTATGATAATTGCTTTTATACAGACACTTTGGCATAGTACTATTTGAGATTAATGAACAGAGATATGATTTAACAAAATCAGTTCCACCTGTTGCCCTGCTCTGGCTCAAACACATATTTAGAAGGAAGTGCCTCCAAATGTAGTGAGCACTGAGAAGAAAAAGGACCCCTGAAGTCCTAAACCTGCCAGAAACCAGATGCAGATGGAAAATTGATCTTCTGTCCTTCATCCATTTGACTGAAGGCAGAAATTGACTTTCTGCAAGTTATTAATTAAATTTACTGGGCAAAAATTAATCCTTTGTGTGTGGCCATCACATTATCTTTCATTATTCAGAAGACTGAAATCACACTGTTCTAGCTCACTTCACCTTCATTTCCCCAGTCCTGGAAGAGGGGATACTGAAGTGCTATCCCCATCAGGCTAAGCCATTAACAGTGGCATCAATTATTGCTCCTGTTCTTGCTTCTGGGTTAATTCCTCTCAGACCTAAGGTCCAGAATTCCTCAAAGCAGCTATTCATTAAAGAAGTTCAGATAAAGCAAAAGGGACTTCATTCATGAGGTAAACACAAATGAAGCTTAGACCAGCATTTGGACCACGTCATCTCTAGTGAATGAAATAACAGAAGGAGCTTCAAAAATAGGAGTGCAATAAATGCCTGTTAAGGACTCATCCTGGCAGCAATTGTTGTCCGTGTTGGAAAACGCCCCCTCCAGCTCGGATGCAGCTGGGGCAGCTCCACTGCAGAGGGGACAGTGTGCAGCCGAGCCCTGGTCCCACACTTGGGCTCGAGAGGGAGCCTTGAGCTGGAGCTGCTGCTCCAAAAGCCCTTCCCCAGCAAGACGAGTTCACAGTCCATGACATTTGTACAGTGCAGAGGGATGGGACAGTCACCATCACAAACTCAGAGAAAAAAAATGAAAGGAAAAAGGCCAAATTTTTCAGAGACAAAAACCATTATCAGTCCACCCTACATTGCCTACAAAAGTTCTCAAGAACTATGAGAAACATTAGTTTAAAACTACAACAGACATAGCAATATGCACATTACAGGAACTGTTTTATACAGCCACATTGTTGGAAAAGGTGGTTGTTACCATCCCATCTCTCAAGGATTTAACTACACTCACCACTACCAGCCACTGAAAATGACTCGCTTGCTCGGGCATAAGAAAGACAACATGGTACTACAGTTTTTGGTGTAAAGAATCCTCTCCCTGAGCATTTCCAAGTGACCAAAGACTCTACAGGCTCAGCTCTGCTCCGTATTTCATGATGAACAAAATATCTGAGAGCAGATTTCCATGTGTTCCCCATTTGTCCATACACGGCTTCACAAAAATGCACCCTGCAAACACTGGCATGCCAATCATTCACGCTCACAAACACGTTTCTTTTCTGCTGGCACAAGCAGGCAACCTGCAGCTACCTTTTCTGCGCATTGGTCAGTGTATGGAAAATTTAACACTGTGAAAAACAAGTCCCTCAGATTAGAAAACAGACTGCAATAAAGCAAGAATTGAATTGGCTGATTATCTCAATATGTGGTTTTAATTACCTCTAACTCATAGCAGTCTGCTCATTTGCATCCTTCAGATGAGACCTTAAATATCTACACCCTCTGTGCCTGCCTTGGACAAAGAAGATAGCTTGGGGCTTTTTGGAAAAAAAGCAGATTCCTGCCTCGTTTTACTTGGCTGCTACAGTCCTCTGAGGTGGCTGCAATTCAGCAAAGCCATAGGGCTTGCAGCTTGGGAATTAGGATGGAAATTGTTACATGAATGCAAATACTGTTCTTGGTCTTTTCTTGAAAAAAGCACCTATTTACTCACCAGCCTTAAAAATTAAATGAGGTTCTAATTAAGGAACAATAAGCCACAAAGAAAAAAACAAAACCTGACAAGAGTAGCCCAAAAGACACAATTTAAGATTAAACAGACCAAATAACCAAGTTACCATTTAAACCTAAGTTATCTAAAAATGAACCAAAAGAATAAAGGGAAGATAGAATTTGAAATGAGCTCGGCAGAGCCAAGAGAAAAGTAGAGAAAATGAAAGACAAGGTTAAAGACCTTGGCCACAGGAGCTGATCAGAGTTTACTGGTCAATGAAATCCCAGTTAAACAAAAATGCATTACTACAGCCTGAATGTGCCTAGCTCTTTGTAGGGCACCCAGAGAGGATTAATCTCCTGCCCCACCTCCTTTTACACAGCAGCAGCAATCCGGCCCTTCAAGTCTGACTACTGCAAAATGCCAATCAATTTTTATGGGAAGTGGCAGCTTCAAAATTACATTTCATGGCATCTTCTTACTTCAAATAAAACAAATGTTCCTTTAGTTATTCCATGCTCACAAGAACACCAATTCTGAAGCATGAGGTTTGAATGCTACACAGCAGACACATTACACAGTTGGCTTTAGGCACCTGAATTAAGTGTTTTAAGTTACTGGTAAGGCACTGCTGCAGCTTACAGCCGAGGCACGGTATGGAACCTGACAAGTGTATCTGAAATCCTGTAATTTTAACCTAGTTGTCACTTCATACTACAGCTAATCAGCTTCCACAAACATGTCACAACTATCTATTGGATTTTTAGAAGCCTTCACCTTCCCTTGTTCTTACAAGAACCCTCTCCCAAGCCACAAGCCTGAGGATGAGGACAGGTGCAAAGCAAGCCCATTACTTAAGAAAGGAAAATCACTTTTAATTACCAGGTTGCAGCCTTAGCTGCAGAAATGCATAGACCTGTAATTTTGATCTCTGCCTGAAGATATGCTTGGCACTAGGGCAGTCTTCAGCGACACCAGACTGTTTCAGACTGCAGGGTGGCAGGGTCCTGGTTGACAACCAGAGTTTTGGATGCAGGGAGGGCAGAAGGGGCTCCAGCCCCCGGCTGGGTCAGCCAGCAGCCCCTGCAGAGAACAGCTCTGCCCAGGGAGGGAGAGGCCTCTCCATCTCCACAGGAGGCTCCACCTATGAAGAAGTTTAAAGCCCCTGAAGATCTGCCCAATAAAATCAATTCCAACTCTGCGGAAATAAACATTAAATTTGGTACTAAAAGCCAACTCTATTTCCTTTTTGCTGGGGGAAGGATTTCTGCACTGTTTTGTTTGAACTGGTTAGTCACACACCAGTCAATAACACTAGAGAAGATTAAAAAAAAAATAAACAACAGCAACAACGAACAGTTCTAAACAACTCAGGATGGTTTCACACAATGCTGGCAGCCAGGAAAAGAACTCAGGGGGTAAAAGCAGCAGGTGAAATCATGGGCTCCAGGCTCAGCTTTACCTTAATCGACAAGCTTGTTTAGAAACAAACTGGCAAATACAATGACCTCTCTGCCCTGCCCTTACACATTTATCGTGTTTAGACTAAAAGGTTGTTTTCAAAAGATGAGCAAGTTCCCAGCACCACCTCATTAAACCCTCTGATACTGTTCCCCTGAAGAAAAGTTCACAAATGGTACATCCTACAAGTTCCATTTCTTTGTAATAATTATACTACAGAAACAGTTTGCTCATATTAAATATTGGCAGGGCAGTCCTAAAAGAGTCAGTAGCCAAACACTGCACTTAACATCTGCCATTTTAATAACCACCTCTACTTCTACTGAACAGGCTATTCAATTTAATAGACAGTTATAAAATTCTGATAAATCTTGTGACTGGCACCCATCTTTATTTTATCTCATGATAGGTTTCTTGCTTGCTATAATTTTGTCGAAATGGTAGCTGCAGCTTTCCAAGACAGTGTTCAATTTGAAAAATTAATATATACACCACACAGTTTCAAGACAAGATAAAAAGCACCTCCATTCACAACTGTAACTGACTGTTCCTACTCCGCAGGACACTTCCATCGCTAACCACCCACCCTCTCCTCTTTTTAAATAAGGCTGCAGCTGGTCTCCAAGAGGTTCTAAATTAAGGCAGGAATGTGGTACAAAGTGCATGTGCATGAATTCAGATCTCTCCACACCCACTGAAACACATCTCCAGAGAAACAAAAGCCCAGTAAAGCAAAGGATGGAGAAGTCAGCACTTGTGCTCCACGACACCCATCTTACAAAGCAACTGCTAAATGTGTCTCAGGAGTTAACCCATCCACCTCAACAACCCTTAACCATCATTAGTAAGAAACACAGAACATTAAATAATACATATTCTATTTCACCTTGTGCTCTTCCATGGAGTAATAAGGTATTGCAAAAATTCAAGCGAATACAGAGCTGGAGATTGTAAATTATGTCAATAAACATATCTGTAAATAATATGAAATAAATATAAATAAAACAGTCTTTTAGAAGACCGTGGTCTCAAAGAGAGCTGGAACAGTGTTCAGAAATAGGCAATATTTACCTTAGAATATCTTTGCATGTTGGAAGGTAAAGATCAGACCAATGTATATGTACTCCACTGAAGGCCAAACCCACCAATCAACACCCACTTGTGTGCTGTAGGGATTTTTTTCTTAATTCCAGGAGCAAAACAAAGCCTCCTGAAAGTGAGGTGAAATGCCTTTGCACCTCCTCTGGATACTTTCACACATACAAAAGATGTCTCTGTGTTTCTCTCACTTCCATTTCAATCAGACATAGGACACAGACAAGCACATGATGGAAGATGGAGCAAAGTCTTTCATTAGCCACTTACCAACTGACCACGTGTATTAACCTCACACTCTGAGCCTGCCATTCCATTTACCTCCTCCAGCTGCTAACCACCCTTCTCACATCTCTCTTGCATTCCCCACAGGCTTCCATTTCTCCTCCCTTCTTGCTCCTCTTGCTGTTAGCATGTCTCCTGTTTCACCAGCAGCTTCTGGTTTTGCATTTGCCATGGTTTAGCAAGGGCTTCCCACCTCTGCCACTCCTTCAGCTCCTGCTCTTCCAGTACTGCACTGACACACTCTCTGAGCCACACTGCTGACTGGATCAAAAACTGACCCAGCCACACAACAATTCTACAGTTTTCAAGCCATATCAATCCCCTGGCACAGAGAGGCAGGGATTGCACACCAGTGAGTGTCTGGGAAAAAGGAACAGCAGGAATCACTGCAGAAAGCTGGTTTACAACTGGACTGCAGCCCTAGGCTGGGCTCTCCCTGCTTCCACCCTCCCAAGATTCTCTCCATGACCACTGTTCCCCACCTGGCAGCACTGGAAACTCTCACCTGGAGTTCCTCATCCTCCAGGTTTCACTCGGCACTTTGCTAGCAGTGACATGTTCAGCTCAAATCTCTGTCCCAATAACTTATATTAAAATACTGTGGCTCAAATGCCAGATTTTAAAGCTTGATAACTTACACGTTTTGTTTATTAAAAAGATGGAAGTGAAAATAGATGAAATCTGGATAGCCATACTCTCATGTTATACGTACTAGCATATATCCAAATCACCATTTATTTCTGTGCATACGTAAACTGATGACGGATGAGATGAAAAGTCTTTTTTTTAAGAATTCCTATTAAAAAAATGAATTAGTGAAAAATTCCCAGCTTACTAAGCCATTACACAGTCTGACTCAATTTTGATCTATATTGATTCAATGATATCTCTTGGAGCCAAAACTAACTTGTATGTTATTATGTATTTACAGAAAATAAAGGAACTAGAAATGTAGTGGTACAGGTTAATCAAACTGTCAATAAACCGTCTTAGCTGCATAGCATAATCCACACAGCAATCTCAAAATACATTACAGAGCATTTTATAATGCAAATAAACTTTAGCAGGTTTTATTTTATATGTAAAACACTGTCACCTCTAAGGCACTACAATGTTATATCAGAGTTGGAATTTTTACATGAGATGCTGCATGCGTTTGAACTTGGGCAGAGACTGGAGAGTTCCCAGATGTTAAAAGCAAAGCCCAGGACTCCCTGGTTGAGCTGGGATGACCAGAACCTCAGCTAAAACTTCACTAGTTACATCCACATCCTAAATGCAAAGCTGCTACAGAGCATTGCTGTGCCACAACACACAGGCAATGGGACCAACCAGACCTGGGTGGAAATTCCAAGAGCTCCTTTTATTTGCTTTTTCCTGAGGAAGTTGTATGGAAAAACTCAAATTGGATTCAAAACAGAGGGAGAGGGAACTCCACTGGGTCAAGCCTCACCTCAGTCACACCATCTTTACAACATTACAACTCTTATTTATTCACAAACATAATTTCAACTGAAATGGAGGCGACCCAGCAAAGCGTCTGCCAGAGAGGGGAAGCTGATAGTCTTTAAACTGGTGGTTTTAAATACCTTGCTGCAGTGTATGGAGGCTGCTTTTATACCCTCTCCAGTCTCATTCATGATGCTTAATGACAAAACTGCAATGCTAAGCATTGCTTGGGCCATGAATCATAGTGTGGAGCAGTTATTCACACAGAAAATGCATGTCTTACTGACTCAGCAGCCCGAACAGAGTAGATCCCTGTCCTACAAGGTAACTTAAACTATTTGTTTAAATTAAATGTGACCCTCAAGGCAAAGAGCTTACTTTCAAATTCCAGACAATAACACAGTCCTGGTTTCAAGTGCCATTGAAATCAGTGGAAAGATTCAGAAATACTTCCAAAGGCTTTGGATTGAGATCATGGAATGCCAGATCCCTTCTGAGCATTACCACCAGCAGTCTCGGGGTCAGAAAAGCAGAAAAAAAGGGACTACAAAGGACTACAATTACATAGCACAACTTCAGGGCCCAGCAACTGGTCAGCCAGGCTATGAAACACCAAGTATTTGACCTCTTTTTTGTTCAAGAGTTACGTATTTCCGCAATCCTTACTTGGAATTACTAAGGACAGGAAGGGTAATGCCATCTCATTTCAAGCCCCTTGGCACAGGATGTCAAAACACAGACAAATTCGTAACTCCCATAATACACTCTAATTCCACTTCCAAAATTCAACTCCACAGAAGCTGTGCAAATCTTACGTCTCTCTAAAGTCAGTGAAGACTGACAATGTCAGATCACAAGAAACCTTATATCAAAATCAATAAAATACATATGAAAATTCTGTGGATACTCAAAATAAATTGGAATTAAATTGGGTCTATGGCTAAATTGCAATATTCTAAGATTTAATATATTTAACATTGTTGCACTCTCACTTTAAAGAAGTCTACACATCAAAGTGGAAGGTACCATCCTAGCTACATATTTTGTTGTGAAAATCATCTAATCCTCCTACAATAGTATCACCCAGAGACCTCAACTGACACGCTGCATTCTGTATCTTCTGCAGCAAAAGGCAGGCAGAAAGGAAAATAACAAAACATGGAAATGTGTTGCTAGGATAAGACGTCATGGAAACCAAATGCATTGCACTTAAATAATGTGCCATTCTGTATGTGCTTTAACACACAGAAATACTTCATTTTCTCCAAAGTTTAATCATTTGCCTTTGATGGATCTAGAATCAGTTTTTGTTGGGGTTTTTTTATAGCATACCTGAGTTTAAATTCAAAATGTGTTAACCAAATATTTTCTCAGATTTTAATCTCTACCACTCAGTAAGGATGATGGGACAGTATAGATCCAATTTGGGCAGATTTTTTCTGCTACAGCCTTGCAGAATCATATCTCAAAATGTCATGTGAATTATCAGTTTGGATTAGATGCATCTCTCTTCTCTCACCCTCTAAGTTTCTGAAGCCCCAAGGACACTCCGACGGAGAACAAATGAAAATGAAAATTTAGTTCCTGTTCAGAGCCTCGGGGGGCTTTTCTGTTCATGTCTCTGGAGGGCAGGGAGCTAAGGTGAGAAAAATTTTTCAAGAGAGAGAATTTTCCAGCAAAGCATTTCAGACACAGCCCATGGTCTTCTCTCTGTTAAAAAAAATTCATTAAAGGTTCAAAAAAATTTCCAGTCTTCCAAAGATTCCCTCTGCACACTTGAAATCACAGTATCATGGGTTTCTAAACAGTAAGCCACTGTTTGCTAGCTACAGCAACAGAATGTAAAAAAGGCACATTGCCACTTTGAATGAGCACATCCCACTACGAAGCCACATATCCAGTACACAATATTTTCAGGATGCTTGCCCATTCTGAAACCAATGCACAAAATGAAGTTAAATGACCTTAGAATACCTGAACACAGTCTCCAGAATGTCATGCTGTCACTTCCCAGCTAGGGAGCTGTATTTTTAACATCTACTAAACACATTTCATCACTGCTAAAATGCAAAGAAGACACTGTGTACAGCATTATCACTTAGTGTGATCACTATCATATTTTCCTCTTGTCGTAATAATAATAACAATAATAATAATTATTACTATTATAGTAATCTTCATCATAATACAAGTGATTCAGCTTGTTAGAATTTGAATAGCAGACACTTCACATTGTGAAAAAGATCCCTTTTCCTGCACCTGCTGCTATCTGATGAAGGACCAAAAGTATCATTGTGATGTAACCTAAAGCACTCCTCTAAGAATTCGGGCTTTGATTAGGAAAAAGAAGTTGGGCTGTGTTAAAACCCATTTCCATGCATTTCCCAAAAGGCCTTTAACTTTGCCTGAATACTGGGTAAAACTATCCTTGTACAGAATGTGTATCCTTTGAAAAACAAACAGATCTTCTAGCCAGGACATGATACTGCTTCAAAGCACACCGTAACCATCAACAGATTTGCATATGGCTTTGGGAACAGGATAAGGTCTCACCCACAGCCCCATACTTGCAGCTTGCAGAATTATAAGCATTAGGAGAGCAGGAAGCAGGACTGAAAAGGATTTCATGGTAAGTCCTTCATTAGTCCTGGCAGCATCGGAGAATTGGTCTGAACACTGAGCAAGTTTCTTCACTGTATTTGTATGTATTTATATGGCTTAAATATATCCAAGCATGGCATTTCCATGATCTCTTCTAATCAAGCTCATTTTGGAAAATATCCAAAACAGGAGGGGAAACAAATGAGCTGGAGTTAGAGCATACAGCAAGTCAACTACAATCTAACCCAGAAGGCAAAAACTCTATTTTTTTTGAAGACTGAGAGATTTTTCTTTGGAACAATTTCTAGATATTGTCACCTTTTTAAATGGAAAGATGACTGCAAGTATGACTATTTGCTATCAGAACGTCAGCATTCCTGCAGCATCCACAAGCTACAAAGGGCATTCTTTGATCCCGTTAATATGGAAATGAGGGCACAGAGAGTGCTTTCTTTAAAGAAAAACAGCTGTATCAATAAAAGCTATTTGTGAAAGCGATGAAAAATTTTCTCAACAAAATTATATTTAAATTCTTTAAGCTGAAAATGCCGAAAATCCTTTATTTCAACAGATAATGCAGAATTCTCCTTTTGATGAGCGATCACATACAGCCAAGGAAGTGGTTTGCCCACATTTTCCATGTGCCAGCCTCACACAGAGTACTGCCAGATCTCCTGGGGGAGATCTCCAACTAACATCACGTGGAAGCAGAACAGCTCATGTGAAAGATATGCAAGATCTAACTTCAGTGGGGAAAATCAGCAAGGACAAAAGGGTACAACTTACCTTTACCGGCAAAAGTTGGGAAGAAGGACCCTTCAGGTTAAAGCCTGGCAGTAAATATGAAGTAGCATTTGCTTTCTTACCAAATGAGGCCCAGGAAGATTTCTAAGCAGTTCCTCCATTCTTCACAGCTGTGGCCTTGGTCTGTTCCTGAGAAGAACATTCCCAGCACCAGACTGGCTCTGTGCAGGGCACCAGATGAAAATAAGAGGAACATGGGAAAAGGAGGGATGTCAGCTCACTACCAGCACTGGCCAAACCCTGTGAAAAAGGCTACGAAGGGAAGAGCCAGGCACGTCGTGCAGAGCAAATCCATGATTCCTGAAGGACCGCCTCTGAGCTGATGGGACAGCAGAGAATCTGGCAACCAACAAGCACTCACAGGGTACCAGATCAGTAAGGAAATCAGTCCTCAATTTTAGTTTCTGTTCCCACTGCAGATGCACCCCTCTGCTGCCCGGTTGCTCTGGGCCCTTCAGAGCAGGAGCTGGTACTTGTGCAGCCCTTGCACAACAGCACCCTGACTGCAGCTGCTCTCCACACTTCACTGCAGCAATGATGAATTAGTCTCTGTCAAGTTCAACAGACAATAATGAAGTGAAAAGAAGAGAGTGAGAATGCTCTGATACAAGAATTAGGTAATTTTTTAAGCAGCAATAGCAAGGTCCTTGTTACTAGCAAGGATCTAAAGCGTCCCTTCAACAGCTTGTCTTTGTTTAAAGCTTTGTTTCCTGGAAGTGAGAAAGCAACAAAGAAAAGGCCATAAATAATTGTTCAAGACATTAACTCTTTTCTCCCCTGCAGCTTTTAAAAGCAGTACAAGCTATAAACTACCCTATAAACAGATCTTGAGCTTCCTGTGGCAACTTCAGGGCTAAGCAAAGCCTGCCACTGCGCAACAGTATTAAGCTTTCCACTCCCGCTTTGAATATGGATACAGAGTCCTGTAGAGCCTGTTTTACAAGTTTTCTCTTTTTTTAGGTCTCTGCTCCAATTATCTTTATATTGTTCTTATTTATTGTACAATATTGTGCCGTGTTGTTCACATGCTTTAGGAGCACACGGTGTGTGAAATATTGCTCTATGAAACACAGGATTTCCATTTGCTTTTGCAATTGTAGACAGCAAATACTATCAAGCTACAACAGTATTCAGAAGCTGCATACCTCCTCGCACAGAAAGTGTAACAGACAGAAGATTATAGCATGTTAACTATAAATTTACTTTTATTTTACTTAGCATTTCCTTTCTCCATACAAATGATTCTGCACTCATAATTAATTGACCATATGTATTTATGCAGCATGTACACACATCATACCCACCACCACTTCAATGACTACTGCTAAAAATCCATGGTATTAAAAAAACTAGTCACACTTTACATAAAAAAAGAGGAGCTATGTACTACTTAACAAACAGTAAGGTCACAATCTCCATCTGGCCAAAAAGCATGTCATAACAAAAAGAAACAGCTGGAACTTGTACTGCGGAGATCTGTGCTGCCTTCATTTTTCTATATATGTATTTAGCACTTTCCAAAATCATCTTAGCAGGACTTTTTAAGACTAATAACATCATCAGTTATATCAAAGACATATTACTTAACTACTTCTATTGCATATTTCAAGTGCTTTTATGGTACCTTTCAGTATGATTTTATTCACATCACTCAATCTGCCTACTAATAGCCACTCGTTAGGAGTTGTTAAGCTACTTATCAGCCAAGGCACAAGCTACCCACTGACACAGTTCCAGTCCTCTCTTACAGAGAAGGCCACGCCAGCAACCAGGCAGCCAATCCAGGGAAGGACAGTTTTTTATAGATCTAGTAATTTTAAGGAAAAAAAAACAAACAGAAAAACAGATTTTCCAGGCTTTGTCTTCATGCTCAGTAGCAGACATTTACTGAAACTGATGTTTAGAGACTGAGATCTGTAAAATGTTTGTAATAATACTTCTTTAAGTCTCCTCTGCAGTCTAAACCCTGGAGTAAAAATATAGAATGAGCAAGCACAGAGAGACATACCAGTGCTGTTAATGTATTCATCCTCACAAACAAATGCATTATAATTCTGTCTGTATGATAAGGCAGCACAAAAAAACATCTCTAGAATAATAATCCATTCAGTGATACTCTCACACTGATAGGCTTCTGTGATTTTGACATTTTTAGTTGATTAAAAATTGATAGTAAAACAAGTAAGCAATTGCTCTGAGTGTCCGAGTGTTGAAGAAATTGACATTTTGTTAAATGGACACTCACTTTTCCAGAATATTCAGTTGAGATTTAGTAATACTCATATTCTAGCATGAGCAAATGCTCTTGCATTTGAACAACACTGGTGCTGTACACATTATAGTGCACACAGAGCCCTGCACAGCTCGCAGGCTGCTGGGGAGAAACGTCTGTGCAAGCAGCAGTGAACCTGGCAAGGAGGGAATCACACCCATTCCCCTGCTGATACCCACCCCACCTCCGGGACTAAACCCAGGCTCCAAGGGAACAGATGAAACCTTTCCCTTGACTTTGTCTGAGCTAAGACTCAGAAGTTTCAGCTGGGGAAAATGTGGTCTATAAATCTTGTCTTGAAGAGATACAGGATATATTTACATCATTCCATATTATTTGTGACTGAGCCTTGCACTCACAAGTTAAAGCAAGGATGCTCCCGACAGGAATAATGAAAGAAAAATAGGTCAATCTCAACTGCACAAATTTTGAAAACTTCATGTTGAGCTATCACACAAAGAGTAAGAAAAGAGCAACATCATTTCCTCACATATCCAGAGGTAATGTCTAGGAATATGACAATTTGACATCTGATTTTTTTTCACACCGGACAAAATCAGCATCTTCTTGAGCTTCCTGTTGATATAAGGTATTTATAATATTGGACACAATCACCTTTAGTCTCCATTTCTCAGGTCATCAGACCATAATACCTTAGGAGTAAGACTGAAAACAGACATTGATGTTCAGTCTGCTTAGAAGTGGTTTGCAGTAAGTTACCATTTGTCTACAATATTGACTTGTGTCCAACAGACCTGGATTAAAAGTATAAATATGATATAATTTTAAAATACAATTAAAATTTCCCCATACTTCTCAATCCTTCTAACAAAATCCACAAATGTGAAGTAGATACACTATCTGAAGGTCAAGCAGCTTTTTAAACCAACAGAGTCATAGAAAGATTCTAAAATCAATAAGACATATAAAATTGATTGCAACCTTATAAAAAGCCTCAAATCTTTTAGCCTGGGTGACACAAATATAGCATTTCACACTGCAAGCAATTTCCTGGCAATGTAGGCCAGTTTACCTTTGCACTATGAAGGGGATTTTTGCATCTCTAGACTACGAGTAACTGCAGTGGTTATTTAGGGAGCAGACAACTCCATAAGGCACAGTGCAAGACCAAGAATAGCAGCTCCTTGCTGCTAAGATGCGGTGTCACACATGGGTCACCCCTCACCTTGTGAGCAAACAGCTAGGCTTTGCTTTGAGGATGGGATGATTTGTCTCTAAGGAAAAAGGATGCAGGGAAAAATAACAGAAGGGGAGGGCTTATAGTAGCCGATGTAAACATTCAGTCTCAAACCCTGGCTCCCCAGTCAACCATTTCCAAAGATCTTACCAGCGTTCCAGATAAGATGGCAAACGAGCGTAGGTGTTCCAAGCTCTCTGCACCCAAGTGCCCTCCATGGAAGGCCAACAGTGCTACTGCAGCAGCAGGTTTTCACAAGGACAGTCACATGAAATCCAAGAAAAACGGCCTAGGTGTGATGTCAGGACACCCTCATTCCTTCAGCAAAGCCCTGTTCATGCTCAGAGGAGCAGTCATGCATCCAAGGGATCAGACCCTTCTGACTGGTCTCGGCCAGGTGACTCCAAAACCCTCAGGCACCTTTTATATTCAGTTTGCAGAGCCTACACTATGTCCAAAAATGTTCAAATCACATTAAGCTTCTAGGTTGTTTTTGAAGATCAAACTGATAAAATGGGCATGTGTGCTGTTAAAAATTTTAATAACATGATTTTTTTTAATACAAACAAGCAGATTCACACTTTCCACAAGTCAATCATCTTTGACTGAAAAGGACTCAGAGGAAACACCAACGAATGCCAGCTAATCCCCGATTCTAGGGATCGTTCCTTTACACCTTGCAGCTACAATGTGAGTGAACAGATATAGAAGGAATTGAAATTCTCCCACTGATGCCAGGGGTGCAGGCAGAATGCTCTTCCAGTGAATTCAAGAATATCTTTGATACTTTCTGCACCAAAACAATGCCAGTTAGAACACCGACATTTTATCCTGTGGCTGTCAGCAGAGCTAGGACACACCTAAATTTACTCTGTGGATATGCCCTAAGCAGTAATCTAAACAGGAAGGGAAAATACTAATACAGAAGGTAGAAGGTATATCTGTAACACTGCTATGATTTTGAAGATGTACTGAAATAGGAGGAGCACTATCAAATGTCATCACAGCAGATCTTTATAGAGAACCCAAAGGAAAATAATGTTGCCCAGAACCAGTGCAGAAAACATAAATGTTAATAAGATTTTTTTTCCTTCTGTATTTCTGGCCTGATACTGTGTGACACTGTTTTCTGCAACACAATGCACTATTTCACACACAAAAAGAAACACTGTCCACTGAAAATTAATATGTGGTAAGAACATTCCTTTGCAAGATGTAAGTGATTTAACAATTAGATTTGGGGTTATGTCATCTGACTATATTGTTTCTATGGTCTTTATGGCAAATTAACTAACTTACATTTCCAGCATCACAGCCAGGCCTACAATTTTCATTCCAGGATGACAGCCACACAGGATGAGCTAAGAATTAATAAGAAACACTAAACAAGTATCAGGATACACACTGTTCTTAACAGTGCCGCTGCTTCAAAGCTATTTTTTAATGCTGCATTATTTTTGTACACATGGAGGAGATTTTTGCCAGTTCATGCAAGTAGATGTAGCACAAGGCTATTCACTGATGTGGCATGGTACCACCAAAATGCATGAGAGGCAACCCCACCCATCTAGGGCTGGAACAGCAAAAGAAAATTCAGGGATATACTTAGGGGCTGCTTAGTTTGTCATTCAACCAAAACCAAAACACATGCAAATTCTTGGCAGAACACGGTCAATTATTAACTTTATTTATCATTTTACAAAGTAAACTGTAACAATTCATAAAAACAAATATCCAGAACATTGAAACCACACATTAATAATAATAAAACCCCAAAACTGCAGTTCACAGAATTAGACTCCATTAGGCACATTGTTGCACTAAGTGGCACACATTTAGAAGAAGCAACAGAGCCAAAAAAACCAGTCTTCTACACAGAGATCCAACATGAGCAAAGCGAGCTAGATTAATACAGCAAATTTGTATAAATTCAGGACAAGAATAGAAATCAGGCATGCTATTCCACTGTTGTTTGTTTTTCATTTTGCTAAGACAGAAAATACTATGTTTGCTAAAATGTTTTGATTAAGAAAAAAGCATCCATATTTAGGACAACTTTTATTTTATTTATTACAAATACTGCCCTTCTTACAGGCTAACATAAGCTCATAATGGAGCATTTTCTTGAATCTTGTCACAGTCAAAGGAAAGAAGAAATGGTGTGTGGCAATACCAACACCATCTTTCACAGACTTCCTGACACAACTGGACTTCCAAAGCTGCCTTTGCCCCTTCCCTTTCCAGTCTTACTGAAAATACAGCTATTTTCATTAAAAATATATACAGAAAAAATAAAAATGCTAGCCCAAGTAGTTTCACGTACTACAAATTCTCCTTGACACCAGTAGCTGGAGTCCAGTTACTTTGAAGCACAGTGACAGTCAATCTCACTTCTTTTAAGAAGGGACACATTAAGACTGAAGAATGCACCAATGTAATGAGGCAAGAAATATTTTATATATCCACAAATGTTAACATTATTACTTCTTAGACAAAACAAAAAATTTCTTAAATATGGAATTACTGCACCTTTTTATGACAGTCATTACTGTCATTTACTGATAACTCTAGTTATTATTTTGTTTTAAACAGCTGTAAATAAGACTTTATACCTTCTTGATAGCAAACTTACATTGTTAGTCACATATCTGAGTCAATTCCTTCCTCCTGAGCATAACTTTACCCTCTGAGAGGTAAGTATACAAGAATATGGTCTGAGGGGACTTATTTCATGTTTTTTCATAGATGTGACCGGGGGGAAATGGGAAATAAAAATCAAGAAGAAGAGACGGCATTTTTTAATCAATGTTCTTCCATATCCCACTCATGCCCCCCATATTCCGATTATTTTGGAAATACACTTGATTCAAGTGTGAAATTCTAAAAAGGACCCACTGAAGTCACAAATAGCTTGATCCAACTTGCTTTTGGTTCTACAATCTACATTGCTTAAAATTTACAATATTTTATTCAAATGGGTCACCTGCATACAGCCCCAACAAAGACATCCTGGGTCAAAACCGAGAAGTTGTAACATTATGATGCAATCAAAAGCAATAGTTCTGAAACTGCATGGCGGATCCAGTGATGACATCAGCTCATGGAAAAAAAATGGGAAAAAAATTGACCAAAATACAGGATGTCAAAACTAAGAAAAAGTATTTATTAGAATCTCTAATTAAAACCAGATGCTTTCAATTCAGAAACTATTTTTCTATCAGTTCTATTTTCTTCTTCCTGCTTCTCACTAATGACCTCTCCTCATAAGGAAGCCAAGCAGTCACCTTCATGCCAGGTCACCAACTACAGGCTCATAAACTCTGCACTGGCACCACACAGTACTCAGCAGAGGCTGCAGTAATCCTTTGTGTGATGCTCCCTCTTCTTACTCCAAAACAAGCGTGAATACCAACACCTGAAACCTCCACATCTCAAGGCAAGGTTATTTTATCATGTCTTATCCATCTGTTAAACAGATAATTTCTAGGAAATGTGAGTGCTCTATTTAGTTACCCCTTGGGGAAAAAAGCAAGGCAAATGGGGCTGCTGTAGGACAGTACTGAGGCTGGCTTGCATTCTTCCATTGACTTGCATTACTTTGCAAAGAGCTTCGGTTTTGAGGCTCCTGTCGTGTTGTCTGCTCACAAACAAAGGTTTTCCTTCGTGGCTGAGACACCCAAGAAATAAACTGGGCCAGGGCACAGCACAAGCACAGCCCCACGTGTCTGTCTGGTAGCTGGTGCTCTCACTGACACAGTTTTGGCCCACGACAGCCAGCACTGTCCCAGATAATGAATGCCCAGGCACGGGAGCACCACGTATCACAGAGTACTTAAACAGTTTGGGTATGACCAAAGGCTGAGAGAAGGTTCAGACATCCATTTGTGAGCCAGGCTGGGGCATCCAACCACGGGACCCGAGACCCATCCCTGGCCTTGCATGATTTTCAATGGCAGTCCTGACAAATGAGGGCTTAGGGTTTCAGGTGCTACTTTTACACCACATTAATTCTGTGTAGGAAAGACAACAGATTGATTGAACTCTTATTTCCCATATCAAATCTTAACTATGAAAAGTTGTGGAGAAAGGGGTCTAAAGAATTGCTTAGGTGTATCTATTGCACATATAATGCCAGCCTGAGCTCTGCAACAGAAATCAAATGCTGTTTGTGTCAACTGATGCCTGATTTCCAGATACTAATTATTCATAGTTGGCTGGTGTGGACATCTCATTGGCTGCCTCCGAGGTCTGAACGATCCTTCATCCTCTTCAGTATACTCCAGACTCAGCTGAGGTATTTTATTAACAGAAAAAAATCTAAAAAGCTACAAACGCTAAATGTTTCTGAGCCATGAAAAAAACAAGTGATAAAATACCACAAGTAAACCTTGAAAATAAAACTTTTTTTTTCAGTATTATACTCAACATGAAAAAATAACCCCCAAAATAATTTTACACAAGAGATAGGCTTTAAAATCCCTGAGGAACAGAGTGGGAAAGTCAAATAAGTATATCGCAACACCAACCCAAACATTTCCAATCTTGTTGCATCTTTTTTTGGTAAAGTTTAATTGCAGAGACACGCTCTCATTCTCACTGGGATCCAGCTGCCACTGTTTCTCTCCGACTGCAGCCACGAAAGCCACAGCAAACGTGGCAGGAGTGAATGAGTGCTAGCAGGTCCTTCCATTCACAGTCCAGCACATAACCACGATACTAACGAATGTACAGAACTAAGCACTGGCACAGTTGGGTACCAGACACATCCTCAGCTGTCTCAGCTTCACCCACAAGCACGGGGACAGAGCAAAGGCCGGGGCAATGGCACCTGAGGGAATCCCACTGAACAACACAGTGTGTCTGAAGGCCAACCAAGCCTTGGTGCTGAAGAGCAGATGCTTGCCGCTTCACTGGTGAAATGTTCCAATATTGTATTTTTCTCATTGTCCACTGGACACTATTACTGTTTTTCCTTCATTGCCTGTGCCAGATATAAAAAAAGGGCAGGAGGGAATAAGAAGAAACATGTGTTTCCAAGACTGCAGTTCCTGCCTATTAAAAGAACATTTTAAAAAAGTTATAGCTACATCCAGAATACTATTTATCCAGCTTTAAAAGTGGAAGCACTTAGTCCAGTAGAAGAAAAAAATTTAAAGAACTATCAAGCTTATTCCTTCTTTAGGACTCCTCTTGCAGCGTACAATACTACAGTATTATAATCAAGGATTGTCTAGATGATTTAAAAAAATGAACAAATTTACTCCAGATGTGAAAGTCTTTGAGGCTAAAGAACTCAATAACACGTCAATACTGGAAAGATTGTGGAGATTAAAAATAGCAGCAGAAGGAGGTTTTGTGTTCACTTCAGCTCTATTGGAACAAAGAATGCTGAACACAGTGCAGTCTCCCGAAATGGCTGAGATGTCTCATATAGTCTTTCTCATACAGAATCCCTTACATCACCAGCTGAACTCTTTTAGGATCATCCAGGTATCCTTTCTTTTTACATCCCCATTTGGATATTTTCTTCTTCTAGTTCCAGTTCTGCAGCCCATCTCTGGACAACAGATTCCTTAACCATGTATATGCCCACTTATAATCATGTGTTTCAGCTCTAATTGGTTTCAGTATGACTTAAACTCATAATAAAAGAGCTATGTCCCAATACAACTATGTTTGTACCTTCACGTTTCCATAAGCAAATAAAATAATCCACAGTTGCACAACTTTATAACACTCTTCCGATAAAAATTTCTTCTATGCGAATGTCACACTGCAATTTCCAGTCCAGACAGTTTGTCACAGGACAATCCACAATAAAATGCCCCACAGCTTTTTATATTAGACTGTAAAGAAAGATGTAACACTTGTTCTTGGCTTTACGTGGTAGCACAGTGCTCCCAGAGCAGCAATTCCATTTCTGAAAGTATAATGGTGTCCTCAACCTCTACGTACTATGTTGTACCAACCTCAGGTTTGTCAGTAATACATAACTTCATGTCTCAATCTAATACTTTTTTAAGAACCCATATACAGTATTAGTTTCCCAAACATAAGAGCCTGTTCTGAACCTAAAGATGAATCACCACTGGAGAACTACCATCTGGAAACAAAGCACAGTTTTTCCTGCAGCACAGGAAAGAATGGCATCTAAGAACTGTAGTTCATCCACAAGACATCAGACCCAAGGTATGAAATACAAGGAGAACTTTTTCATGCCTGTGTGTAATCAGCAGACATTTGAATTTCTTATGACCTGAAAGAAAAACTCGAACAAAACAGCTATCAACTTATGAATACTTGAGATATCACAGAAAAAAAAAGGGTGGGGGGGATTGGTAATCACTGCTCAATGTCTTGAGCTACTGGTATATATTATTTATATTCTGGAGCACTTAATGACATGCTGGTTGGAGACTTAACTTTAAGGGCACATATTCATCTAGAGATGTTTCAGGAGAACTGGCCATGGACATCAGCAAATTAAGCTGCTGTCTGACGTGAACCCACTGCAGCTTTGCTGCCTGCCCTGCTGAGGCTCTGAGAAGGGCACAACTCTGCTTCTGCCACTGATGGGAGGTCTGAGCACGCACCTCCAGCCACCAGCCCAAGGACAGAGGAAGGACTCTGGCTCAGAAGCAGCATCCACCTCTGCCTCAAGCTGCTGGGCAAGTGTTTGAGCCAGCTCTGGATTTCAAAGCTCTTTCGCTTCCAACCCAAAACTTTTTGTATGTCTGTGTCCCTGTCTGCCAAATTGATCTGCCCCCTCTCATTTTCCCAACCAATTATACAGGTCTGAATTTGCTCCAGTTCATTGAGACCCAAAGCCCCGACAGATCTCCAGACACTGCAAATGGATAGACACAACATATTAAAGTAAGCCTCAAGATATATACAGTAGAGTTTTACTTTATTGACTCTGTATTTTGAGGTACCAAAGCTCATAATGGTTAATTGTTCCAAGCCAAAAGACATTGTCGCAAATTCAGCAACAGCAGCATGTAATTCATTTCATGTGACTGAATAGAAACACACACATCACAAAACTAACTGTAATAAAGATATCTTCTAAGTCTAACAATAAAAGCATCAGTGACTCCTTTGAAAGGGTGTGAGCCAGTATAAAAGCCAAAACACTACTAAGAAGCAATAAATATAATAGGATTAAAATTATCTTCTTGCACCAGACAGCTGAGCCTGAGCATCAAGAAACCCCACATACCCTGGTGTGATTTAGAAGGCCTCCTAGTGACAGTGATCTGTCCCTTGTCCTTCTTGACCTCAGCTGCTATTTAAGGAATTGGGAGCATGGTGGGGAAGGGGCTTGCACATCTGAGCCACAAAGCTGCGGAAAAATCCGTGACTCAGAACGGGGTAACTCGCGCATGCCTATCCCTAAGGGAGCTGCTGCCTCCCATAACATTCCCTTAAGTGGGAAGATTTGATCATTTGAAGAGTCAGTGTATGAGGTTTTTCCTTCCCCTCCTTCTATGAATGTATATTCCTTTATATCTTAAAATATGCCTACATACACGCACACACTGCTTGCAAAAATAATGACGTCTGTGTACGGATTTTTACATTTCAAAAGCTACTTCCTTAAATATCACTGAAAATAAATCATTGCCTAAAGAGATGTTTCCACAGCTAAATTCTTAAGTTCCTTAATGTGTCACATTTAGCCTTTAATAGAATACACAGTCCTCGTCCACATTTCAATGTCTAAATTTTGGTTATTCTGTCAGTAACACACTAACTTCTTACCCTCCTCACCCTGTAGCAGTGGGTAGAAACAATTGTGTACCTGACTTGGCACACTATTCCTTTTCTGTTTCTGTTGTTCAGATCTTACGAAACACAGTAACAGAAGACTAAACCACCATAAATGCTGGATATTACAAGAGGATCAAGCTCTTTGAATCAATTGCATTTTCATACAGTTTAATGAAGCAAAACTAACTCAGTGGGAAAACCATGAGGTTTCAGACCAAGTTCGGTAGATTCTAAGTGCACTAGGAAAACATCATGATGGATGGTAAAAAGAAGATGAAAATAAAATACTAGTCATAAATGTATTGCATGGTCCTGAACAGAATCTTTCATCTCATGTGTTGAACACAGCAATACACTCTCAAATTCCTAAACCAGAAACAATTCATGACTTTGCCACACAATGTCAAAAGACAAAGAAAGAGACAACTATCATTCGGCCTCTCTCATCCTTTTTTTGAAAATCCTGCAAAGAAATTAAAAGTATCTTCTCACCCATCCCTCAAGTGCCTCTTTTCCCCATAAGAGAATGGCTTGAATACAGTCTTCAGGAAATCGCCCTGTTGGATCCAGATTTTTCATATCCCTGAGCTGCAAACCCAGCCCTGGAAAGCAGGAGATAGGCATTTTTGTCTTTGGCTGGTGATTACAGTAATTGGTCTATGAACCACTTTTGTTAAGGCAATACTAGAAAAAGCAGAAAGAGCAAGGCTGGAGCAATTCTTCCTTGCTTCCTCATGATTCTTGCCTTGCAGCAGAAGGTAAAGAGAAACAGCTTC
Organism: Oreocharis arfaki; assembly: GCA_013398015.1. NCBI lineage: Eukaryota > Metazoa > Chordata > Aves > Passeriformes > Paramythiidae > Oreocharis > Oreocharis arfaki. The sequence goes on from VZRR01008594.1 coordinate 455,720, forward strand.
AAAACAATTTCCAGAAAATGGCTGCCTAGATCAACTCGTACTTAGGAGGAAAGGCAATCATTGTATTCCCTTGTTTCCTCACTGTCTTGAAGGCAAGGACCCACCTTGGGATTTCAAGGTGATTTCACAAGTTTGGCTGCAGACACGAGGCCCTGTCCATGACATGTGGCTTCTGGCAAGCTACTGAATGTATCCTTCACCAGGACATGTATTGCATGATTGAGTTCTTCAGCTGACATGCACACTCATGGAGTTACTCTCTTTTTGTTACAAATTCAATAAAGCACCAAAGAAGCTTAGAAAATGAGACACAGGTATGGGCAGTTCTATTCTTCATCTAGTGACCTGACCTTAGACGTATAGTGAAGCATCATTTAAACAAAAAATGCTTCAAGATCCCTTTCTGTTTACTCAGTAATCCAAAAGAAAGACTGCTGACCCCTTTATTTAACGCTGACTCTCTTTTTTAAGCAAGCAATGAAGATGCCAACAATTTTTTTTCCATGCAGGAGACAAATATGCTGGCTCCGTGTGTGACAATTTGGTTTAAGTTAAACTGGCAGTATCGATGAGACTGAAGCACATGCCTAAAATGCCTTGCTGAACTGGGACCATACTCTACATAACTTTCTCTCATAAAAGCTATGTTCAGCTGCTCACTCAATAGTCAGGAGATGATGTAGATATGGGAGTTCTTCCATATTTAAAAGCTGTGTTCATACCCCAAAAAATACAGTCCAGTTTCACTTTTTATAGAGAGGAAAAGAAAGCCTGGTGGCTGGGAAAGTATTAATAGTGTGAGGCCAAACATTCATCTGAGGACCACAGCCACCAAAGCGCTTTCATAGGAAGGCTTACTGTGGGTTGTTCTACAATGCCAAAGTATTGGTGACTGATTTCCACCTCTGCCAGGGGGACTCCTTATTGCATTACTGACATGAAACTTCGAAAAAATATGCACTATTTAACTGCATGATTACAGCTGCATACAACTCTCAAAACAGATTTCAATAAAAATAATAAAAGATCCCATCAACATTCAAGGTATTTTCATATTTAAAATCAGCGTTAATAAGTAATTGAACAGAATGATTTTCAAAGCCATTCAGTTCTGTTCATTTCCCTGCTCCTGACAGAACCAAAGGAAATATTTTTCCACAGATATAAACAAGCACATACTTCCATCATACAGAAAAAACCCCAAGAATTGTTTAATTGACAGTCATATACCTGAGTGATGATCATAATGACAGTATTAAAATCATCACAAGCACCCTTACCCATGCTTGGATTCTAATTCGTTTACATAAGACGTAAATTTACTGCCATTATCAAGTTTTGCACACAAAAACCAGTAACATTCTTTTAAGGGAAACAATTTCAAAACCAAATACCTGTTAATGCACTATGCCTCACCTCTCATGTGAAGTACTTTTGCTGACTATCACTAAAGTGCCCAAGGCATAATTACATCCAAAATTTTAAAACTTGGCATTACAGCAGATCTCAGGTATGAACACACTGCAGGAGAGGCCAAGCACACCATTGCAAGAACCACATACAGCGTGTGACCCACAAGAAACGTGCTGGGAAGCACAAAATTACTTACCAGTGAAAAGGTGGAAATTTAGGGGGGTTTCACAGAATGGTTGAGGACGGAAGGAGCCTCTAGAGGTCACCTTGTCCAGCTCTCCCTCTCAAGCAGTGCCACCTAGAACAGGCTGCCCAGAACCACGTCCAGACAGCTTCTGAGCATCTCGAAGGATAGGGAGTCCACAACCACCCTGTGCAAGCTGTAATAGTGACTCACAGCAACAAAATGTTTTCCTGACGTTCAGTGTAGTTGTATAAATTATTTTGTTCAGCAGAAAAACTGGATTAAAATGTTTCTATACGTGCACCCTTTTCCAATGCATCCATCTTTTCCTCCATGCATACTGTTCAGAGCCCTGTTCTCAGCAGAGTGTAGTTATTTCTGAAGTTGCACTTTATAGCAGACTGTTGAATTGATCCAACTTTAAAATGCTTTTCTTGTTTTCTTGTTTCTTTTGGTTTTGGTTTTTTATTTGTAAACCCAGACATCAGTGGAATCATAACCCACCTGCAAACAGCAACTAGGCAGCAGTGACAGTGAAAAGGACTTTCAAAATCCAGCTTCACACCACATCCCATAGCACCCTCAGTCCTGTTGTTCCAAGTTTGGCTCTCCAGGAAGCTGTATTTTGTGGGTACTCATATTAACACCAAAGGCTAAACTGGGCATAGCACTTGCACTGAGCAGAAAAGAGGTGCAGGATACAGCAATCACACAACCCAGCTCTTGCCCTCAATATAGGTCTGGTGCTGGAAAATAGGTGCAAGTAACATGACTCTGCCCCAGCTGGCACTGACCCCTCCGCAGCTAGGAAGTTAATTGAAGCCAAGAAGAAGGCCCTTTATTTTTTGTCTTCTTTTCCACACACAAGTGTGAAAGGAGACACGCTTCAGTATGTCAGGGATGTTTTACAGCCATGCTGCACATTGTGCTAAATGACAGCGCCGGGGAGGGGCAGGGTGGGAGCGGGAATCTTTATATAGCACTGAGAGCAGTAATTCAGCCCCTGACAGTCACATGAATACAGCCCTGCTGAACACAAACAGTATCTTTCTCTGGCATTAGGCTATTAGGCAGATAAGGCTCCACTTTGGATTTGAAAGACTTAAACTGACAAACGATCTTGTTTTTCTTCACCCTGCATACCATGGCAGAGGGCTGGAGGAATCTCAGCACTTTCCACTGCTTATATAACAGGTGTATTCATAAATATGCAAAGATAATTTGAAGATACAGTTTCTAATCCATGTTTTATGCCTGAACAATTTAAATTACTTTCATCATGTAGACAGCATTGCCAGCTCTTTGCAAGTAGTTTCTTTATAATTTTAGGCTCTATTAGCTATATTTTTGTTTAGTGTGGGTTTTTAGTGTGAATTGAGGGGGAAAAAAACCCCACCCACACTGAATAGGGATCTAATTAAGAGAAATGCATTTTTAGATGGAAAATAGATGTCATGACTTAGCTCCAGATCAGATTTCAAGAAATTTAAGATGCACGTTTTCCATAAATGCCTCGCACTGCATGGAGGATACCCTAATCTAGCTCTAAGCAAACATGACAAAGTAGAACTAAACAGCAATAACGAAAAAAGCAAACATCAAGCATGACTAACAGAACATATAACTCAGCTAGTGTCTCTACAGACTGTGAGTTTCAGCAGTAAACAAGTTTGTTACTCCAAGACAAAAATTTGTTTGAAATCAACTTAAGAATAAAAGATTACAATTTGCAACATGTTGGCCCTGACATGCCTCAAGAGCATGTGAAAGAAAGAAGCAATTGCAAAAAGGGGCATCACATGAATTACCTACATGGTGATCCTGCACCAAGTCTACTGTCTAAGTAGTGGTGGAAAGAGAGATGACCAAGGAAGGTGGAGCAGGATGGTGGAATGACCCTGACAGGCCACACCACGGCCAGATTCCTTCAGAGAGAAGAAAGTCAGAAATTACACAGTGGGGGCAAAACAGAGAGAGGTGAGAAGAAGCTAAAACTAAAAGTAAAAGGCACATATGTTGGCTTTCTCTCTCTGTCACACAGAAACAGGTGATACCAACCATGTATTAAAGGACCAGAAATCCTATGGGGCTCTTGTGGTAATGAGTTCCTTCCAGCAAATGGGGAACAACTTCTCTAAATATGGACTGGTTTCCCAGCCCTGAATGAGGTCCCCATCTTTCCACTGGGAGTACATCATGGCCTGCTGTTCCATATAAGTAAATGCTCTGTCTCAAATGCAAAATGTTCTCTGAGTACCACCAATGACTACACACAAAGTGAAGAAAAAGTATCTGTTTCTTTCTGCCACACACCCTAGCACAGATCCTTAAATATCACAGACAGCTTCTGACTATTCACAGACATAGCTTTAAGGGAAGTACATCCATTAGTGCAGTCCTGATGCCAGCATAGCTTTTGCCATTTATTTTTAGGTGAACTGGACTTCATTCTGAGTGAAAAAATAAATACAAGAATTTATTTTGGAAAAACTTATACTCCCTTATAATTTGAGCCCCTGAAAACGAAGCTTCAGCTTTTACATTGAAAGTACTTCCATCCTGCTATTTTGGGGAGACTTCAGTCACCTTTCTACTGTAATTCCTATTGTAATTTTTTTGTAATTCCTACTGTACTGTCCTAGGAGCCCAGCTCTGTGAGGTGTGGCTGCTTTATTGTCTGTGCTGGGCTCAGGGGTGGAATGCAAAAACCAGTGAAGGGGGTAACCCAGTCTATGACAACACTCATACTATACTCTCAAAAGAAGCCTGGAGAGGAACAGGTGTCACAGTATTTCAGAAGATGTGGCCACTTAGATGCTTTATCCGCCCTGAACTCTAACACAACTATGTGAGCAATTTTTGAGGAACAAGGATACATAATACGTTTCACTAGTACTTAAGTAAGACATTTAGGTAGCATAAACAAGCTACCATTTTCAAACTATCACTTTTCACAATATCCCCATTAGCAAAAGAACCTTTCATTCTAGGGAAAAGTCAGGGGAGACTTCTTTGGGTGTCTGAGTTAGAGCAGATTTATGACAGAGTAAAAAAAACCTGTAAAATCCAGAATACAAAGCTGTTCATGCTTAAAAAGCTCACTCTAAAGAAGAGTTGGCTTCTTCTCCCCAATTTCAGTCTAATCTAGGCCTAGATACTCAATTTGCTTTGGCCCTAAGAAGGTACAAAGAATCAAGTCAGCAGATGAGGCCTGGAGTTATTTCTAGTATATATCCTGCACTGGAATGGGTCAGAAAGAAAGTCAAATCTGAAACTATATTTGTTATTTACCAGAAGTAACCAGTTACAATACTGAAGAGCCAAAGTGCATTTGAAGAAACATATACATTCAATTTCACATTTTGAATGATGTGCAACAGACGTAACATTGCAGGTGATATTACCTTACCAAAATACACAGAAAAGCACTTTGCAGGTCAGCCAAAGCCAGACCACCCCCTAGGAATGACAAACAGCATCACACAGTAAGAGAACTTTATGTTTCAGAGATGCTGTGGTTTTTGCATGATCTTCAGGACAAGAAAAGAGCCCAGAGTATTTCCTGAATAGTACAAATAGTTGGTACATGAACCAGCTGGGATTCCTCCCAGGAGAGAGAAACTGGCACTGATGAGAAAGGGTCCAGGCTTCCTGTACTCCTTTGAAAGGTATCCCATGGAGAGAAAACTCTTACAGACTAGGTTTCCACAAGTTACCAAATGTCTCTGAAAGGTCCAGCGGTCCAAGATGAAATTTAACATCGCTGTGGCTATTTCTGGCTCAATGCATCCCACACACAGCTTCCTCACTTTTCACAAGGTAACCCCAGTCACCTCGCTCGGCCACACTGCACCTTCTGTAGAACAAGAAACAGACAGGAGACTGACCTTCAAAGCCAAGGAAGAAATATCAGACTTGCCAGGAGCCCTCATCTTCCTCAGAAGCACCACCAGCAGACAATACCAGCCACAGCATTGTTGTGCTCAGGAAGAACAACAGTGTCTGGGCTAAGCAACAGCAAATATCTTCTCCCACTGCAGACAAAGGAACACGTTCCCTGTTTCACCTTGCTCCAGAAGTGACTGCTGGAGGTCAAAGATACCAGCTTTGTGAAACTCCCAATAAACAAAACAGTTTTCACAGATGTTCAGATGGCAGCACAAAGGCACGGAGTCACTTTTGCTGCTCCTACACCCTTCACCCATCACCACAATGAAGAGCAAATACAAGTTACCACAGTCAGCCACTGAGGCAGAAGCAAAGACATCAGAGCAAAGGGAAACCATACGAATAGGGTGCAGGAAGAATTAATCTTCAGAGGAAGTGAGTACTTTCTTATTTTTTATCCTAATTATTACAATAGACAATACCTTTACACAAAAAAAAAAAGATTAGGTGAAGTACCAATAAACTTTAAGGAAGTTTTTAAAAATGTTATTTTTCTGCTTATACAGAAGTCCCCTGAGCTACAGGCAAATATATGAGTAGCCAATATTTAGGCAAGTATTATCAGAGCGCCTGCCTTTGATACCCTCTCAAACTGTAATGTATGCACATCCTTACAGTGGTCAATATTGACTTAAAACAAATTACAACTGCAAGTAAATGTCAAGTCATCTCTAGTAAAATACTGAAAACATACTAAACCTGAAATTCTAAGATGTTGCAGTGCCTTTTGGAGTTACCAGGAAAACATATATCATAATATTGGACTAAAACATTTATAAAATGCCACTACAAAGTACTTAAACCAGTATATTTCTGGTCAAGAGTGGCTTCAGTGGTTTACATACCTATGTACACACACAAACTTCTTACATTTATTATGTCTTCGAAAGGAGCTTTCCATCAGTTCTGCTTGCGGGTAGATTTTTTTAGAAAGCTGTTGAGTCTTCTCTTCTCTGCAAGTGTTTCAGTGTTTATCTAGCATTATTAATATTTTCTGTCTTATCTTCAACCTCCATTTGTCTAATTTCCATTCCTAGGAGTTCAATCTTCTCGTGTTTTGGACTGCTAATGCTTTGCAGTACGAGAAAGTATTCCTCCATCCCCAACACAAAGCTTCTCAAACTATCAAAATAAACTCCAATTTTTCTTCCGGTAAACAATGTTTATTAAGACTGCTCTAATGTCGCAGTTGAGGCCCACACGCAACACAGACTAATTTTAACATAAAGTGCAGGTAAAAAGCAAGAGCCAGTGTCATATATATACACTTTTGTATGTTTCTCATTCGTGTTAGTTGTCCATTGGTTGCTCAACTACTACACAGTAGATTCGCTGGCTATTTTAACTACATTATACTATTATTAGTTATCTACAACACAGACATCTTAAGAATCTCAACAACATGTTAGCTGTAGCTTTGTTGCTGTTTACTCCCTCTATTGTTTTGAATTTCTTGCTTCTGACTAGATTTCTCACAGGTAGAAATGGACTGTGTTGAGATTAATGTCAGACTCAGACTTAGACAGGCTTTCTGACTTGCTGTTAATTCTCACACTTTAACCCTCAATGTCCAAGCCTCTACTCATGGTCACTTTTCTAGTTCTCTTCTGAACTGCTTGTCCAATTCTCCCAAGTCTGTGGTATGGATACTCAAATTACTGAAGTCAGCGTTTGTAAGAGACACAGATATAACCTTGTGACTGGGATGTGTCAAACTTTAACAGCATGAAATTCATAGACATAAAACACAAGACTTTTTTCATCATCATCATCAAAAAAAGAAAATATTAAATGTAAATGCTGGTAGTACCATTGGTGGTTCTTGACACAACAAACCACCTTTTTTCTATTACAACATGGGGCCAATTTAAAACAGAGCAAATTAAAAGTACTGCCTGTTATTTTCCCTCCCACAACTGAAAATCACTCCACAGTCCAACAGCACTTTTTCCTAAAAAAGGGTAACCCCTCATTTCACAACACTCTGAAAACTTAAAGCATCTTCTAGAGAATGTAATCTTTATTTTTTCAGACTAAAATAATACAGCAAATTAAACTGAGCTCTTCCAGCAAATTCAGCAAAGGAGTTTGCCATTATCATCATGCAGGAAAGAGCAGGGATATTCCTACATTTTGCTGTTCCACTGCTGTTTGTTCATGCTCAGGCATCTGTCAAAGAAATCTAGCATTTCAAACACAATTTTTATTTCAAGATTCTTCACTAAATTTGAACTGCTTGCATGTCACCACAATGACAACTATATTTGTTCAACCATTCATCAAAAATACTTGATTATTTGAATATTTCTTTCAATAAGGATAAGAGGCACAGCACACAAAATTCTAAATTTTGCTCATTCTCCTTGCAATTATAACAACAAAAAACATGACTTAATACAACTAAGGATATCCCCTCCAAAGAAAAAAGGTGAAGTTTTATTATTTGCTGTTACCAGGAGGAAATTTTCTGTACAATTCCAGAACTGTTCTGTAACGTGATACAAGAAGTCCAAAGACCAGTTTGGCCTATTTTCTCATTAAATGGTGGTAATTGATGCAATAACCCTGTAATCATCGTCCTAACACCACGTAACTCTTTCTGGAGGGTCCATGCAGACGGAATAGTCCAGGGCTGCTTTCTGTGAGGAGACTGTTGCTAGGGTCTCTCTATTTTGCCAGGCTGTTCATGGACACATGGATATCCACACAGCAGGAAAAAGAGTGTCAGAACACTTTTTTGGGGTCTCTATGCCAACCAAAAGTCTCTGAACTTTTGCTGGTCTAGGCAAACTTTCAACCACCAGCCTACCAGTGAAAAATCAGGCTCCATTACTTACACTTCAGTATTGGTCATAGAATTCATTAAGAAACATTTTCCTGGCTTCTGAGCAGCTCCTACCAGACCAGACTTACAAGATCTTTATCTTAATATTTTAATCTTACATACAGATCAAGCCAAGATTTGAATGAAGATACTGCAGATGTCACAGTTTGGAGATATGGACTCTGGATCCAAAGAGAAATAGAACCAAACAAGTCCTAACATCCATTTTTACTCACATAAGAAGACAACACTTGAGGAACCCCTCTGTCCCCTCACCTGTCACCATTCTGCAGACCCAGCCATACACATAAAAGTAAAAACCCCCTCAAATGTCCTAAATTATAGCATATGTATGGTCCAGTCTTTGGCAATCAGCCCCTTCAAAAGTCAGAGGAAACACCTTCTCTTCCAAGTTATCAAGATCCTTCATGAGAGTCCTTTCTCTAGTTATCCAACCACTTGAAACAATAGCCTTAAAAAGAGAACACTGAGACATCATATACTTTTCTACATCAACTTCTGTTGTAAAATAATGTGGAATTATCCACACCCCAGCACTTGATGCTGCTCTAAACACTGCAGGTTATGTGTCAAATAGACTACGCCTACCAAACTGCCAGGAACCAGCAAATGACTCTGCTCTCCAAAAATGGACTACAAGCCCCTTGGCATGCCTCCCTCCATCCCCTGAGAGCCATGCACAGAGTGCCCTGCTAGGATTTCACATGGCTTTAAGGCAGAAACCTCCTCTTCTGTGGCAAGAGGCTCCAGCTAAAGCCACAGCCATGGTCTTCCCAGCATCTGTCTCAAGCTGTATTGCTTTAAGTATTTCTACTCCTGTATTTGCTGTTTTACTGCAGAATATGATGGTGTCCCCAATATGTTTTACACGGTTTTGAAGTTATACTTAATCCTAGTGATAAATAATACTGGCTAGCAATTAGAAGCTGTAGCCAAGACTACCGGGGGAAAAAACAAAAAAGAGATTTATTGACACAGGTCTAAAATAAGCAATCCCCCAATGCACTGCACCAAGTGGAGTTAAATAAAACCAGTTCCCATCTTTTAGTGTATGTTTACCCTAGCAATACAAGGAAGGACCAGAATTCTGCAGAGAGCAATCGTATTTTGGAAATGCCCCCGCACCACCACAGTCAAGGAGAGAACCAGGAGCTGTGGTTAACAATCAGTAAAGGCTCTTCACAAGCCAGAAAAAGACTGCTGCATCCAGACCCCACGCTGGGGCTACTGACTGCAAGGAGGTTCTCAAGAAGAAAAGGGGGAAAAAAAGGAGGCGGGGGAGGAAAGAAGGCAGAATGGGATCATCATGAGTTTGGCAAAAATGAAGCTCACCCACTGGGAAGATAGGGGAATATACATGCATAATTTTACATGGATTAAGAGTTTGTGTCAAATCTGTGATGCGCTGTTGTGAATTCTTACACTGCAGTGACTCATCTTGTCTGACAGTTGCTCGGGAATTAAAGCAGTTATTTTAAAAAAATTATATGTCCTGCTTGACGCGTTATACAAATAACCTCTTAAAAAATTAAAACGCAGTCAATGCATTTTTAAGTATAGGAGAGCTATGGTACATTTAGGATTCTCCGTACCATACCACAAACATCCATTCTGAGCTAGGAAGACCTACAGCAATCTGCTGATATCCCTTCAGAGAAACAGCGATCTATTTGCCATTCCTAATCCAAATCCTGCATCAAAAATTAGTTTTATTACCTCTGCTTTTATACGGCTTGAAAATGCTTTTACCGGAGAAAAACTAAACACAAAGGAAAGAGGTGTGCTAAACCTGAATTCCTCCGACACCAAAGGATATTTGGTTTGCTGGAATCAGAATGACTGCATTCCCCTTCTGACAGATAACAAAGGCAGGTCAGCACCCTCCCAGGGGAAGGCAGCACGCTGACTCGCAGCCATAGGTGCACACAGGTTTGGCAAGGGGAAGCAGTGCTGGCTCCTGCTCCCTGCTCCGTGCAGCACAGCCACGCAGACCTACCCTAGAGCTGCAAAGGGCAGCTCCCTGCAGCGTGTGCTCACGTTAGAAACACATTGCTTACTCCCTGCTTTGCCTATAAAACTGACACCCCCTTGGCAACTTTCACACATCCTTGGGAGAAGTGTTTCGAGTATGTCAGTTGTGTAATACAGTAAAGATCATCTGAATGATCTATTAAGTGTAACCCTTGGGCATCAGCGCTGCTCAACATCAGCTGGCAATAAAGGTATATTTACAACATGCCTTCAGGACAGCTGTTCTGGGAACATCCTGGAGATTTGCATAGACTGTTTTACAAGGCATTACCATGTACTTCAACTGAATGAGTGGCTGAGAATTCTTTTGGCACCCATTAAAAGCCCTTAAGTCCAAATAGCACAGAGGAAGAGGCAAAAAAAAATTTAAAATAAAAAAAGGAATCCTTCAAATTCCAGCACCTTAAAATACAAATGGTTAACTCATGAATGGATTTTAAAGTCATCAAGTTGTTGTCCCTCTCCAACTTGAGCACCATCAGAGAAACAAAACAGCTGATGAGATGAGCTTCATTTTACAAAGAAAGGTTTCTGTTGACAGTGCTCTTGATTTTATCATAATTCATATGATATCCAGTATATTTTCTTAAAGCCCTAGTCTTCCATGTAACTTACATGAAAATTTCAGCTTTATGTATTTTAAGTAAATTAGTCCTCTCTATGTCAGAAAAAATAATGGAAAACATGAGCCAACTGCATCCTAACAGCTCAAAAAACAAGAAGTAAACGTGAGTATTGAATTTCTCAGTTCATTTCTCACCTAAACTCAGGAAGTATTAACACTCTGTCATTGCACAGGTGATACTCACTTGCTAAGCAGAGCACTATCTCTCAAGGAGTGAATTAAAAGGATGACTTTGTGTCCCAAACCACAGAGGTGTGCTAGTTATTGAAATTTTCACACTTTAAAACCTCTCTGCAAGTGAAGCGTCAGCTGGCAAATGTTAGGGAGAAATAATAACTAGAGGAGTTAACTACACATCTCTGGTCCCAACCCAGCAACTACATGCAGACAACAAAAGACCTAACTTATACCTAATAAAGTAATAAACCTGGCCAGAAAGTGACTCAATCAACCCAAGCAATTTTACCAAATATAATTGAGCCAGTCAATACAATGAAAGCAGAGGACCAAATTAATTAGGTGACTGAATGTCCAGTGCCTTTGGGAATAAGTAATCACGTATTAAAGATCTGCTGAGACCTCTTTTGAAAGTACTCTTCGGAGTAAAGTCGAGACTTTCAACACAAGAAACCTGCTATGCCTAACATGTTTAAAATGGAAGAGGACTGGAAGTTTAGTATGGAATATAGGGAGAATAGTTTCTGAACAGGATGGTTTTCACATTTTCAATGTGGTATCTGTGGTTCTTTAAGTGTTTCTGCTATGTTATCTGATGCTTGGATAAAATACTGGAAGAAATATAGAGCATCTTTCCCCAATTAATTTTGGTTCACAAAATAATTGGAAGGGCAATTTAACCTTGTAGACCCTTAAATTGAGGGCAAAATGAGAAAAGGGGGAGAGGGCATTTTTTAATTCTGAAGTATTTTTAAGAATGGAGGGGTTGTAGAATTACTTTTTTTTTTTTTAATAAGACAGCACATTTCAGGACTCCCAGTTTTATTTAATCAGTTCTTCAGTTAACAGCCCCCAAGCTATTCTAAAAAACAGGATGATTCATCTATTTCCACCCAGTACAATTTTATACATCGTTAGAAAACTAAAACCTCGTAAAATCCTAAGCAGCCCTGAAGAACAGCTACTGCAGAGTGGCATGTTGATTACATCAGCCTAGAAGGGCTACTTCTGAGCAATGCAAGCTTTAGTAGCTCAGGGAAACTACCAGACTCTCAAAGAACATGTATGTAACATACTAACATCAAGCACGTCCACTCAAACACAGCAAAACAAATGTCTCCAGAATACCCGGAATTAAGGATGATTCCACAACTTTCAACATTTATAAAATTTAAAGTGCTGTTGAGACCCTGTGTCCTGAGAAACACAGCAGCAATTTCCCCTTCCCAAAATGAAGTGAAAACACCAACGAGAAGCGTGCTGTTGATGCCTTAAGCTGAATGTAACACTACCTGCCACCACATCACTTGTGAACGTCATCCTCAACACTCTTCAGAGTGCCAGGCTACTGCCGGCACTCATTCCTTGTGGGGCAGGCAACCTGCACACAGACACAGAGGAACCTGCCAAGCATTTCTGAGCTGGCTGATCTTCACCTTCCAACTCATACTAATGAAACTAACAAAATCTACCACGGTTATTCTCATTTGCATCCATAGTACCTTTTAAATAGCTATGTTTAAACCAAAAAAAAAGCCCATTCAGGCCACAGCAAAGGGGAGGCGGAAGGCATGTGGCTTGCCCACAATAACCAACAGGTTAGGATCGTCACAGAGACAAACTTTGCAGAACACCATTAAATGCCTTCTTGACCTTCCTCCTCCCTTTCAACAAATAAGCAGTGCCCAGCTGCTTTGAAAAAAAAAAAAAGAAAAAAATAAAGAAAAGGCACTTTGCTCTATGGGCTACAAAGCACGTGGTGCTATCTGCCCAGCAGACACTTCCTGAGGCTCTCCTGCCACATCCCTGCTGCCAGTGAGGCTATGCTGAGTGTGAGTGTGCAGCTGAACAAGGAACTTGGAATTTGGCTACACGGGGCGGAGGGGAATACCACGGCCAAACTGAAATGTGTGATGACGACTACCAGTGAAGACTGTGATTACAACACCTGCACAGTGCTTGCTGTGCTAGTGGCACAGTAACCAGGTCTGGGCACAAGGACACCAGCTATCTTATGTTCAGTTTCGAGATGCACTGCGTGGGTAGGACCCACGCTATCACACTTCCTAGAGCTAGGAAGGAGACAGCTTTAGCTCACAGCCGAGGAATAACCACGCAGTAATCCTACTGGTGCTCCCCTCTCTCCCACAAAGCAGCAGCTCTCTTTCAGAAGCTGTTCTAAAACTGCACTGCCCATAGCAAGTTTTGGCACCAGAGAACCACATGGCTTGGGTACAAGCAGCAGCTCTAAGACCCACAGCATGCAGAAATAAACTCACACTCAAACAATACAACAAATACAATGTTTCAGAAATGCAGCACTTGAAAAAACATCTTCCTAGCAAGTCTGACTCAGGAAAGTACCTTAAAAAGGGGCATAAATTACAGCAGTCACTCTGCCCCCAATGATACCCAAACACATATTTAAGCATGCAGTTGCCTATTGCCTTCAAAAGTCTCCCGCTTCACAAAGGCAGCAGAGACACCCTAACACATCATGAGCAGAACAGATGATAAAACCTCAATCTCGTGAACTTTTATGGACTTGACTAAATGTATCTCAGTGAATGAAGGCAGCGGTCTCATTACGGTCAACCAAAGCACAAGACACTGAATGGTCAGGGTGTAAAGAGACACAAAGTTGCCTCGAAAACCATTTCACTCAAGAGTAGCATGGCCAGAGTATGAGCAGACTACTACAGCACAATAAAACTGTACAAATTACTGATCCCACTCTCTGTAGGGACTAATTTTGGGAACAGGCCAGGAGTTGCAACATGGCTAAAGGTAGGAGCTTTAACCAGTAAATTATTTCATTTTGTCAGGCACTGAACACTGTCATGTACTCAACTAAGAACACACCAGGAGCAGCCTGGGGCAAGACACTGAAAACGTGATGTTGCCTGTTCTTTACCTGCCTCCCAATTCCAACTGATCTTCGTTTAGGCTGCCACAGCCAGAACACACGAGCCACCCCATCTGCTGGGTGTAACGCCAGTGGCACATAAGGAAAGATATTGTCAGTGGGCTAAACTCATTCCAGATCTAGCTGCAGGGAAATTTCAGCAGTGCAGATACAGATGCCCAATTTCAAACCATGTCCCACTTCCTTAGAGCTTTCTTGGATTATGCTTACAGCAACAGAAACTGCACCGCAAAACTGTATTACAACTTTGGTACACTGCATTAGCATATTTATTGAAGGTCTATGCCAGTTTGATTTGGGGTTTTTTAGAAGCATTTACTAACAGCTGTTTTAATTAGTATCTCATTGGCGTGTAGACAATGATGTGACACACACCAAGAAGCATTTTCTGCAAAAAGTGACAACGTTACATGTACCATGATATAAACAGCTCTTCCCACCCTCACTACCACAGGTGAGGGCCAATGGACTGGCAGTGCACCACAGAAAGGCAATATTGTATTTAACTCCTCTTCAAGTTTTCAGGGCGCCCTCAGGGAGGGGGAGGCACAGAAATGAGAGGAACAAGCAATCTCAGTAGCTCATTCTCTTCGCCCTCAAAGCGTTAAAAGGAAAATACAATGTCAACATCAGCTCCTCCCTGCTGATGAAACTGGCTCCAGCGCATTTTACTTTCTGGCTCGGAGCCCTTACAAACCGTTACAAAGAGACAGAAGACAGACAGACAGCTCAATATATCGACCACTTCCAATAACTAATTTGGGACATGCTGGGTCATTTGACCCTTCTATAAAGTGCTTTAGCCTCTTGGTGGTGAACGAACCCCGATATTCCGGGGGCAATATTAAAAAAAAAAAAAAAAAAAAAAAAAAAGAGGTGGCAGTTAATAGCAGATTTGCATTTCAGGAAAGAGCCAACGCTAGCATCAGTACATATAAATACTCCTCACTCTCTTCCTCCGGGAGACACCGATTACATCCGATACACAAAAATCGCCTCCACGACGCTGGTCGCTCAGTGCCCACCAGCGAGGAGGACACGGACAGGCACCCACTGCCTGCCTCTCGCTCCTACCCCGGCGCTGACACACATGGGAGCGGGAGCCGGGCTGAGGAGCGGAGGGCGGGCTGGGGCTCCTGCTCATCCTCCCTGCCACGGCAACAGCTCGGGCTGCGTGCGCGCCTTCCCAGTCCGGGGACCGGCAGAGCATCACAACCAACCACGCCAAGAAGCCACCACAAGCTATCAATTACACATTAAAAAAAAAAAAAAATCCCGTAATTAAAAAAAAAAATGTCGTTTCGTCTGAGTGACCTGACTAGTATTGTCCAAAACGACCTTATCAGGGGGTGTTTTGTTGCAGCCGACACATACACACGCTGCGTGGACTCCGTGGGAGTCTCTCGATGCGGCCACAGCGGGGTTCGGCACGCAGGTACACGGCACATTTCCGTGAAGCTGCGTTTCCTCGGGAGGGCAAGAGCCTCTCCAAGCCATCCCCACGGATTTTTCCAGCTCCCGCACCACCGCGTGCGCGGCCAAGCCCCGCCGCCAGAGCCCCCCTGCCGCCCCCGCCCGCGCCGCGGCGGAGCGCGGGGGACTCGCAGGTAGAACAAAACCCCCACGCCGGGGTCCCCCGCCAGCGGCGGGGGCTGTCAGGGGAGTCCCCCGGGCGCCATCGGGCCGGGGCCGGCACCGCAGGGCCGCAGGGAGGAGAGGGTGCGATGGGGGAGCGGGCCGGGGGTGCCGCGCCGCT